>VZTE01002930.1:380815-394682 GCA_013397775.1 Eulacestoma nigropectus
GAAGGAAGGAAGGAAGGAAGGAAGGAAGGAAGCAAGGAAGGAAGGAAGGAAGGAAGGAAGGAAGGAAGGAAGGAAGGGAGGGAGGGAGGGAGAGAGTACTACTAAATGGAAATAATAATAGCAATAATAATGTTAAATACTTAGAATAATAATGTTAAACAGTTAAATGCTAGAATCTTCCCATTTTCCTGGTGCTATGTTCACCCTTCCACCGCTTCTTTGGGTCCTAAGGTCAGTGGCTGCAGCCTGGTGTGTGTGTGGGTGCAGTGAGTGACCAGCATCACGGGTCCTTCCTGGGGAGGAACAGGGAGTTATGTTGGTAGTTTCCTCTTCCTCACTTGAGGATACCTTTGGGACCATGTTTAATTGTTTGCTACTTTGCTTTTTACACCTTGGGCTGAAACTCTATGTTACATATGGCTTTACTATATACAGTGCCTTTTATGTATGTTGGATACTATTTCTTTCTCTTTTTTACCCTGAAACACATTCAGGGCAGTTCTAGGTCAGTATTTCTGTCACTGATGGTTGATGACAGAACAGTTGCTCGTAGCCTTGGGGTCTCCAGTGCCAAACTTGGGCCCCATCTCCTATAATCCCATGCTTGCATCATCTTCACAGCTTCTTGTGTTCCCGACTTCTCAAGGCCTCCTTCCTGGCACACCAAACCTGTGTTTCTCTACATTGCTTCATTGCGTTAGAGTCCTAAGTATCTCATCCTGCACAGAAGAATTGCTTGTTAAGTGCTAATTAGATAAAAACTATGGTTGTACTATCTAAAATAATCTAAAATCACCAGTCATACTGTAATATTTTTAGATAATTGAAAACATGAATATGTCTCCAAATCTAGGCTGGCAGGACAATTATGAGGTACTAGGTGCTTTCTAGGCTCTCTCTTAGTTGCATGCCTCATTAAAGAACTCAAGAACCTTCTGTGTTTCTGGTCAAGCAGAAGCAGAACTGGAGCTCCCCCATGAGTTCTGATGCTTTCTTTGGCACTGAAGTCCATAAAAGTGACAAGAAGTTTGGAAATATTACCTGAGTGTTTGGTTTTGAAGAGGTTCAGGGCCATTCTGTTCAGAGTTCACATCCCTAATATCAAAAGACATTTCACGGTATTGAATATTTTAAAATAATATGTTTCCGTATGTTACAATTTAAAAGTGGATCATTCACTGCCTGCACTTGCGAGTTTGAGAGGAGCTTTTATATTATCATATTATGGAAATAAATTCACGGTGATAGAGAATTAATCAGTTGTGGGGCTTTTTTATCCATGTTTGTTTGCTTGTTTGTTTGTTTACTTATTTGTTTAACCTGCAGTGAATTCATCTGTGGTAATCATTGCTGGTAAAGCTGGTATCAACACCTCATCCCCACAATCTGCCAATAGTGGACTCCCAGCCTATATTGATATATGCACTAGAGAATTGATTGCCTGCCTGAGTAGATAAGAACATGTATTGTTCTTCAGTGGGTGTAATGCATTACTCTTCCCTGGCTAATGTGATCTCAGAATTCTTCTCAATAACACAATTCTACCAATCAAACCAGATGACAAAATATAAATTTTATGGAGGTGTAGTCCTCAATTCATAATCCTTTGTAAAAGACAAATACGGATGAGTGAAGTTTCCCATAATGAAAAAACCATAAAATTTCAGAGTCAGCCAAGGTTCTCTTTTTTGATGCATTTCTTATGCTCATTCTTCTAGCTTTTCTACAGATTTAATTTCCTTTTTCTGACAGTAATCTTGTGATTGTAGATCTAATTTTCCTCTTAGTTAGTAAAGAGCAAGTCCCAGAACTACCACAGCTATTTAACGTGGTTAACACCTGAATGAGTTATGGCTTCAATGCTGCATTAGTTGTAGCCTCCTCATAGCCACGAGTGGTTCTTGTGGTACAGGAATACCAGTGATTGAAGAGAAGTCCAGTAATAAATAGTCAATAATTCTGTGAAAGGATTTAAAACATGAATTACGTTTACCCTTATATTGTTACCAGCATTTTTTCCTTGTTACTAATTAGAAGCTGAAGGACATAATGAACTTTTGTTGTTAAACATCATCATAGTTGCATCTCCATTTATCAATTATAAAGTTATTTCTAACTCTGCTTTTTTAAGGTGGGTGTTTATCTGTTCACATCCAGATCCCAGAATGTCAATACACCTTTGAACCCACAGAAATAGGGAACTTCTTTATCCTATCCAATAGAGCATTTTTCAAGGTCAAACTAAAACTTTGTTTTCATAATCAAAACAGTATTACAGCAATCCTGAATTCCCTGTTGCAAACCATAGTAACATACAGCCCACAAATCAGAAATTCTGTAAAAATAGCCTAGCTGCATCTTAGTTAAAATCTATTCTCCATGGAAATTTTGTATGAAAATCAATCAAAGAATTTTTCAAATTCAACTGTCATCTGCTGCCCACTATAAATTTAACTCTAATAGAATACAATAAACTCTGCATGGTATTTTATCCTATATGTACAACTGTTGTCTTGAAATGTTGTCTTGAAACTTCATTAATAGAGAGAATAATTTGTAGTGACAGGAGGGAGTGAAGAAAATTGTCACAAATAATGCAGAACTGGAATCCAGAATTAACTTCTACAATTAATTTCTATAGATTTTTTTAACTATTCCTTCACCAAAAAAAAAAAAAAGGAAAATAAAAAGAAAAACAATTCTCATTGCTCACAAGTGATCTTATTATACCAGAATCTTAATTTTTCTTAAGCTATATCCTCATTACAGTCAATGGGGAGTTCTGCTGAGAACTGAATGGAGCAATACAGTCCGTGGAATGGGCTGATTGAGGAGGAATATTGCTGTTTATAGTGGCCATTTCACAGCACTTGTCATTACCTTTCAATGGCAATAAGGTTATGAGGAAGCAGGGCCGTGAAAGATGTCCTTCCCAAAGGTGGGATGTGGCTCCATGCCAGACATCATAGGCAACTGCATCCAGTTTGGAAATTGTTTCTCAGCCAAAACAAGCTGCAGTCTCAGGTTTTTAAAAGAAGTAGAATGTACAGATGTTGTCCATCAATGACATCAAAATTGCAACTAGATGATCCAAATTCACTCCAAATGAACAAATTGCACTCATAAGAATATAGAGGTCAGTCAGCTGCATATTGTCAAACAGTCCTCATTGAGATGACTTTTCCTTTTTTTCCTACTTTTTTGCTCTCTAAATCAAGAAAATGTGCGTTAGTATCTTTGAACAGCCATCCCTTTTTTTTTTTTTCCCCTCACCTTCCTCCCCCCACCTCCAAAATGCCTTATATTTGTTAGTGTCTCTATAATATTTTTGCTCTGAGGTGTATTACCCCTCCATTGGTTGTGTTAGCTGCTGTTTAAGCCAGATTTAATTGATAATTTTCTAAAATATCTTAACCTGTACAAAACTTATCTTGTGCCACAATGTCCTTTAGCCATTACTAAACTGTCATTACAAATTTCAAATCAACTGAAATTTGACAACCACAGTGTCTCTTCAGTGTTAAGTTCTTTTGGGGAATCATGGCTGGCTTCAGCATCCAAGATGCACAAATTCCAAAGTTTCCATAACAGTGAGACTGAAGAATTAAAATGACAAAGCAACATTGAAACAAAATCTTTAGAAGACAGGAAGATGAAATTAGGAGAAAAAAATCCACCAGTAGAAATATATTCTGCTTATATAAAATAAATCCAAATCTATACCCATCCCTGGATAAACCTGCTAATGCTTTTGGGTTGTATTCCAGTTTTATAAAAGGTTTTCCTATTCCCTTTTCCTATGTGGGGAAAAGAAGTAGTCCAGGGTGATCAAAATGTGCTGGTATGCCATAATAATACTTGAAGCAGGCAGACCAGAATTTCCCATGGAGAGCATTTGCAATGCAATAGCAGTATTCAAAATTCTGTACTAGTTCCTGTGAATTCCCATTTCAACCATAACTCATACTTACACAGAATATGGACTGACCATGAGAAAACAGTAAAACTGGCTGTACACAAAGTTGTCTGTAGGGGTGAATAACCTGAACAGAGAGGGAATGCTGCTTTCATTATTCAGTTCTTTCATTTCTAATAATTCATGGTGCTAGGAGAACACGATTTTAAGTGCGATTTAAAAGATCTAAAAGCAGACAGATAAAATTTGCAGGCTCGTTAATAACCCACATATAGTGCAACCCACTATCAGGAGCCAAATTCTGAAGCAACTTTGCACACCTGTTACCTATCTGTTCCTTACTTTGTGCTGTGTTACCATCTGTCATTAATGCAAGTGGCCATTGCATTTCCCCAGTTCATATTTACATTACAGAAATCTCCACCTCAACAGGAGAACAAGACTGAAATACATTAAGGAGGGACCTTTCTTGTCCTGGTCAGCCCATTGCAGGGTGACCACCAGAACTTATGCAGCATTGACAATAAAGTACATTTTGCTAGAAGCTGAAAATAAAATACATTTTATGTGATAAAAACCCTGCACACACACAAAGGAGCACGGAGAGATGATGAATGGCAGGGAGACCCCAAATAACCCCTGCCAGGCTACTCCCAGGCCTGGCACAGGAGTCACCAGCCCAACAAAGGCCCACCTTACCAAGCCCAGAGAAGAGGGCAACAATTGCGTTCAGAAACCAGGCAGGAATCTGGCTCATTTGCGGAAGTTATTGGAACTCCTTGTTCATACGTGGAAACAGGAGCATTAAGAGCAGAGAGAAAAATCTCACATTCAAAGGCAGAATGGAGGAAATAAGTTGGTCTTAACATTGAACAGATTCGGACCAGGAGCCACAACACATAGGTAAACCCAGAGAATTTTGGTGAGATCACTGATCTTATCCAATAGATCTGGATTTGTGAAAGAGAGACCCTGAACATCAAGGACAGCTGTGCTTGAGCGTGTAGCTATCATGCTGAGCACAATTCTTACAGCACAATTATATGCTGTGAGGAAAAATAAAAGTTTTTGGTTGCTACCAGCCTTCCTTATTAAGATGCCCATGCTTATGGCTTGCTTTGCCTTTGTGATATTCCAATATTCCTGTCTTTTTTAGCAGAGAGAGCCATAAGCCTATCAGCTCAGTGCCCAGCAACAAGACCTTCCCTGGCTGAACATTGTACCACCAGCTTGGGGTTATCAGAGTGTGTAGGGATAGCCAGGTGGCTTATCAGAGACCTTGAACTTGGTACATGGTTAGAAAGACTGCTTGATGCTTTTATCACAGATGTTTCTTTGCTTGGAGTGTTCTTCCTGACTTGGCCTAAATTCTTATCAGAAAATTATTTTACATACGGATTAAAGTCAAGCAGTCAATTAATGGGAAATTGATTACCATCTATCTTTACAAATACTCACAGAAAAAATAGATTTAAAAAAAAGTGGGAAATACATAAAGAAATTTTATGCTTGTTATTGGAATTTTATCACGCAGAACTTTTTCACTTCTTCAGTGCCAGGAACAGAGCAAATTAGGAAGCGACAGAGAAGCAGGGAAGAGATTTGTTGGAGGTAGGAAAAATGTCCATCTATTCGTGGTGAAATAAAGCAGTGTTTTGAAAAGTCTGCAGAGAAATTAGACCTTTCAAGTGACCTGGAGATATTGTTCTTGCTGCTGCTTAAGGACAGTTATCTGTACACAGCAATGGACTATCATAGAGCTGTCCTTACTGCCAAAGATACTCCTTTGGTCATTCCTATGTCCTAGGATGCTGGAATCTTATTTTTCTTCTCTTTCACTTTTTCTTTTATATATATTTATGTAAAGAGATGTATATATATATATATATATATAGTTATTTACATATACATACGCATACTTCCTGCAAAATTCTCTGTGAAACTATATCAAATAAAAATATTAAATACATCAATTATGTGTAAATATACAAATATATATATGCATATGCCAATCATATATACCATTAAATGTTCCCAAATTAATATATGTGTTACATGATATCATATGTGAATGAACAAGTGAACATTTTCTAATTATTATTTCCTAACACAGCATTCTGCAAGGCTGGATTTTGCATTTCTCAGAACCATCACTACCTGAAAGAGAGCGATAGAGACAAGGATGCATTGTTACCTTCTAAGACATATTCTGCATCTACACTGTATGAAAAATAGAGCTAATATTCATAACATTTGGGAAATTCTAGTTACCCTTTTCTCATTTTTCTAATTCATCTTTGAAACTCAGAGATGCAGGATGCATAGGAAAAAAACCGCAGCTGACTTATACTGAAGGATGAGTTTAACCATGTTTGAAAAATTACAAAATTAGAAGTTGATGTGGACAGAATTTAAGAGGACTTTGCACCTTCATAATTAAGACATAAGATGATCAGCAGACAAGGTCAGAAAAGCGAGTTTAAGTCCATTTGTGAGTATGTGCCAATTTGGCAGATACCCTACTTCTGAAACATTCCTTTCTGGAAATTCTTGGAAGATATTTTCAAGGAAGATTATGTCATTAACCAGTTTCCGTATGTAAACTTTTATGATAGAAATGTTTGGAATTTGTATATCTTTATTGAAAATCTCTGCTTTATTTAAAATTCATTGAATGACAAAATAGAAACAAACACTGAAGGAAATGTGATACTGCTGATTTAAAACCACATCTCCTCAAACCCAAACGTTCCCAGGGTTACCATATCTCTTTTCTCCTGGATGGGTTCTCTGCAAAGCCTCTCTGCAGACCTGATTCCCCACTCATGACCTGGACACAGTAAGGGCCAAAATAATTGCAATGGGTGGTGGTAAAGACATCTCAATACATATTTAGAGGAGCTTCATACAGACTTTTGCTCACAGATACAAAATGTTTGCCAACCATTCAACCGTGCTTTGTTCTATCCCTAATACTGTAAGTCACAGAGGAGCTCTCCCCATGCTTTTCCTTGTTAGTTTTTGAGGAGGCAAAATCCAGGCAGCTGGTTCCTGTCCTGTGATCACACTGTTGGCTGGGTTTTTTCTCCTGTGTATCTATATGCTGTGCCAGCCAAAATTTACCTACTACTGCTTTCACACAGACCTCATAATCACTTCAAAAACATATGCCAAATTTTTTTGCATACCTTATTCATGAATCCTTTGCTTTCCTCGTTCACTCAGTTCATACCTACCTGCCTAACAATGAACTTCAGAAATCAGACTGTTTAGTCCTGGGGACGGGACTTGCAAAGTTTGCTCACAAACATCACACAAATATTTAGAAGTTACTCGAGACGTATTTCTGGTCACATCTGGAGAACCTGAGTTTTAACACTGATCATTAGCTCATCAGTAGTTCAAATAACAGAAATAAAGATCGGCTCTTTAATAAGCTCTCTAATGCAATTTAATGGCTTTTTACCAAATCTAAATTTAGGATCCCACTTAAATGGCTGAGTGTTGTTATTAATTGAAGATTTTTTTCCTCATACTTATAGGAAATACTTTCTTCACGTTTTACAATTATATTAACTACTTAACCTTTTGAAGGTAGTAAGCAATGACTCGGCTATTTATAGAGCAACCCTTTTATAAAGCAATAGGCTTCACCTGTGAGTTCATCTGTTTGAATCACAGGTTTTAAAACCACAATTTTACCTTTTGTATTTGGAAAAACAAAAACAATTTTCCTAGAATACTTGATTTAAAATAATTTTTCAAGCATTTTCTCTGCATTTTTTCTTCATTTGATGCCTATAATTATATAAGCAACTTGTTGTGTTCAAAAGTAATCATCTTAATGATCATAATCTGCAATAGGAAAGTAGTACTGAAAATGGCCCCAACTAGGACTTCTAAATCCAACTTCAAATGTTTCTCCAAAATCACCTTTGAGGAGTCATAAAGTATAACTCCAAGATCCAGAACACGCGGTAGTGAAGTTGCATTGCCAACCTGTGGGTAGAGACCAGGACAAGGAGAATTGTAGCTGGGCACCAGGCACTTCTCCAGAGAGGACATCCATGCTCTGCTGGAAGGAAAGGCTTCTTGCTGTGCCCAGCGGAACTGCTGGAAGGGCCGGGCAGCAGGGTCAGACCCCTTCCTGGGACTGCCCAACGCCCACAGGCCAAAGTGCCTGGTACTGGAGATCCCCACAGGAAGCACAGGGGCCAGGGGACACCCACACAGCTGGCAGTGGATGGGCAGCTGTAGCCGTGGGCTGCTGGTTGAAGCCGTGTGCACGCCTGAGGAAAACGTGCGGTAAGAAGTGACATTCACATAAAGGATTCTTTCCACACACAGAGTTTTAGGCTCAAAGTCAGCCTGTGGATTTTAGGGAAGACCATCAGCAAGAGCTCTGTGCGCCCAGAGCCCTGAGGCGGAACTGCCTTGTAATGTTCTGAGTGCAGCTGGCAAGTGGGAGCCCACACCCATCCTCGTGTCGTGAGGACCTCGACTGGTGGCAGCAAGGAAGGTGCACTCAGGGGCTTGTTCACTGGTATTGGTACCCCCTGTTTTGGAAGGCAGAGTGCCTTTTCTCTTCCAAGCCCTGCAGAAAGGAGGTCCTTCTGCTCCAGCTTGCATCTCATTCGATCAGTGAAGCCTCCATCACTGCAGTGCTGATGGGAGCATAATTGCTCACCTGAAAGAGGATCACTGAGATATGAGACGTGCTGTACTGAGGCTGAGGTGAGGTTAGAAGTGCTGACATGCCAATAAAAGCTCCAAGTAAAAATGTTTAGTTAGTATAAAAGGCAACGAGGAAAAGTCTAAGGAAGGACTAGATGTCACGACAGCTAATCCTCCTCTCTCGTATCTGACCTCTGTAAGGCTGGAAGTAAAAGAAGTTAAATGAACTCTGCATAATTCTTTGTGTTTATCTGTCATGAAACCACCTCATGATTCAGCATTTGTGTCAGCCTGCTTGGGGGAGGCTCTGCAGTGAGAGCAGAGGGCTGTGGCGGACCAGGGCCGAGGCATAACCCGCTGGAATCCATGCGAGCGAGGACATTGGCTCTGGTCCTGCCTACGCTTTGTCTTTTTTCCCTCACTGATGTTGTTGGCTCCAGATTCTGGGTGTTTGAGGACACAGTCATTTGCCATGCTCCAACTTTGAGGAAGAATTTTTTAATTTTTGACAAGGCCCTTAGAATCACATTGCAGAGGAAAGGGTGTATTATAATTATCAATATCAATAGTAATAAAAGTTTATTAAAGGCCATTAAAATGAAAGGGGATGGCTATAGATCCCATCACTCTGAATTGACTCCCTCCTCTTGTGTTAATTAGAAAACTCAGATAATGGTTCTATGGGGGAGTGCAGGGGAAATTTAATTACGAAAGTTTAATGGGCCACTATCTACTTCCTGCCAGATTAAAAACTGATGATTTACACTATTTTAGATACTACTGTGGGCTCACTAACAAAACATGTTGCAGAAACAAGAGTAATGCAAGACTTCACACAGAATGTTTTGCTCATTTTCAAAACAAAGATGTAATAATGCAGACCTGAAAACCAAACAACTGTGACAGAGCCGTTACTACCAAAAACTTAGAGGAATTGTGAGCAGTCTTTGTTATGTTCGTCATTTTGTTGTTTATTACAAGTAAATCAAAACCACATTTGCATAAGCAGAAATGTCTGCCCTCTCAAAAAAAAAAAAAAAAATTAAAAGCCAGCCTAAATTAGCTAAATTAGCTGTAAGGTCATTTTTCAGTTATTGAGGTAAGCTAGCGATACTGTTGATTTTTAGAAGTTCTAGGATTGAAATTTGTGTTCACGAACAGCCAGGCTCTTCAGTCCATGTTCTTGTTCCTACCAAATTTGATGGCAATTTTTAATAAACAGATATTTAGTGAATTATTATGTAGCTTTTTTTTTCCTAAAAATAAGTGTTTGAAAAATTAATCAAAATGCTTATGGCGTAAGTGTGAAACAGATAAAATTGGTTGTTTGTAATTCCTCATTTTCAGAAGCCCCAGACAGCCAATTTATGGAGAGTTATGACTAGACAGAACCTCAAAATTTTTCACTTTTTGGAGAAGGTTGAAATCTGGCACCTGAAATTAGTAGCTATTTTTGAAACATTAGTCTCCATGAACTCATTATAGGAGTGATAATTCAGCAAAGTCTGCAAAGCAGCTGCAGGAATCTCTCTTCAAGCCCTCTGTTCTACCTGCTGGTTCCATTTAATGAAGAGGTTTGTTATTAAATTTCTATTTCCATTTAATTCAATGGTTTACTATGAAATTGAACTCCTGTCCTTAACAAGCTCTATTTTTAGTGAAAACACTGTATCATATTCAAGTGTGATCCAGATAAATTTTTAGTTGTATTTTTTTTTAGAATTAAATGCTTAATTTTAAAGGAGATTTCTCCCAAAAAACAGTGGAGCAAAAAATGTGATGTATCAAATGCTGTTATTTTAAAATGAGGGGAAAAAAGAGAGGAGAAGAAATAGAAGAAGAAACAATGCCCGAAAGCAAAAAAAAAAAAAAAAATTGAAAAAAAAAATATAAATCTAATGTACTCTGTTTCCTTTTCTGGATAGGTTTTGGTGTCCAAAAGTTGAGAACTCAGCATTATAAAACCAGGGCTGGTTGTCAGTTCTAATTTAGGTAGATGTAGACAGTTTTATACAGCAGCTTTGTGCCTGGAGCTGTCTGTCTTACAGAGGCCCACTGTGTCAGCTGCATGTCCTTGAACATTTCAGGTAGAATGTAGCTCTGGGAATTGCCGTCCTCCTGGACTTCAGGTGTGTAAACAAAGTCTCCTACCTTTACTAATTTATTACCAGGTAATGAAACAATATAAAGGAAGGGGGAAAAAAAAGGTACTTGAATATCAGTGTTCTCCCTATTCTTCAGAGACCTTAAGCCACCTGGGTGTACATAAATTGGGAACTACTCATTATTCTTGATATTTTCCACAAAAACAGGGTTTGCCTGCCTGCACTTCAGTTTGGATTTCCCATCGTACCCCTCTGTATAACACAGCTGCCTTCAGAAAATTCTGTTTATGCAATGGGTATCAATTACAGCTAAATATATTTGCATCAACATAGAATCTAGCTTTTAATGAGCATAATAGCCTTCTGTATTTCAAAGGTGCATCTAAATTCACAAGTAATGTAAAAAAACATGACAGGGCACTATGGATGTCTAGACTTCCCTTGTCTAGACTTGAAATATGTGATGCTGAATGATTATCAAAATCAAGTGGACGTCCTCAGAAATATAATTGAGAAGAACATGCATAGGAACATTTGCGTGCCTTGCCTTTTATTTGCAGTGAATGATTCACAGCTAAGCTCTGTAAAGTATTAGCCAGTTCACATCACTGCAACCACCAAACGTCAGGAAAAGAAAAAAAACCTTATTTTTTTCAGAAGTTACTTAAACAGCTGTTACAGCTATAGGACTTAATTCCATTGGCAATCTAAATAAAGAGAGAGAGACAGAGAAATAAAAAATATTTAAGTCAATTTCAAGTGAGGTGTTTGGGTGTTTTTATTTCAGTTCTTTATTTGATTAAGGTAGAGCTATAATTAGTCTCAATGCACTAATAAACTGCTGGTTTTTTCCAGACACTTAATAAGGACCATTCATTCTCCAAGGGGATTGCAACCTGAAATCTTGCTGAAAGTCTGGTGCTACAACAGAGGACAAAGAGAAAAGAGGTGAATTAACTGGGAAAAATGCCAGTTATCATCTTGATCACATGAGTGACCATATGCTAAATGACACGGTAAAATGAATGGATGCACAGCGTGTTGATTTGGTTGCTTTCTTATCCCTTTTCTTTCCTGTTTGATTGTATATGATGCAATTGTTCCACATGGCAGAATGTCCACTGCTTCCTTACTGTGTCCACTATCATGAGAGTCATTGGAACATGATCCAGGCTTGGAGTGGCACTTATTTTACTAAAACAAGGGATTGAAAACCCTGCTAAAGGGAAACAGAGCTATGAATTTCAAGGCTTCATCACTCTGAAGTGCTTTGGGCAAGAGCGCCGACTGGAGCAATTGGTGGAGCTACTGTAACATCAGTACAACCCCTCAAACACATGTATGCTAGCGAGGGCTCTCACCCCTTTATGGTGGCTGGCACGAATTTGGGGTTGGCTGAAAAGAGAAGCCAGGGATCTTTTCTTGGCAGCTCCTGAAAAGCCAGACCCTTACTTGAGCACGAGTGTGGATCTGGCAACCTCTCTGCTCTGAGATGTGTCAGATCTTGGGATACGGATCTAATCCTGCAAGATGGTGAAGAGGACTCATGTACTGCCCAGCGTGTCGGGCTCCTCCTGCCAAGTCTGCACACAGATGTTACACGTGCTTCCAGCTGAGAATTCAAGTGGAGAGTTCCAAGTGGAGAGCTCAGCAATCAAATGCCAGAGCATTAAGATGCAAACTCTGCGCTCTTTTTAGCAGAAGAAACCCAGAAATCTGGATTTAGGACCAAAGATGGAAAAAATACCATGCTGTAGCTAGTTGCCACTTTTATTGGTATACTTGCAAAGAAGTTTATTTCAATATTTTCAGGAGTCTGCCTAGTCTCCTATGATTTGTATATGGAATATTTATGGGGGGGTCCCATAAATAAGTAATGGTAAATAGTTATCAAAATAGGATTAAAATATTCAATTTTCCAGCTGGTTCTATGACAGATGGCAAAAGAAGGGATGAATGCACAGATAAATACAAATATAAGGAACCAATATGAATCTGCTCTGCATTCCCAGAGAGAAAGTTGTTAGAGAAGATGGCTGTCGCATAATTTCAGATTATTTAAACTGAAAAGTCTGCACAGGAGCAGCCACTTTTGGTTATGTGTTTGTTAAGTCCAGCCACCAGAGGGTTGCCAGCAGGGACTGCAGTGTTAATCATAAAGGAAGGGCTTCTTATGAGTCCAACCACTGCCTTTTTTTTTTTTTTTTAACTGCATATTTATTTTGAACAAGCAAGTTACCTAGACAATTAAACAAGTTAAACAAAAATTATATTGTTTCAGGCAATTATCCACGTGTGCTGACCTCATTTGCAGAAATAAAACATTTCACATTTTATTACCCAGAGTGTCAATGAAAAAATATTCAGCTGATATCTCATTAATGGTTTCATTTTCCCAAACATTGTACAAAGTCACTGCAATACAATGCCAAGTCAATCTACCCATTTGATCTTATACAACCTTCAGGGAACATTAATAAAATTCTGACTCAGATATGCCCTCTGTCAGTCTCTTTTTAGGCATACAGGTGTTTAAATGTCCTTTACAACCTACTGAATGGGATGTACATTCAAATTTAAGCACAAATGTCAATACTTTTCTGGACAGAGATGCTTGCTGGAATGAAGGCCTCTGCATCAGAATAAACACAGTGGTTGATAAGAGTGTACACAGAGAATTTTGATTTGGGTTTACACAACCTGTAGTATCATGAGGTTAGAAAATCAAACTGTCAGAGCAATTTAGCGTGTTCTTGTACCACCACCTGTGTTCTACTGTTTGCACTATTTCCTTCTTTTTAAGAGACTCAACATGTATTAAAAAGTATCTTTAAAGATTTTCAAACATTCCATTCAGGAATTGAGTTTTGTCACTGAAGGAAAAAGAGCTTTTACAATTCTCTAGCAAAGTCATTTAGGACTCCCAGAGGAAGACTGGAAAAATCTATCAGCTATTGTAGAAAGTGCATTATAGTGGAAGGAGCTTAGTATGAAACACACGCAATCAATGACGGGATACTTGAACTTTGCTTGTACAGTTATCTCCTTAGGGAAGGTATTCTGTAGGTGTTGAACTGCTTTTCATGAGATCAAGAAGCCATGGAAAGAAATTAAAGCGGGTTTTTTTTTTTTTTTTTTTTTTTTTTTTTTGTTTTTTTTGGTTTGTGGTGTA
>VZTE01002930.1:394768-409664 GCA_013397775.1 Eulacestoma nigropectus
TTTTTTGCTAAGGCTTGACTGAGTGAGGAGGACTGCGGCAGACTGTTCCTGAATGCTGTGATTTAGAGTCACCAGGGCAGTTGTGAGGGCTCAGTCACTGGACATTAGGGACCCTAGGCAGGTAAAAATCAATGTGGGAACTGGAACCTTTGAAGTGTGATGTTTCCTCTTTTTCAGGTAGCCTGCCTTGTTTTGTCACATTCCTTTGGCTCATTTGTGCAATGGAGAAAGTACCATTGATAATAGCTGGCATTAAAAAATCTGATTTTCCAGCTCCCACTGCATAGGTCCCATGGATTCTCCTCACTCCTAGCAATGCCTTTGTCCTGCTTCAGTTGCTTCTGTGCTCTATTGCATGAAAAGGGCAGGAAAGTAGTGCTGTCTTAGCTGAGCACTTTGCCAATACTGAATCTTGATGAACCTTAATTGTTTTCTCTGTCATGGTGAATCTCATGGGCTTTGCTGTACACTACTTTTCCACTCCCAGTAAAGAGGAGGGTTCCCCAACAGTTTTGTGCTTAGAGAATTCTCTGAGTATTAAAGCTACTGTTTTTAATCTATTTGTATATGCTTTTTGGATTGCTGCTATAAAGTTGTCCGAAACCCATTAAAATAAATAAAAGACCCATCACGATCTTGTAACCAGATTTTTCTTTTTTTTCGTGTTTGGCAAAGAGAAGATCCAACTTGCAGACTCCACAGTCTTCAAGATGCCAACTATTTTTAAATAACTCACTACAATGATGTTTTCATGAACTGATTCAAGAGGAATATGGTCTATTCTGAACATAGTGCACTTGATGTCTCATCTGGATGAAATTCTCGGAGGGGTGAGAACAAGTGGGGTATTGGCTGAGAAGACATCTCAGGGAAAACTGCTCCTTCACAGTCTCCAATATGGATGTGTGAGAAGTCAGATAATCAGTCTTCAGCCTCCTTCTGAACCCAGAAGAAAAGTACACAGGCCCTGTCAAGTCTTAACTTGCAACTCTCCTCCCAGAAAAGAGGAGGAGTTGCAAAGTTTGTGACTACGTCTTTCAATTTAATTTTAATGCAGTAATTTCCTTTTCTAAAATTATCTTTCATTTACAGGGAGCCTTCCTAGCCCATTTGAACTCCCTGTTTTGAGACAGATCCAGCTTTTGGCACAGACCATGAAGGCAGCTATGCAGGGTACCAGACTGATGGAACAAGAAATCATGGTTGCATTGGGTACTGGTGACTGTAGCTAAAACCCACCTTGCCTGGCACTGTCAGATATCTCCCTAGGTTTGTTCCCTGTACAGTCTCTGTCTCTCCTTCAGCCCAGAGAGGAGTTGCAGGAGTTCTCTGCTTGCCCTGCCCTGCCTGCCCCGAGCTCCCCATGGGTGCAGAAGGTGTCTGTGCCATGGCTGGCCCAGGAGGGAAGAGAGAAGCAGGGAAGAAAAGGAGGCAAACACAGTGCTTGTGGTTCCAAACTCTTCCTCTGGCCAGCAGTGCCTCACTGGTCCTGTGCTCAGCTGACAGAGGCAGAGACTGGCCAGCCGTGCACTCACTGAGGCTTTTGGCTGTGTACAGGAACACACAGGGCTAAGAGGTTCTGTGGTTTCGGTGCTGCAAGAGACCAGGGAGGCAACGGTGCCTGGGAGAGTCACTCTTCTGGTGTCACAAAACAGCCTTTTCCTCACCATGTGGAGAAGTCTGTGTCCTGTTGTGAACTGTGAATTGAGGGTGTGAGCACCAGCCTTGCATTCACGAAGGAAACATTAATGAGATAGTTCCTCAGCCAAATTAAATTTTGGAAAAAGGATCCTACCTTCAGTGAGCAGCCTGAAACTTTCCTCTTTCTGTACCTTCTGGCCAACAGGAGACTGTCTGATAGACAGTGATGTAGACATCTCCATCCCAGTAACCCTGAAGATGGGAGCTGGGAGACCAGGGTTCGCTCACCCATGAGCAGGAAGAGCAAGTGTTTGAAGAGAAACCTTTTCACTGGTGCCAGGGACATGGATCAGATGTTAGACGATGATTTTGTTTCAACATTAAGACACTCTGTAATTGGTACATGTAACGAATGAACAGCTTCCTTCTTAATATCCTCTTTAGGATGAATTAGCAAATCTGTTTAAGATTGTGTTAGGATTGATTATTTTGGTATTAATAGGATGATTTAACTTATTTTGTGATCTAATATGCTTCCCAGTACTGTGTCTAACTTGTTGATGTGAACCAGCCTGACAGCTGAATTGCTCTTTTCATAGGTTAGTAATTATGACTTCACTGACATACAGTTTTCAATGTTATTTTTGTTTAAGTAGCTTAATAAAAGGAATAAAATCAGAGTTAGACATATGTTTTTTCAGAGTAAAACAGGCCTCAGACCTTTGATGGCCTGGGCGTAGATCAGCCAGTCAGCCTAAAAGCTCCCTCCAATAAGCCCTTTGTTGTCTCACAGGAAAAAGTGTGGACTGGAGATTTACTTGAAATCGACACAATAAATACGTTTGTTCAGGGAAAATTAAAAGAGGTGAAGCAAGAAGCCTGACATGACTTCAGTTTTGAGGAAAAACCTGTTTGTGTCTAATACATTGCAGAAATTGCTCAAGAACATTTTGTCCTTGTGCAAGGATGGCCCTGTAATGCTGCTAATGTCCTTAGGTTGAGACCCTGGGTTATCAGCTGTGTATGTGCCGATCATGCAAGTTAAAACTGATTTTTTTGAAACGTAGTTCTTATCTGTGTGAGTTCATGACACTTGTTCCTTGAAGCCAGATCTTCTCGCCCCTGGATTTTCTTTTCTTTCTCCTTTTGGCTTCCACTGCGGGCTGAACACGCGTCTCAATAGCAGTGAAACCTCCAGATGGCACATTACCAAGTTCTCATAAATTAGAACAGGAGAGATGTGCAAGGCATTGGAATTCTTCGAGATTTAGGTTTATAGGGATTACAATAAATTCAGTCAGATGGGGAGGGTCGTTAGGTACGTTAGGTGAAATGCAGATAAGATCGTGCTGCTTTTATTTTTTTACTTAAAAATGGCCATGAGACAACCTCTTGAGGGCTGCAAAAAACTGTTCTGAGCTTGGAGGTCTCTGTGATTTCCCGTATGCAGATCCTGTAGGGAAGGGAATCCAGATCTGGATCAGAAAAAGGAAACAATGCTCATAGTCTCCATACAAGGCATGCAAGCCTGTCCTGTTTTCATTCTGCCAAATAATGTCCTCAAAGCCCCATCAGGGCAAACCACAGCTCCAGTTAAACAAGGCAGCAGCCTTGCCTAAGCAAGAGCCGCAGAACAAGAGATATTCAGTTCAGACAGAACATCATGTTGGTGCCACACCACACAGCCCTTTCCACTGGCAGGCTCAGAATCAGCCTGGCTGGTTATGAATTTACTCCAGTTATTAAGAGCTAATTAAAGAAAAGCAATGGCTTGAAAAGTGTGAGATGAAATAAGGCACTCTGTTCTGAAGAAAGCCAGAAGAATGAAGAGGGTGTTCGTTGCATTTCTTCTTTGTTTCACTAAGGGTCAGCACATCATTCCTCCTAATCACCTGGTTAGGCCCCCAAATGTATCCCTGTTAAGTGGAATTCTTTGCTAATACTGTCCTGATTAATTAAGAAGCAGTCTTTCCCATTCACTGTTATCAGTGACCTATCATTCAGTGTCACCATCCTTCACTGTCATTAAGTAGAGTATGCATATACTGTAATAGGTAAGATGATTTCCGAGACAACTATTGATCCTTTCCCAGTGGTCTATTGCTAGTTAATGAGCATTAGTTTCTTTAATGATGTTTAATGTTGGTGAGTTATTTTTAAGTGATACATGGCCTGACCCTGGAAAGTGCTGAACGCCCTTAACTCCCGTTGACTTCAGCGAGAGTTGAGGGCACTCATGGGATCAGCCCGTAGGACTTGTGTCTGAAACGGCAGCAAAAGCTTCTTTCTGCATTCAGGCAGGGGTGAGCAATGCTGTGAAGCCAGAGAAAGAGCAGGTTCTCATAGAAGAGAGTTTAATTTTCTGTTTTCCTTTCTGACATTGAAATGGACAATTTCTACACGGGACAGATACCGCTGTTCTGTGAGACCTTGCCTTTTGCTTATTTTCTTCCAATGCTTCTCACTGTCCTCTAGCTTCTTTCTGTGGCCAAGATGAAGGAAGAGGCATCTTGCAAACTCATTCCCCACTCCTGCTTGCCTTCCCACATTTCCTTTACTTCCAAATTAAGCCAAGAGGCAGTCTGTCACCACTACCTTAAGTTACTTAAACTCTAATGAATCTTTTCCAGTTGGCTTTCATTTCTGTGCTCTGCTGGAATTGCCTTGATTACCAAAAGCTGCCTCTTGGCAAAATCTCAGTTTCTTCTCCTCCTCTTTGACCTTACCATTTTTTTTTTGTAAATGTAATACTGTTCTGCTCAGTGTACTGTTCTGCCTGTTTCTTCCCCACTGTCTCTTCTGTTTGCACTGCTATTCATTGCTTTATCATCCCTTTGGTGTGCATTCCCCCTCCTTTTCCCAACACTCTGTCCACAGCAGTCTGCCCTGTGACCCCCTCTTCAAACAGTCCAGATTTTAAAATATACGGGACAAAAAATATTTGCTCTCTCTCTCTCGGCATGTGCAGTTTGCTCCTGTATTACTTGGTAATATGTCCAAGATTCGTGGCAGATAAAATTCAGTTCTAGGTGATTTTCCAGTTTTCTCTTACACAAAAGAGATGATGTCCTTAAATCCTTGCACATGGAAACTGTACAGGGCTAGGGAAAAAGAACCTATTTGACTAGAGAGAATAGAATTTGTTTCCCAGAGATATGGGCAACACTGGTTTCTGTTAGTGAAAAATGCCATAATGTTTTGCATGGAGACGTGCAAGCTACTTTTGGTCCTTTTTAAAAAATTTAATTTTTTTTCATTGTTGCAAGTATTGTGCATTGTATGTTATGGTAATTACACCATCTGACTTTACAGAAAATATTCCCACTCTGGACAGCTGATAACTTCCATAGAAATTCTAAGATAGATTAGGTGTGCTGTGACATGTGTGCCAGGCAGTTGAATTTATCATTCTGGTTGGTAACTTCACATACAGGAGAATGAAGAGAAAATACATCCTTGGCAGGCCTGTCCTGAAGAATAAGTATCAGAAACAGCTCATGTTAGAATTAATCCCCAGGGAAGGAGATCAATGTGCAGATGATGCAGTTGTAATAAGAAGATAACTTGTACAGATACATATCTTTGTCCTGCACAAGCATAATTTATTGCATGGATCTTGCCTGTACACTGGAAGTGGATGGGGAAATGCAACTGCACAGTGTGAGTAAGTTTAGACACACTTTTTCTTCACCTCTGCACAACAGGCTGCTTTTTTGTCCCTTTATCTGATGAAATCACCAATTTGCTTTTTTTTTTTTTTTTCATTTAACAAATGAATAAAAGTGAAAGCAGAACTGAAGAAATCCTGAAAAAAAAAGAACAGGTTTCTCCTTTTGCTCTGCTCCCAAACTCCTACTTTGCAGGCAGCAGAGGTGCCCGTGGTGCTGTGCTGGCCCCGGAGCATCCCGAGGGCTTGGCGCGCTGCCGGAGCGGGTGTCCCGGTGTGCTCTCAGCCGGCCGCACCAGGACCTGCCCTGGGGTCACTGGTCTGCTAAAACAGCCGGGGAAGAGCTCCACTCCCAGCAATGCTTCTTCTCAGCAGCACTGACAGCCCTCTGGATGAACCTGTACCTTGCAGGGCTGAGGCGTAACCTCGCTGACCCCGAGGAGGGCGGCAGGGGCTGGACAGGGGTGCTTGCTTTGGGTCCTGGCTGCTTTCTTTGCCTCCAGGTACCACTCAAAGGGGGCTTTATGCTGGAGAAAGGGTTAACTGGGATTCTCTATAATTTGTTCCTCTTTCCTTTCCCTCCCTTCAGCTCCTTCACAAAATGTTAATCTAATTGTGATAGTATCACTTTGATGACAATATGACAAGACAGACAAATTTGATTTTATTCTCCACAGAGCAAAGCATATGCTGCTTGGGAGACTTTGACAGAGAGAAGGACATAAAACAAATGGAGTTCATGAATATACAATTTTTATTGTACACAGTAGTGACATCCAAACTTCAGAGAATAGGTGGGTGAGACTTATGCTTTACTATTGAGATTAATGGGTACGTAAAAAAGTGCCAACAGAGAGTACTACAGTTTATGTTAAAAATGTCGACGTGGATAAGAATAATTTTCTTCTCAAGATGAATGATGCATTTAATGGCTGTGAGACATTCATGGCCAGTAGCAGTTCCTCAAAAGTAATTTTTTGTTGTTATTGTAAATTACATAATCTTAACTGCAATTATAGCCCTGTTTAGGTAAAGGTCAAGTTAGTACAGTGGATGGTTATAAACTAAGAGGGAAATTGGTAAATTTATTCCCTTGATGAAAGCTTATGAATGATTTTAAGCAAGATAATTTTTTTGTAACTCTATTTCTACTTTAATGTAATATAGCAAGTAAAGACAGCACACATTAACAAAGGGTAAATTAGATTTGTCTAAGTAAACATGTATCTGCAATAGGAGTAGTGTTGCTGTAGTAAGGACAGTCTGAAGGTTAAGTGTTCCATGTAAATGGTATAGATTCATTTTCGTGGAAAGCAAAAGGAGGGACAACCTCTGAAAAATTGCCTTTGATGGAATGCAATCTGTGCTCTCCTGAGCAGCACACGAGTACTCTGCAACACATGAAACCGTACCCACCTCTCGGTCATAAGAAATTGCTTAGAGTCCTTTTGGTTTCAAACACTTGCCCTTAAACAATGCAATCTTCTTCGCAGCCCCTTCGGACTGATCAGGTTTGTTTTGTTAATATCGAGGTTTTAAAAAAAAAAAAAAAAATCAAACAAAGCAAAGAGGGAGAAGGTGTTCTGTATGCTAATGGAGGGTGTTATGAGTCTTGGTGCTCACTTTGCATTCTTTACAGTAAAATCTGAATGAAAGCAGTTAAAGTCTTGGGAAACTGTTCAAAAGGAGAAGGAAGCTTTCCCAAATCAGTGGCAAGCTCTTGCTCTGAAGAGCCTGCGTTGGGCTATTTCACATTTTCACAGTATTTGAGTGAAGCAAAAGCATCATTACACAAAGTTGCCATTTCTCTTCTGAGAGCTTTTACCTAGGTGGGCCATCACTGATCAATTTATCAGGCTGCTTTAAGTACGACTCAGGGTCTTCTTCACTCCATCAGACCGCAGAAGTGCTATCTTTTCCTATTTGTGTCTCTTTTGGAGATATACATATTAGGTAATTAGTAGGGGAAAATCCCCCTTCTGTTCTTATTAGAAGCCAGAGACCTTCAAACAGTTCACATAAAAATATAAGTAGTACATAGTCTAATAGTGAAATAAAGACATTGCTACGGGTTTGGGCTTTTTTTTTCCCTTCTTTGACAGATGAACAGCAATGGCTTGTTACTTGAGTTTGCCACCAATTAAAATGCACATTGGATCAGCTCTGGCCTGTCACCTACCATTATTGGGAAAAGTTGGCTGGGGTCCAGGTTTTAGATGACTGGGATTTTTTTATTTTTTTATTTTTTTTTTTTTACTTGGCCATAGTGCTTCTCATTTCTGCTCTGTAAACTTAGCCTGGTAATTGAGATGCTGGGCAGTCCTTGCATCTTCTTTCTGGGGAGTTGCCTCACTTCGGGCTCCTGGGAATACCGAGTCATTTTTGTTATGTGCATTTTAATTGTGGCAAGAGGAAAAGTCTCCCTAATCTGCCCTGTGTAGGTATTATTTGAGCTGGTCTGAGTCCAGTACGGCACCTTTGGGCCATGATTAGTTTAGATGGACATTGATTTCCAGAATTTCTGTTAAATTTCTGCTTCACTCACCTGCCTTTGGACCCTCCTAGTCTTAGCAGTAACAGTGAATAAGGAGACGTGAGCTCATCATCAGCAACAGTGAGTTATTATTCATTTTAAATATGAACTCGAACAAGTCCAAAAGAGTATAATCCTGAATAACAAATACAACACATTTTGAATATCTGGACACAAATATGAGCTATTGCTCCAAGTCTGAAATGAAGATGAGATCCAACAAGGGGGAAAAAATCAGAACAAGATTCATAGATTCATTTAAAACCTTGCTTTCATGAATTACCTGCTACAAAGCAGTTTGAAACAGCAAGACCAGAGCCTGATTATGCAGAAATGGTACCAATATTTAGCAAAATGAAGTACGAAATGGATTTTCTTGGAAATCAATGAGAAATTCAATTTGTAAGTTAGTAAAATGTTTAGATAAAGTTTTCTGAAGTGTTCTGGTTATTGTCCTCTTTTATGAATGAGGCTCCAACTTAAAACATGCTGAGCTGCTGAGGAACCTCAGCCATTGCTAATGTCACCTCTTTGACACTTTTTTTGTGCGAAGGTAAGTAGCAATAAGATGGAAGGCAGTAGAAAATAAGGTCCATCGCCATTGCTCATTATTTGTAATTTGTGGAGTGTGACAGTGTGTTCAGCAGCATGCACACCAGGAACAGAGCAGGTCTTTGCCTCCAAGAGCTTGCAGTCTAACACAGGTACAAATAAGACTGAATATAAACCATTTAGTGAAAGATTTAGGATGGCATTTTAAAAAATTTTTATTGATATCTGTACTGTCAAATTTGAGATGGACATGATCTTTGGAAAGATATAGACACAGGAAAAGGCCCAATATCAAGTGGTCTCTGTTTAGAAGGGACTGGAATGACAAGAAGATGATGTCAGGAACCCTAAAATTGAAGAAGAACTTAAAGGCAATCATGGAGGTAGACTTGGAAACACACAGGTGGCCCCATATTAAGCTGGCATTTTTGGTGGGATAAAATGAGCAAAAAGATCCAGTAGAGAGAAGATCCAGTGTTTAGACCTGTCCTGAGTGATGCAGAGTTTTGAAACTAAGGCATAGTCAAAAGTTAATATGGAATAAGGACTGAGGAATGAGGGGTTTTGAATACAAAACGTTGTGAGTTGAGTGGTTTTTACCATTTCATGGAGCCCAAGCAAAGCACTTTATATAAATAATGCTTTATTTTATATGCCATGGATTTTCCTCAGTTTAGATGTTGCAAGGTGCATCATTACAATGAAGAAAGAAAAAAACCACAAAACCAAACTTTACGTGTATTTGTTTTTCACTAGAGTTGGTTTACAAATACGATTTTTCTCAAAATTGCAAAATGAATGAAAATAAGCCCAGCAAATTCGAGGTTGCACCTACAGCTTTGCTGCTTCTTGTGAACTTTGGCACATGCTGGCACATGCATATGCACAAGAGGTGAAACTCAGCTGGAAGCATGAGCAACCTCTGCTCGGTCCAGAAAATAAAAAGCACCATAAATACGGGGGCAGCGTGTGATAGTTCACCGCTTGGAGCTGGATCAGCCTGGGGATGCTGCTCATTTACATTCCTAACACTTGCATTGGGTTTTACTGTACTTCAGCGTTAATAAAAATGGCTAATTAACTGAAACACCCCCAATATTGATGGCGTACTGTAAATGTCACCTCTGAAACACACAGGACGTTCTTAAAGCAACACATTCCCGGGAGCGCGGGAGCCCCTGGAGCAGCTTTCCTTCAGCACGGATTTGTTCCGGGGGAGCTCCCTATTGTGCTCAGCTCCAGAGCTGCGGCTCTGCCTCTCTCCCTCCGCCGGCCACAATCACAATTCTGTGGGAAAATTCGCAGAAGGCCGGCATAACTCATTGTTTCACTTGCATAGTAATTAACAACTCCAGCAGTGGCGAGGCGGCCGCCTCTTCCTCTTGGCTGAATGTTAAGCTTGACCTACTCTCCCCTCTCCCCTCAGTTCACAAGTCCTCTCATCTCCCAAAATTATGTGAGAAATGATTTTTCATGCTATTTGCATGTTTTAGAGCATCCATCATTATCATATGCACTGACAGCTTTATACTTCAGCTGTGACAGAGCTTGAAAAATGCTAGTCCTATCAATCAACATATTGTAGGCTTCCAAAATGAGATCTTCTCCAGCTGACATTTTCTTTTGCTTATTCTTTTTCTTTTATTCTCTTCTCTTCAGCAACAATCTATGGCTTGCTTTTGCTTTTCATTTAATTGCACAATATCTATAGACTTTAAAACACTGCATTAAAATGAAATGCTTCTGACCCGCTTCAGATTATTTGATTGAATTACTTTGCCATAAATCTTGTCTATTTTCATCACAAATACTGACCTCAGAGTTATTTTAGTAACTGTCCTATTTCCAGTGGGCTCAGCTTCACCTGCCCACGTTATTTATGCACATTAATTTCACTCTCACCTCTCAGCCTCTCAGCCAGGTAACAAAATAGGTTTCTCTAAATTTTGCAAATATTTGATTCCAGTTAATGATTCTGATTGGAAGTAATATTAAACTCAAGAAATCCATGCCCAGTATGTCCTAAGGCTGCTTTTTCTTGCATTATTTTGGGCTGTTTCTGAAGTCACTTTTTAAACACCTCTTTGCCAGTGAAGACACTAAGCGTTAAAATTTTAAAGCAGTCAAAGATCTTTTTCGATGTTTATGTCAATTATTCACTCTTGTGTCCTCATCAAATAATAAGATAAACCGCTATTTTGATAGCTAACCTTATGGTTTGCTGGTAACATACTCAGCCTTGGGAAAACCCATAGAGAAGCCAAAAAAAATTCAAGAAATCAATCCTGGTGATTAAGTTGTAATGTTGGAAGTTGGTTGTTTCAATATCAGGGTTCAATTATATTTAGCAAAAGCCACTCTGTGTGAAAATCAGGGAAAATGGAAATTTTATTTACAGAAATAGTAAAAAGAATTAGTCATAGTGTAAAAACAGATTGGAAAATCTTCTCCATGAAGTTTTGATTGAGAACTACAGTACTATGGTTTAAACCACTTGTTTATGTCTGAAAATCTTCCTGAGTAAAGATTCCTAATTGCTGCAGACTGTCACATTTGCCTAAGGATATGCAAACTGGAAATGAAAATACACTGGAAAAGAAACCTACTAGTATTTAGTTACTGATTTTTTTTTTGTTGCCACATTTGAAGTCATAGCCTGACTTCATTGAAATCAACAAGAGTTTTGGCACTGATTTGGCCAAGACTGGACTTCACCCACTGAAATCAAACAGCAACTCTGGCTACAGAGTTGCCTCTTCCAGAGCTGAGCACAGACAAGGAGAAAGAGATGACTTTGAGGTAAGTTTTGGGATAAAGTGTTCATCCTCTCCAGTCCCACGGCTGTCAGGTTGCAGCCCAACCTCAGCTGCTTTGTTTGTTGCAGAGTTTTCGAGGTGGCAATTTTAATTAGGGATTTAACATGAAGTTATAAAAACATTTTGTTGGCAGGCGAGATTAGCCTTGTTTGCTGATGTCATTGTGGAAATATGCAAAGGACTAAATCCTGAAGATTTTATTCAGTGCTCAGAAGGCTAAGAAACCCATGAAGTTCATGGCAGGAATAAGCTGTGCCACAGCCTCCATCCTGGGACATGGTAAAGATTGTGGAGCTAAAGCCTCTGGCCAAGAAAATCCTCCCACTCCCAAGTCCCCTTGGGCTGTCATGGTGTCTCTCCCCATGCCATGGAATAGGGTCAAGGACCAAGTGAAACCACAATATTAGAGCATGTTTATTGTTCTCCTGTAGATTTTGTAATCAGAGGACAGAAAAGGTGACTAAGATGCAAGAGCAACAGAGCAATTTGTCTTCTGCCTGCAGTTGATGCAGGTTTCACAGAAGTACTGAACAATTGATTCAGTGTAATGCTGAATTTTAATCAAATGGGAGAATAAGCCAACTTTTAATCAAGATTTTCCATAATGGATTATTTTCTTAATTGAATGAGTTCAGGAGACAAACAAATACAGCCTAGTGCTCAATGGCATTCTTCAAATATTGGTAAGCTTTCAATCTCAAATCACAGTGAAAGGCTCTGGAATAAAACCTCCACAGAACACAGCTGAAGGTTACATTCATCTTCTTAAAATAATCCAGAGTATGCAGGGAAGACCACTGCCAAATTAATTCATATTTCAACACAATTATGCCTACTAAAATGTACACTAAGGAGACCAATCCTAAAGGTCACTTGTAGATCTAAATATGAAGCTGGTCACCTTTTTTTCAGTACAAGAGATAGAGTGCTTTGGAGAAATAATTTACAGGAACGTCAAAATTACTCTCAGTAAAGGTGGAAAAACTTAAAATCCAGAGCTTTAAAAAAAAATAAAGAAAAGAAACAGAGCCCCTGACTGTGTTCGCGTAAATGAATAATTTTACAAAATACAGTAAAGTATTTTTCAAAATACAGTAAGGTATTTTACTTTTAAAAATTGAAAATATATTTGTAATGGTGCGTAAGAAGCATAAGTAGCACAATTGATGTATTGGTTTGACACATTACTCTTAAAAAAGCAAAAAAAATGTATTTTCAGTGCAGGTGACAAGATAGTTTCTTAATGGAATTACCCCAAGGAATGATAAACTGTGAAAGAGAGAAGGAAAAATTAAAATAAAGTCCATGAATTCCTATTCTTTCCTGATAAAGCACAGAGTGATTCTGTAGTTTATCAAAGCCCCACAGAGGGTTTTTATTCAGCAGTCTTCGTGTTGATCTTGTTCAAATGTGTCTTTTATTCTAAAGGAGTATAAATTGCACAAAAAGTGTCTGTTTGGAAATTTCTCACAAAAGTGCTTCTGCTTTAGGGAGTGGCTTGGTGTCAGCTAGCAGGTTTCTTTAGGAGACTTGCCCAACAAAACCAGAGAAACATCTTTTGCTCTGCCAAGGGAATTGAAGGTAGTGTCCTCCCTCCTGCAAAATGTGCCTTGAGATCTTTGATTATCACCAGTGTGTTTGAGCCATCAGACCAAAGCCGATCAAGGGCACTGGCTCCCAGAGCACACAGGCTTGCTGGTTTAGTTTGGTGGTGAGAAGGACTTTTCTACTCAGCTGCAGAGCCCTTGAAGTCATATCTAAATTTTCTTTGATGGTCTCTTATTCCATATGTAAACTTCTTGACCTAAATATTTCTGATCTACGGAATGAAAATTTTTGCAGATCTGTCTGGAGAAAGTTCTGTAAAACATTAAAGAAAGAGTGATATTGGTATCTTGTCCTTTCTCCTTACTAAAAGCATCACAATATCTGCTGGGTATTTTATTTTAAAGTCTGCAGCAGCTAATAACATACACTGTAAAATGCATTTTTCCTTTATCAGTATTTGAATCCTACTCCTAAGTTCCTGCGGAGTTGTTTCCTTTTGTTATGTAAAGAAAGCTCAAAAACCCCTGTCAAACTCATGCTATTGACTATTAGTAAATATTAATATTTGATCAGCATTCTCTTTTCCTGACTCTCCATTCTCCCAACAGCTACGACTGAAGCAGAGCTGTGTGAACAAGGCAAGAGTGCCACATATTTGAGGATTTTTCTGCTTGCTTCCTCCCGTTCTCCAAGAATCTGCTCTCCAGCTGGACATCTGTCAGTAACATTTTACTGTCAATATATTGTTGCTGTGGTAAGTAACTAAAGATGTAGAGACTAATTAGGGATAAAAATCTATGGTTTAGTTGCTAAACTTTGGAACATTGATATAGAAAAGGCATATTTATATTTTAATGGTGGGCAAGGCTAATTCTCAGGTGCGCTCTGAGTGAAATGCCACCCAAGCAAATGTCCTTCTTCCAGAACAGAACAGAAGTAATTATCCTTTGATGACAATCATTAATGTACTTGATGGTATGAATCAAATTCTGGCCTTAAACACACACAGATTTTGCTGCTTAAATAGGGGCATGACTGTATTCAGAAAACAATATTATTTAAATTAAAATTTCCAAAACTTGAAACCGCTGTCAATTCAAAAACCTCAACAGTCAAATTCTTGCTTGAAGACTTTTAAGAAACTTTGATTCAGTAAAATGTTTTGTTTGAAAATCCCCTGATAATTGAAAACAAGATAAAACATTTCTACATAAATGCAAAGGGATGATTCAGAATTGATGTAATCCCAAGCATTGAAACATGTAGACTGTGATTTTTATTTACTAGCAGGTGGAAACTGCTGCCAAGCACAACAGCAAATGCCATTGTTTGAACTGAAAAGACAACTGCTCTGAGCTCTGGAGTTAAGATTAAACCATCTTAAGCATATTAAATAATCATAACTCATTAAAATACATTAAAGGAGTTACAAAATATAGCTCCAGAGTTCTTCAGACTCTAACCAAATTCACTCATACTTTAGTGGATGAACTGAGGACAAACGTGCAAGGATACAAAAAAAGAAGGATAAAAAATACTGAACAGCTATTGCATTGTTTGGGGCAAAAAATACCAGATGTGTATAAGGAACAGTCTAGTCCTTTATTGCAAAACGTCTATAGTTTAACATTCTACCTGTGGCATTAGCTATAAAAAGGATACTTTTAAACCCCTAAGTAAGTAGGATAATAGTATCCTAAATCTAATAAAATGTGACATCAGATATCAGAAAATATGATTTTCTGCCAACCAGGCTGGTAAGCTACTTTATGTGACACTTTTCAAAAAGAGAACATTCTTCCTGTGTCTCTTAACATTGTGTCTGAAGGGGTAAACTGCCAGTTAGGGGACATGTGTGACGATGAAGAGACCCTCTGTGCAGCTGACATGTTGTCCACTCATGTATGGCTGCATGTCACCTCATTTTTGCTGTCGTAGGACCCGGGGCAAGTATTTGATGCAATACTGGCTTTTTTCCTTCTTGCTCAATATTTATTTTGTCTTGCTGTTTCCAAAGCTCTGTAAAACTGCTTTGATAGGGAGAGGTGGGTGGTTTTTCTCCTTTCCCTTTTCTCTCTTTTTTTTGGTTGTTGTTTTTTTTTTTTTTTTTTTTTTTTTTGGGGGGGGGGGGGTTTTTTT
>VZTE01002930.1:422682-650084 GCA_013397775.1 Eulacestoma nigropectus
GGACAAGACTCTGTTTACCATTCTGTTTTTCCACATGAATATTTGCTTTTCAGCAAAAGGCACAGATACAGATATCACAGTGGGCAACAGCCTACTTCAGTTCCCAAATTAAAAAAGCTAAACTTCCCTGTGCAAGGCTCCTTTAAACCTCTTTTGTCTATCATGCCAGTACAGTCTGCTTCCTCCTGACCCAGAATGACAGGAGCATCTGCAGGAGAAGGAGAGACATACGTCTGCCTGCCACCGTGCACCCACAGCCTGGCAGGAGATGGCAACACGTATTCCAGGCCTGTGGCTTCCATTTTCATTTCAACTGTTCCAAGAATTCTCCACCGCAGAAAAGCAACAGGACTCAAGCAGATTTTATTTTTTTTGGCGGTTGTCTACATCGGACTAATAGGTTTTTTAAAAACCTTTATATTTTCAAGGGTGTGATGCAACACCAAAGTTTTCATACCTGGTTATCATACTGTGAATATTCCCTAGGTTGGGCCAGTTATTTTTTTGCTTTGTTGATGAAATACAGGGTTTGTCATGCACTAGGATAGATTTTGAGAATTATTTTAAAACTTACTATGTCAACTTTATATTTAGATTTCCGAAATCTCCCCCTCCTACATATTATCCATAATATCTCAGACTGCAAGAAATGAGTAAAGAATTGCAACTTTAGTTTTTCCCCATTTTCTTACCAAAATATGTGGTTTCTTTGCACTAAAAATTTAATTCAAATAAAAGAAAGACCATCTCCTTGAGATCATTGAGATATTACTCTTCCAATATTTTAGCATTTTGTGTATATTTTGCATTTAATTTGCATGTGAAAAATTATTAAATAAAGAGGAAAACAATGGGATTATTATCTGTCAATCCATATTTTTTCAAGAAAACTGTGACTGTTCAGCACTGACTAAAGCTCAAGTTGTTTCATCAAATTACTAGTCTCTGCATTGTGTAATTATAAATAAATTAACATAATAAAAACAATTTATAGATCTTAAATAAAATGTCAGTTTCATGACTAGTGGTTGAATTCTAATTCAGACACCAGGAAGCTGATAGTGAATCTGGGATTTCAATAGATGCCTTCTCAGTCTTTATTTCCTGAAAGCTCTGAAAGGCCTTAAACAGTTTCATAAAACTAGATGCCAATTCTTCTGTTTGAATTGATTTCATAGTGTTGTTCATACATTTACTCTCAAAAAAATAGCCATTGCAATTTTTGCTAAATGTTGTTAGAATATATAACTTGCCCTCTCAATTAAACATAAAACAAAATTCCAAACAATACTTCTCAGAAATCTCACGTTGTCTATCAAGTCCCAGTACTGCTCCCATTTCTATCACCTGTGCTTCTGAGTTTGCTGGCATATAAAATTACAAGATTACAATTATTGCAGTAATGCAGAGCTGATTAAATTTAGAGTACTGGACACACTGGTAGATTATTTCTTCCCTATTTTATTCCTTTTGTTTATTTCCTCTTTAGGGTACACAGTAGGAGAGTACAAATATCCTTTATTATCTCCTCCACTTTTTCATTTGCGTCTCATCAACTGAGTATATGTGAGACTTCTACTTTTGCATTATATTCCCACTTAAGTTTATTCAGCTTCACATGGAAAGGAAAACTCCCAGAAATTCTTCAATAAGCTGCCAAGCAAAGAGCTGTTAATCATTCAGCATAATTATAAAATGTACAGGACTATATACTGAAGGTTGTCCTAAATGTAGCTATTGTCACCATCAAGGCTTTTCCTTGCCACAGGAAGAGCCCTTCCCAATTCCAAGGATGAGAAAAGGAAGTGTCTAAATACATACATTCACTTTTTAAGTGAACAAACCTTGTGTTCTTCAAAGGTGTTCTGGAGCTCAAAGAGCATCCAGAATTCAATCTACTTACTTACAAAATATCAACCGTCCCATTTGCAAAACTGCACCTCTGAATTTTACAGCTAAAGGTCAGATTCTTTGATAAACTCTGTCTAAAATAAAGCTAATGTTTATTGTTAATAAGTTAGGAATACTTCAATATTTCTTTTCATCTATGTTTACTATCCTGCTAAATTAAAGATAGTTACATTGCTAAGAGATGGTCATAATAATTGTTTTATGGAAATGGAAAGAGAAAAGTTCCAGGGCAATACAATGGATCTATTAATAAACTGCTCCTTAAGGTCGAAAATTATCATATTAACAAACCTTGTGAATGCAGGTCTTGGATACAAATCTGCTACTCTGTGGCCTTACATCAAATCACTGAACCTATCATGATTTACAGATTCTGTTTACACCAAGAAATGATGTCATCTCTACTTTAAAAATAATTTAATCAGCCTAGTATAATGCACCACATGGATGTTAGTATATTATTTTTCTAGTGACTTTTATGACAATGTAACCTCTTCCAAACCATAATAAGATTCTGAAGAGGTTTTTGTATTAGTTTTACTTAAGTGGTTTAATTAACTCTGTCAGTTTAAATAATACACTTCTATCTGTAAATCAGCCCTCAGTTTTTATGTTCATAAAGAGGGGATAATAATACTTACTTCCCATATTCTTGTGCAGAATAACATTTAACTTGTTAGTACCAAGAAAAAACACACGCAGAAAGAATTCAACCTATTTTACTACAGGCCTCCAACAAGGCAATCAATACAAAACAATCAAAATTTCACTGGAGGTAAAAGATGGAATCCTGTCTCCTACGTGAATGTAAGTTGGAACGAAAATACACAAGGCCGAAGAGCAAAGATTGGCATTTGATGGGATTCGGCGCGAGCAAAGTCTTGGAAGCTTTTCCCTATCTTTGTGCAATGACACAGAAATTATACATAGTATAATAACTTCTTAAAAATGATTATTTTTGTTGCCTTCTAAAACTTAACAACAGAAAAAATTGCCTTCTGCTACACTGTCCCGCAGACATTTCGGTGCAGTTTCTCCTTAAGAGTGAAGAGCTTTTGGTAAAAGGCAAAGGACAGACAGCAACTGCAGCATCACACTGGTAGAGACGCAACATTTGCCCCTAGCCAGCACTTTAAAATTCTTGAATACTTGAGCAAAAATTCTGTTTTGCTGCTCCTTTTGTACTGATTTTTATCCCTCTTCTTCTTTTCACTGTACTGGTTCCCAACCAACACTCTAATCTAAAAAAAACAACCCACAATTGAAGCCATCTTCATCAGTAGCTTCTATTCACTAAATTTAGTGCATTTTAGAGAATTACACTGAATTACTTGGAGGTGCTACCTAACCGGTACAGTTTGGCATAAAAAGGTTTCCTGTTGTGTCATCTTTCTCCAGAACACCTCCCATTTACATAGCAATGTCTATGGATCGTATCCAGAAGGAGCCCAGAGAACCCTAAGAGAGAATTTAATTATATCTGTCATCAATTTTCTCGGCACGTGCATTGGAAAGACGTAAACCTAGAACTAGGTGTATCTGAGGCCCAAGTACCAACTGTGGCCGCATTATAGAATTCCTGTATGACTTTTGCAAGTCATTTCATGTCTGTGCTATAGGTTCCCCAGCTGCAAAATGGGAACAATTCCACTTGCTTTTTGTTGTGGTCTGTGAGGATAAAAAATATTGCATAAGAGTTGAAATATTCTTACAAGTGACAAAGAATGCATCTAAAAGGAAAGGCATCTGCTTGAGCCTCCTCAGCTTATTTCGAGTGGTTTGCACCCACTGGAGTTATTTTGGCATTTTTACGGAGTTATTGCTGAATTACCACATCATAAGCAGGCAGAGTCGTGCTCACTGGTTGTGTGTTGATGTAATTAACATGCTGCAAGAAAGCAAGACTTGCAAAGCTCAGGCTCACCAGGATGTAAACATATGTACATTTTAGCGTAGTGAGGAAAAATAGGCAAGAAAAGTTTGATTAAGTTTGATGACGTAACATCAGCGCAAATTAAATTAATTCCTGGGGAATATATTTTGGATAAAGGTCAAGTAAATCCCTTTGGATGGAAAGCTTCAAATAAGGCTTTGTTGAACATCATTAATGGAACACCTTCTCTCTGCACTGATTAAGCTCATTGACCACAAGCAAGAAGGTTGCCCAGCAAGCTAGTTCTCTTTTTTTTTTTATTTCAAGCATGTCTTGTTTGAAAGGCATAATTGTGCCCAGCAGATCTTGTTTCTAATGCTTCTTATATATAGTGAAATACAGTAATTTAACAGCTTGCTGGGGGAACAAGAATTTGTTCCAGTTCCTGATTTAAATGTTTATGCTAATTGCTATTTATTGGCTCAGATGCAAATGATAGGTTGGCCAAAGTGAAATTTTATGACGAGCAAACTCCCCCCTTTTGTGCAAATTGAAAAAGTGAAACAAGAAGAGGATGAAATGAGCCGAAGATGGTCTTAATGGCTGCTTTTTAATGGGGAAGATAAAATTAAGACTGATTTACGTGGCCAACTCCCCTGTTTTCTCTTATCAGCTCATTTGGCAGGAAAAATGGAAAAGTAATTGTTCCTCTTTCAATGTGGGCCTCAAACCATTATTTATTGGCTGAAATTAATCGCTGTTTATCCTTCATTCACGTGGAAACCGCTCTATCAGCATTATGAACCCCAGCAACTCAACTAGTCCCTTGCAATTTAGCCAACAGCAAGCACAGATCCTGATGAGCCGTGCCTTAATTTTCTGGGCTGTGGGAGTTAATGAAGACTCCTTTCTTAGGTGGACATATTTGTATTTCTACGACATTAATAACAAAGGTCCACACTTCCTTTTCTGCAGCATGTAAACTTTTTTTCCTTTTAGTAGAGAAAAAAATAATAAGAGTATTCATAAAGCTGGAGAAAGGGTTGAAAGAGAAGACAGAGAGGAGACAGATATTTCCTTGTACAGGAAAGCTCCTTGGGAATGGAATAATGTAATATGCAACTCTTTGATCCCCTGTTATGGAGTGTGTAATGTGATTGTAATGCTTTGCTGCTGATCAGTGCTCTTATTTAGTCTTTCCTCCTTATGTTTTATCTTCGTGCCATCCACCTTCCAGCCTGGTAAGTTCACTGTACCGGCTGCCCATGCATTTAATGCCAAAAGGGAACTATGCAGCTGGGACAGCTACAGCTGCATCTTATCTAATTCTGCCTAAGGGGCCAACTGGTGCTGGCAACATGCATTTCAGGCAGAAGTCCTTCCTCGCTTCTTTTTCTGACATGGTGCAAAGCATCACCCCATTCTCCATTCCACATAGCCAGGAGGAGGTCAAAATGCTTGCCTTGCCTTTGCTTTTTTTTTTTTTCCCCAGCCCCAGAATGCCTTTGGAAATGAGATGCCTTATTTCAGTAGCAGTAGCAGCTGCTGCCATGAAAATATCAACAATAAGCAAATATAGTTTACATTGTAATAGAATGAAAAAGGGGTTATTAAGCAGACACATAAGAGCTGTCCTGCTGGCTCAAGCCTAAGGTGTGTCTGGTCTACTGCTATGTCTATGACAGTGGCCAGTGGAGAGGAAAAATAAGAAATGTGTGAGGTGGTCTTGTTTGCTGCCTTTGACTAAGGGCCAAGTTGATTTCTAATTGTTCAAGACAGGCTGCAACCCTGAAGCACAATTTTTAAAGGATTTAAGACCAGCAAAACCAGCAGTGGATGAGGAATATCCTTCTACTGAACATTGCTTCTGAAGATCACTGTTCAGGGGCATATGCACATTTAATATGCTGGTGTTCAAAAGGTATCCTAATCCTCCCCTTCACAGGTCCTAAGAATAAAGTAAAATTGAGCAAATTTTAAGTAAAGCAGTGCGTGCTGCAATTTAGGCTTTAGCAATCTGTTTTACAATAAGATATACTCATCTTGTCTTTCTTCATTAATGTTATGAGGGAGATCACTGGACACACTCACATTTGCCTTTGGCCTGATCTAAAATTACACTGAAAGTCAATAGACATCTTTCTACTGATTTACCTGTGTTTTGGATCTGCTCCAAGATCTGTACGTCACCATTTTAGAAAGGGCAGAGACAGTGAATTTCTCTCAGGTTTGCAAACCCAGTAATGAGTTTCCAGATGTGACTTATGTCCAGCTCACTTCTCAGAGAGAGGGCAGGAATCTGCCACATGTGTGAGACTCTGATATTGTTATCAAAAGCAATAAAAACCCTTTAGTAAACAATTTACAAATGAACTTTTATTTTTTCCTCAGCATAAGGTTAGAAACCTTAAGGGAATACCAGCTTAACTCTCCAGTTAAAAAAAAAGAAATGTAAATACTTTTAAATTTTGAATCTATAAAACAGAAAAGGAGGGAGTTTCCATGCTTTTGGGTGAAATTACCTGAGCACATAAGACCACACAGGCTAAGAATATTGATTCTGCAACAGGTTAAACATAGGCAAAGTGTTTGTGCAAACGCTGGTGTAGAAGGGAAATAGTGTTTGTGTTAATAAGCTACTAAGGCTACATCACACTTTCTAAGCCTGGTATTCCCTCATGGAGACCAGGTACCCGCTGGGCCTCAGTTATTCACGCAAGACCCAACTGTCCTGGTTCAGTTTTCACCCTTATGGCTGGGAAAGCTTAGCATGAAGAGTAGTAGGGCAAGGCTATCGTCCACCAGTGATTTCTTGGCACATGCTGTACAACACTGATCCAGTTGGTTGTGATAAAAGATGAAAGAGGTGGGTTGAAGCCCCTCACTTTGTCTCCTGAGGTAAACTACAAAATGTTGCTGCCAATCACAGAGGATGGTGTTTAGTTACATAATATACTCAATGATTGTCAGCCAAAAGAAATACATCCTTGAGTGAGGGTGACAAAGAACTTCACATCACTTCTCACTCACCGTTTTCAAAGAGCAGATCTAAGATGACTTTTGCTTAGTTACACCTGTGGGCAAAAGACACAGGACCAGCTCCTCTACGTATTTTACAGAGAGAGCCGTTGTTGCTCTTCACCTCTTACACTGATGTGAAAAGTGACTCTCAACACTGTTCCCCCAGATTAATTGCCAAAATATAGAAGGAACCAAATGGAGAGAAATTAGAGTCTTGCATAGACTTGTTCTTCATTCCTGCCAGCTTGATTTTCATATTGACATATACCAAGAGAAGAAAATAACAGTTCACAAATGTAATTTTGGAAATGTTCCATTTGGGTGCCTTACTGTCACTGGCTCAAATAAGAAGTTTTTTACATTTTGTATCTTATCTAAACGATGGCCTTGATCCTGCTTCCAGTCAATTCAATAGGAGTTTTGCCATAAACTTGACTGTGGTTCTGTGTATTAAAACACACTCCTTTCTTCTCTATTTAAAGACAAGCCTGAGTCCTGGAGCTAAATTATAATTATACTTCCATCCAAATGTCTGGGTTGCCAAAATAGGGCACAAATTCCTGCACATAAAAGCTCCATTGAAAGTCTTGAATTTCAGATTTATTGACCATACAGTAAAAGCCAATATATGCAATGTGTGTGCTCACCTCATACCTTCTGCCTCAAGTGCAGGATTACGTCTTATTTCACCAGTAGATTGAGTCCAAGCTCCTGAGAAAACTTTGAAAGATATTTCTACACCTAGAATCCACCTCCACTTTTTGAAGCTAAATCAGAAGATTATCATAGCACAAAGCAGTGTATTTCCAGAGGAGAATTCTTTCGTACTTAATGCATTCCAGTTGTCTTTTTAAAAGAAGAGTAAGTATATCTTTTTACTTTTCAGAAGTATTTTTTTTGTATCAGTATCAGTTTTGTGCTGTCAGGGAGTTCAGCATGCTTGGAGAATTTCAGTGAAAAGGATAAGCTGATCTTTCACTGTCCAGTAGACTTAAGACTAGTCATCAGTGCCAAGGTGAGTTCTTGTCTGCTAATAATCATTCTTGCCATTGCAGTAATGTGCTTTCCTACTCTGTCATCCAAAGTACTGTGACTTTAAGGCAAAAGACATGGCAAACAACAGATCTGTTTAACTTTATTTTGACTTTGCCAGCTTTTCAGCTATGTCATTAAATTCAACAAAGTTGAAGGTAACAGAGGACCCAGAACTTTTTCAGTGGTAAAAAGATTTTTTAACATTATTTTTATGATTAAAATGTTAAAATGATATAAGATTGTTCCTATCCGTTTAAGATTATTCTCATTAGTTTTCATAATTGTTAGAGTCCACTTAAGTAATTTATGGGTGGGCCTTTAATGCAGCTGTAGCAATAATTGAATCCTCTTTGGCCTTGCTGACCATAGTGCTTTCCACCTAAATTTCGTAATTGATACTGAACACACTCAGATGGCACAGCTGTGAGATCCAAGCGCCTTGAAGGGGTCTGGTACTGTGTTTCATTTTATTTAGTTTATACTGCACAGAGGTGATAAGTATTTAGGGAATACAACTTGATTATAAAAAAAGTTGTGTGGAGGAGCTCACACCAAAATATATCCTTAGCAGAAAAAGGTCTTTTAAGGACAATGCAGAGCATTCATATGGCAAGCTACCTGGGGACAGGAAAGCACTGCTATGTGTCCAGTGGCTGTCTCTTACTGATGGTTTCAACAGGAGCTCTGGTTTAGATTGCTGAAATACATGTATTTATATATAATCTGTCTATATATGTAAATCACCCATATCTGTTCAGCTTGAAGTGTTTACACCATTTGGGTTACGCTTCATTCTCTGAAGGGGATTTAAGATATGGACACTCAGAGAAATGTATATAGCCTAGGTCCAGAGCAACCAAATAGAGCTTAAAATGGAACGACTGTAGCCTCCCAGCAGATACCAACATTTCTACATCTGAGATTTGAGAATTTCCCCAGGCTCTGTTTTACTGCTGAACTGGATCCAAATTCCAAATATCATTTCTGGCTCCCTTAGGAATCTGGTGCTGATCCTCTGTTGCCTCACACCTTGTGCTGTCACCCAACCTGTACAAAATGAGTGCAAAACACCACAGGCTCCAGTCTGACATTTACTTCAGTGCAGATATATCAGTTCATACCACCAGAGATAATGGCCCTGCTTCTGATTTGGCAGCTTTTTAATCTCACTTTGCACTGGAGAAATATATGTACAGTCCACAATAATGGGAAAAAATAGTACTTCAGATGTATTTGATGGTCAACTAATTTCATTTCAGTTCCCCACTCATCAAAACAAGTGCAATAATATTTTCCTCACAGGAGTCTTGAGGAAAGCCTTGCCTTTCAGCTCAATTTCTAACTCATTTGAGAATAACAAACTGTCTTGTCTTTGCTAGGATTTTGTCAACTGTTTATCCCAAGATAACGAATCCAAGATAAACCCACTTTCTTCCATTAACATGGCAGGGAAGAAAGACAACCAATTACATTTCACATATCTCTACCATCCTGGTTTCTGAAGGCAGAGCTGCCCTAATTCGTACATCTGAAGCTGTACTTCTGGAGAAGATGAAGGAGGGAGAGAGGGAGGGAGGAATCTAAAGACAGTTTAAATACTTTGAGGATTTTTTTTCTACTGTGAGGTACCAAGGGGTACCAGGATGAGCTATCCATGGATTTTGGCTGATTGCTTGTGAATGGGCATCTGAGAAAATCTTTCAGCAAGTGTCTTGTGTGCTGTGATATCCTTGAGAGAGTCATGTACCTCAGCCAGCATTTGCAGAGGACTGGACAAAGCTGTGGGGTGGCCACCCTCACACACCACCACTCACTGGCCCCAAGGTCAGAAGCATTTATGACCCATGCACGAACAGTGTTCACCTGCCCAACTTCATTGGGCCTGGTTTTTCGGGAAGAACCTTTAGATAGCCATGACTTCCTTCACTTCAGAGTGGGTCCCAGCCTCCAGGCCAGCAGGAACAGTCAAGACCTGTCTTGCCAAGTTTCTCTATGATTCTATACTGCTTCACTATGCTCTTCTTTATGGTCATGTCTATTCCAGTGCTGGATGAAAAAAAAATCTCAACCTTTCCATCACACATCTACATCCTTTGTAACCAAACAATCAAGAGTTGTAGCAGATACTATGTTCTGGACCATGGTATTCACTGGAGATTATCTGATTTAATTGAATTTAAATTAAGGCTCTTCTCCTCAAGCATGAACACAGTCTCCTACCTCTTCAGAAACATAAAAGGAGGCAGGACATGAACAGAAATGATAACATCAGTCATTCTGATAGCTAAACTGTGGATTGTTAGGTAAAAATGACCAAAACTCTCCCAAATAATTTAGTCTCTTGTGAATCAAATTAGTTATTTCATAGCCTAGGTGCACATTTGAAATGAAATTAGCATTTATTTTGAACCAGGTATCTGATTGCTTCACATGGTGTCGTCTTATTCTAGTATGATGTAAAACCCTGGTAAACCACTTGCCCAGTACAGCCCATGAGCCTGTGGATCTCTGCTGTAGCTCCCTCAGTAACCTTCCTTCCAGCCAAGGAGTCCTACTTGGTTCAGCCATTCCTGTTGCACACAACAAACTTTGTCCAGCCTTGTTACCATTCTTTGTATATTTTTGGGCTTTAAGAGTCTATTTTTCAATACAATGGGACTAGAAATTCATGCAATATATAGGATGAATGAACAACAAGGTTTCAGATTAGGAACATTAATTGCACCTCATAAAGGTTGGCAAGTGTTCCCAAAGCTCAAAGATTAGTAACTTCCAAAAACCTAAAATGATACTGCCACTTTCTTTTGCCTTTGCTGGTGAAGTTTTTGTATCTAATCAGAATTTCTCAGACCCAAGGGAACCTCTTGCCAGCCTACATTTCTCTTTATTAAGACTTCTATGTATGAAACAAAAACCACAACCAAACTGGCACTTGACAGACTGTCCAATTTATCACTTCATCATGACATGGTTATGTAGGCCAGGAAGAAAATGGTTCCAATGAAGCAATTTATGATTTTAAAATCATATAAAACACATGTGGTAATGTATAAATAATCCTGGAAGTTCTTTCAAGAAATATGATCATAATGAATTATTTTATCATGGTACATAATCTGATGTTTACACTGATACTGGAAGATTTACACTAAAATCATAAAACAGCTGATTTCAGTTGAAGGTTGAAAAGAGATAGGATCTGAGAAGTCTTGGTCCATATTGGCATATCCTTTACGTTCAGCATTTTACACAGATTTATCACTTTAGCCAGGGGCAATTTCTTCGGTGAGGAAATCATCTGCGCTCTGTTGGGTGAGGAAACAGATATCACCCTTTTAATCAGCATTCTGGATTTAGGTTCATCTGAAAATTCTAAAATGTGAATTTAGTCGTAAACCGTCAGTAGCTATTTAAAATGAATCTGCCTAAATCAAACTAAGTGTGTTTGGGCTGATGTGTAAAACTTTCAATATTTACTGTAGGTATGTAGGATCAGAATATATAAGTTTAGAGGGCCTGTCTGCAGAACTAATGCACCCATCACTGTATCATGGTGTTAAGACAAAAGAGAACCAAACAATGGGTTTTGAAGGCAAGAAGCATTTGCATTGACATGCAATTTTATGTCAGCCTTATGTACTGAAGCCAACAGCCAAACAGCTCGTTTAAAAAATGGGCCATAAAGACCAACACTGTCAGTGGACACTGAGGAAGGATTTATGGTGCCCAACAGACACTGCCTTGAAAGATGATTCAGGTAAACGTGCTTGATTACTTAAGTGGCCTTCCTGTTCAGTGTATGTTTCCGTAAGTGTGGTACAAAACACATGGGTATGAAAAGTAAATAACCGGGTCAACCAAATTAATTGCTAGAAATGAGTCCTGCACCATTATATAGTCAATATGCCAAATAACTGAAGGTAAGCCTTAATCTAGCCATCAAATATAAAAAGCTTTCCTTGTATACCACGAAAGAAGACAAATTTTGGCCAAATTTCTGTCAGGGAAAAGCATTTCTCGACTGTTTTTTTTCTCCCACAACAGCACAATTACAGATGCAGAAGTCCTGAAGTACATACGCTAAGATTAGTTCAAGTGTTAAACACTGACATATTTGAATATTGTTATAGCACATATTTCAAAGCCAGGCTTGAAGAAGGAAGGATATAGATCCTATGAATATCTATCAATTGCCACATTTTAGTGTCAGCAAGTGACGGACAATTTCGTCCTTCTCTTGTCCCATTTCTATAATGTAATAGACAATATAGAACTCATGCTGGAGCTGTGGCATTGATACATCTCACACATGCAGTGTTTTAGTAAATCCAGACTTCCTCATTGCAATATGCTCCACTAAAATAAAAAAAAAACTGTATATGGGCCTTACTTGAAGAAAATATTTACTCATTTTCCACATTTTATCCCTTTTCATGACAGCAAAAGGAGTTAAAGGCTCCATTTACTTTAATGATACAGTGTTAGTTTTCTAATATTACAACAGAAATATCCTGCTGACATGACCTGGAAACACCTCTGAGGATGCCAGCACTCACTGAGTCCTCTGTTTCGGGGAAAGCGAACAGGTAGTACTTCTGGTTGTGATAACAGCGTGGTGGTTCTGTGATGGAGTTATTTGCCTTCTAGGCATGGGCCAAAATTCACAAACTCATTTCATACGGTTTGAAATATATTCCTATTGCAAGAGAGTTTAGTTGTAACTCTCTTGCAATAGAGACAGACCAGATTTCAGCAAGTTTTGGATAAGAAATTGTTCTTTAGTCTCACAGCACCTCTCAGAACTGTCAAATTGAAGCTTCTTTGGAAGAAGCTATTTCAATTTATAAGTGGCAACTTATCCTACAGAGGAAGAGATTTTTAAGTCATTGTTAATTCCTGTGTTCTCCTTTATTTCACATTAATACATATTTATTGCTACTTAATAATACTATTTTGCCCTCACATTTATACAATGCACTGATTAACCTACAACTAATATAACTCAAATGGATATAGAAAAGAGCTGATTGGCCTGTGGAATCCTATTCATTTTCTGATCTTTTCTTTTTCCTTTGTGCTTATTCTTTTGTATGTCAACTGGCATTTCTAGAATCCTGAGATTTTTCTGAAACTTTAGCATTCTTGCCATAAGCAAGAAAGCCACAAGCAATGTTTTGAAGATTTTATTCTGGGTCAAAGAGAATCTGCTGACAACAGGAATTCTTTGTGAGTATTCCCTGCTGAATAAGGACTTTTGCTGGGCATCTTTCACTTAAATATGCTCACAAAATGAACATAGTGGTGTAGGATTGCTACTGGTTTGCTCTCAGAAAAGTTCTGAAATATGGTTCTTGCTTAGGACCTTAGTTAACAATACTTAACTAAGATGTATTTTGTATTTATTCATAAAATCTATCTTTCCAACAATATTTTTAGCCCATGAAGATTTTTTTCAGAGATGTTCTTCTGGTACCAATATTTCCTATGAACAAAACATTGAGAATATCACCCTCTGCCCTCCAAGCTCCCCAGCTGTTACTACAAGAAATCCTATGGATGTGAGTGTTACTTGGCACTCCTTGGTGGATCTGAGATGCCTTGTAGTTTTTGGTCCTGAGCTTCACTACACGGGATAATTTCTTTCAGGCTAGGGACTTCATGTAGAGGTGACTTTTAAATTCCATTTAAAATTTTTTCTCCTTCTCTCTCTTGTGCTTTCTGGGGATCACAACAAATGAGATGATAACTGGCCTAGTCTTGACAGTGCCCATGGTTTTTTATAAGCAATGGAGTATGTGCATTTTTCAGGATTTACTTCTGTTTCTGAAATCTCTTTTATGCAGGAGTTAGATTCAACAAATCATTTATGCTTTAATAACAAAGAGAAATAACTTCAGCTGTCTCTAGTCTTAGGCTGTTGTTGATGGAGTACTGGTTTTGAAAGCAAGATGCTTTTCCTCTGCCCCCTCCCCAACACGTTCACTGTCATTTTCTCATGCTGGTGTAACAGCCAAAGATTATTCAAGGAAAATGGACTTCAGGGACCCAGCAAAAATTAATGGTTTTAAACAACATCCAAGTTTCCCAATCCAGTTCACAGTGGGGTTTTTGTGGTGGTTTGTAGAGGGTTTTTTTTCTTTGTTAATATTATTTAAAATAGGAATGATCCAATTCCCTCAAAAGTACAAAATCACAGAGTAGTTCTGAGGACTTATTACTGCTGCACTTGTACCGTGTTTTGTAAGTGGTGAGACCAAAATGCAGCATTGCTGGGCTACTGCAATTTCTTGACAGGTCCAAGCTTTCAGGTTATTATTAAATGTCATTGCTTTAAGCTTACTGTGGGCAAAAGGTGTCGGGGTAAATTAAGTACAACAATCTCCCAGCTTCCTCTTTCTAGACCTGTTCCTAAGTTGTTTTCTTCAACTTCCATGAGACTTGCAGGTGCTCAGAATGAGGTCCCATCCAGCAAATCAGTCTACATCCTGCATCTGCCAAAAATGTGGTGATATGCATTAGATTTTGGCTGACATCTCTATCTCGGCATGGCAAACGCTAAAAAACCTTCATCCTCTCCCAAAGTAAAAATGAAAAAAAAGGCAAGGAAAACCTTAATATTGGTTAAAATGTCAGTTGAATTAAATGAGAGTGCTGTGATTTGTACCCATGAGGGGAGAAAGAAAGAACAGCAGGTATGTTAGAGGTGCAAAAAAATATTGAGTTTCACACATAGCATGTACGAGCTGACAAGTCTGCTGGCAGCTGTCTGGTCACGGGGGGCTGCAGGGATAGCAGGAAAATACAGTCAGTGCTGTGGTCCTGACAAATGGGAGAGAAACAGAGACAGGGCAGGGCGATAGATATATCTCTTGGCTTGCTAAAGCCCGAGTGACTTTGGGCTCAACTCCTGGCTCACAGAATACAGAAAGACCAAAACTCAATTCCCAAGAGAGCTAAAACACAGTGAGACAGCCTCTTTTCCATAAGTGTTACCTCTGATCATCTGGCCCTTCCCATGGTTCCACTGTAGTGGATGTGTATGGAGCTTAATGTCTAGACATACTGGGAACTGCTGAGACAAAAGGCAAAATATAAATAAAATTTTAAATGCATGATCTCTGCTTATTCATTGTTAGTATGAAGATTGAACAAGAAAACCAAAATATGAAGTCTACAAAATTCTGAAAATTATCTTTGCTGATAATCAGAACTGCTAATTAGAGAAATGGATTGCTTTGGTTTCTCACAGAAAATAAATTACATTTCAAGGAAAATAAAATTGAAAGAAAAAATGTTTAAACCTGTAACAAAAAGCTTTTTCATATGTTAATGCTGAAATAGATTGTTAAGCTATATAAGCAACAGTTTCCTGGTAGTGAAGGAAAATGGATGAGGATTAATTTCAGTTTTGAATTATTGCAATGTTTTCTCATAGCTTCATAAAAAGTAGTTAAGTTTAACCGAAGTTCCATTTTCTCTTCAAAATCAACTTTAAGAGCAAATAGTCTGGCAATAAGATCTTACACTATCTAAAGTTTTTAAACCTTTCCAAGTATGCGGCTTTTTCCAAATTAGACAAATTCTCATCATATTCAAAGAATAATACTTTACATAATTGCTTTAGATGGATTTCTGGATTTCTGCTGTGATTGAGGAGATGATGATGAGTTTGTTTTTTAATGTGTTAAAGTGCCTAGAACTTGGGATGGGCACTTAAGTGCTTTTTTAATGTAAAACAAAACAAACGAACATTTATTGTAATGCCTACAACTGCTACACCTGGAACTTGTGCTCATGGTGTTGTCCCTATATGCTTCTTAAAGTACTTGGCATAAGAACAGTCTGACATTACCATCAGCAGATCTATTTTTTGGGTAATTTGGGAGATGAAAAACTCCAGGACATCACTTAAGCAAGCCCTTAGCTCATTACATACACTCAAGTTTAATTGACTTGGAGGTTTAAGCAGAGCATAGTCTGTGAATAGGGCTGTAATGAATAGAGCCATGGTTTTCTCAGCTGGAGACTACAAATCCACACAAACAAATGGGAAGTTTTGGAGTCAGGCCTGTGCCCAGGTTTTCCAGTGACTCTTAAGTCAGCCAAAGACCTGTTAGGCTTGAGCATCCTCACCTCATCCCAGCTTCAGCAGCAATGGTCCTGCAGTGGCCCTGAAGACAGGTGTTGTATCTGCTTGCAGGTGTCATTTTTGATCCTCAGAAAATACGGGACCTAGGTAACAGGTTAAAATAACTTGCTGGTGGTTGTGGGGAGCCAGTCTTCCTCCTGCTCTTTTCAGTGCCAATTTTTTTGTAACCTTCTTAAGAGTAAACACTCAGAAAATGCAGGGTAAAGTCAGGGGCTCAGTTTGGGCAGCCTCCCAACCGCAGCTGCCTTCACAAGCGTGGGCACAGCATTGCTGTTTCAGCTAATGACTTCATACTTTAGATCACCATGATATCACAGATAGGGGTTTTAGCAGATTTGAATTCTGTTGAAATCTTTAGACTTATTCCACCTTTATACTGAACGCCAGAGAAGCTCCAGTTAATCTTCTTTAAGGCCCTATTCGCTTAATGGAAACGCTTAGCTGCATAATTGCTTTGAGCCTATTGCTATTCCAAAAGGAAAATATAATAATCTAATGGTATTGTCTCTATAAGCGAATGAGAATTTCAGGAGTGGATGTTGGTGCCACCCATGTGATCCGGAGAGGTTAATGCAGTTAAAGTTATTTCACAGTCCATTAAGGAGCTTACGGTGACCCGTCGACCTTTGAGCCAACAACACGGAATCCATTATCATCACAACGGAGGAGCCGGGGCTCCGCCGGCTCCGCAATGGGCCCGGGAAATCCCAAGTTAGTACTTAGTCTAAAAAAATGCACTTTTCTTTCTGCTTCTTGGGTATGGCTATTAATACACCCTCCCGTAATTTGTAACATTAACATTGCTGAAGGTACAGAAAAGGACATTGAAATGAAGACGTCAAAACTGCTGACTTGGTTCAGAGTATGATAATATTGGCTACATATTGAAATGGTGGGTATATATAACAGGAGAGATCAAGATGAAGAAAGTCAAGGAACTCGGGGAAATTGATGATAAATTATTGAAGGTTCTGAAACTCATTTAAGCAAATAATAGCTTTACTTCACATTTTCTGATACCACAAGGCTGGTGCTTTTTTTTTTTGTTTTGTTTTGTTTTGTTTTGTTGTTTAAAATTATTTATAAGAAGTAGATATTTGGGAGGAAAAAAAAAGACATTGAGAGTTTACCATATGCAACATAAGTACATTTTAGTTCTGCAGATGTAGTTAATTCCTATTTCTTCATCTAAACCATTTATTATTTTTTACTATAACCATTTTATTTACACATTAGTAACACTCTGCAGAAGTATTCACTAGTATATCTAATGATGTTAAAATAAATATATCATCATCAATGTACTAAAGAATTTTTAAAAGATAATGTCAGTCACACAAAAAGAATTGATATGGAGTGCTGAGGAAGCAAATTAAATTTTAAAATCCTGAAATTTAGCAAGAAAGTGTCACAGATTTTACTCTCAAAGTTAATGAAAACGCAATCTTCCAAGTTGCTTAAGAGAATTAATAAGAATATTGAGATGATATGTGCATGCAATTGTGTCCCATTTTATAAAAACTATACTATTAAAATTCTAACATGGAAAAGATCTCATCCCAAAGCTCAATAAACATTAAGCAACTTGATAACACAAGTATCAAGGTTATACAGTTTTTTGATATGGTTAGAGATAAAAAGAGAATGACAAATCTTCCTAAAACCCCTACAAGTTTTTAAGGATCACAGCACTGGAAAGTTGACCAGTATCTCTGATAGTTCAGGACCCATTTTAAACAAACAAAAATTGAGATTGCCACAAGCAAAGCCCCTCATATCTGTGGTATGGTAGTATTGACAGAGAAAAAACACATATAACTATACCAATTTCAAGAATGCAAGACAATAACGTCTTTTCATAGCTGGTAGTCAGCTCAAATAATTGGAAACAAGGTTATATCCTCTAAAGAAAAAATAATATTCTGGTGATTTTTTTTAATGACAGCACTTGTGGTAAACTTTATGTCTTTACTATGGAAAACCTCGAGAAGGTAGTCTGAGTTGCTCTGCTACAAAACATAATTAAAACTTGCATGTATCCTAATTTTCTGTATCATGTATTTAAAGAGATTATGAAAACAGTATATTGAGATTGGATTATGTAGAAGTGGCTGTAAGAAACATAGCAGGATATTTTGTGGAATTCCAGAATATGTGTTAACTGCATAGTGTCTCTCTGAAAAATAAAATTAGCTAAATGACTCTATTAAATGACAGAGATAATCTCTCTCTGACTCTTTAACAAACATGAAAGAGGGGGGCAAATCTGTGGAGTGCTGTGAAGCTGGTAGGGTTTGCATCACTGCACGTGATAAAATAGCTTTTTTTAAAATATTGGGGTTTTAGCATAGCAAAGGAGCAGCCAGGCTGTACCTTCCTGTTTAAAGATCCTTGTGGTCACCCTGTCATTAGCTAAATAATTAAGTAGTGATAGTGAGGGCAGAATAACAATCTGAGCACTAAATGATAACTAGCCTTAAAAGATATTTTATGAGATACATGTTATTTTAGAAAACTGGTGAAATCATCAGGAATTACTGTGAGAGGAATGTCATACTGGCAATTTTCTCTCTATTTCTAGTCCATATTTTTAATGAAGAAGGGGTCATTTTGTTAATTCCTATGCTCACTTGCAACAGCAGTGTGCGGCTTAACTGAGACCCAGTTCTCTCTCTCTCACACACAGAGGCACTCTCAAATACATTTACAGAGCAGCAATTATTGAGAAAGTAGCCAGGGTAAATGTAGGTTGGCATAATAATATAATACAAGTAATTAATCATGGGGTGTAGGATTCATTATGTCAACAAACTAGATGAAACCTCCTTGGGAGTGTGATATAAAACAATATGTAAGAATGATTTCTTTAAAGTGACAGGCAGAGATAATCAATCAAAACTCTATCTGAAAAAGCAACATATCCAAAAACCTGGAATATCTGGGACCAGGAAGTATAGATACCTTTACTGCAATATAGGATGCCTTTCATAGAGTTCTTATGCAAATGGAATTAATAAATGGTATATCAAAATAATAGACATATTTTACCACATCACACAGATGAATAATAAAGGATTTTTTTTTATAAATATAATTTTTCCTAAGGACTTGAACATTTCCCTGAAAATTACATGAAAAAGCATAAAAAATGTGATCCCTCCTAAAGACTCTACATTTTCGAGTAGCACTGAAAGAAATAAATAACATTGATGCACAGATAGGAAGTCCCACCACTGGACATATGCAGGAAGCAGAAGCTGATTTTTCTATGTAGTAATCACACACAGGACGACAAATTTCAGGCGAAAGTTAGTAATAACTTGTTAGTGAAAAAGCAAGTGAGCAGTGAAAACCTTTGGACATAAATGGAGCTCCAAAGCGAGTCTCAGCCTTCAGTAGCCAAAAATAAACCAGTTCTTGGCTGAAAGACATAAGTGTTATTGTGAAATTGATATCCCTCCTTGGCTTATTCCCAGACAATATGTTGCCTTTCTGGGGGCTGATCAATGTGATTGATGTGATGTGTGAAATCCAGGAGGGAGCTCCCCTCTAATCAAACCCACTGTCCTCCACTGATAGGCAGCTGTGGACTAACATGTTCTTCTGCCTTGCTCTCTCTGGCTCCCCTCAGAAATTAGTACAGGAAAATCAAGAAGGACGAGAGGGGAGAGAAAAACGAACTGCAGCATAGGACATGAGAGGGCAGCAATCGAGCGGTGGATTTAGTTCTTAAAAAACTAAAAGCCCGTGACTCTCCAAGGCAGCCCCTCCCGCACGGCGCTGGCTGGGGGGATGGAGAGGACGGATTTGCTCCCAGGACAGACCGTGCCCTGGTGCTGGGTTACCCCCACATCCCTCCCCTGGTTTCCCCTCTCTGTTAGTATCGATCTGAGCTCTTTGTACTGCTTTGGGCTAGCATGAAGGTAAAATAATCAGGGCTAAAAATACCTTAAAAGGTTTTTGGACATTGCTTTACTCGTTTAGACATGATGTAAGTAGCTGTGCAAAGAATTTTAAATACAGACCCGTTGCAATTTTGCACGTCACTGGATTATGTTCCTTTACGTTTCTCTTCTGCTTGTACAACAAAAGATGTGTCTGTCCAAAGGTTGCTAGTTTTGGTCTTCAAGCAGCACAATCTTTTTTAGCTAAACAGCAATTAAATTGTTAATACTTCCCTAGCATGTGGAATAAATTAAATTGATCTTTCTTAAAAGACTAATGTTACAGCACAATTTTTTTAAAGTATGTTTTTTAGAGGCTTATTCTCAAAATTGTAAAGATTTCAGAGGTGCAAATCTCATTAGGTTAACTTTTTTTTACAATTTTCTGTATTATTGTAATACTTGCATATCCTCTCTTGATGCCAGACTGTCAAAAAATTATGTCATAGACTATCAGCTAAGAAAGTCTATCCAGGCCTTCTATGGAAAATTTATATGGTTTTAAAGTTAAATCGAGAAAAAAAACCCCTTTTTCAGAAATGGAGCAAGTAAGGGAGTTCTGCAACCTAAACATGTTCTTGAAGCCAAAGGTGGAGTATCCATAGTAAATATATTTTGAAGAATACCCATAATAGGTGGGTAAATAAAAGTCGATCTAGCAAAGGTTAGAAATGCATGCTAACTTCAAGTACTTGAACAACCTTGCAGAGTCCATGCCACCAGTCACAGACCAGTGTTTTAGCATCTTACAAAAATGAATTTACAGAGATAGACTGATTTTTTCACTGAATTTGAGCATGTCACTCTTACACTGAAAGTGCAAAGGTTTGTATGGTCCAGCCATCCTACTGCCAAGAGTTCTACCTGACTGCCAGGTCTTATATATTTGCCATTGCAGTCAGGAGTCGAAAGCCTGAATAAGAACCCAGCAGTGTCAAACCCAGAGCATTAATCTGCTTTTTTTTTCCCTGTCCCCTTGTGAATAGCACCACACTGCTATTGGGGGACCATGAACATGCAGATAGGCATCCCTGCAAGAACTACCTTGCTCCTGTACTCTTCTGAGTACCAAAAATATATTTTTATTTGCATCAGCCAAGACCTTTCCCTGTTGGAGAGCAGACAACAATCATTTCTGTACAAATGCATCGTAAGAGATTTGAAAACATTGTTTTCCTTTCCTCATTTCCTAGTTGCACAAGTAAACCCATTTCTTTCACATTCAGGCAAGATTGCACAGCAGCCTTGCATTGAACAGGAAAAAACCCCTCAACTAATGCCATAGGGTAAATGTAAATATCGAGAAGGCAGAATTTGCCAAGGTACAGTCTTTTAAGCTGAAATTTTTTAAATAGTACAATCATAAATGAAACAAATTCACAGACACACACTTTAAAAACTGCATATAGTGAATATGAAAAACACCTAACTAGATCTTATCAATTCTATTGGCGTAAAAATACACACACTTTCCAGATGTAGGCACATAGTATTTGTATTTATGCATCCATACAACATCCTTATCCACAAAATTCAAAGGTCCTAGTTACACCAGTAGTTTTCCAAATCCAAAGTAATTCAAGGTTTTTCTGAGGTCCAGAAAATAGCTGTTTCATGGGTTTTTTGTAATTCATTAGTGTTTTTATTTTAAATTATTTTAAGTTCTTTTTTTTTTTCAAAGGAAAAGACAGGACAGTATTCTTGGAGTTCTGTTTCATGTAGTGAAAATTAAAGAATTGTCTGACTACCAAAATGCATCTGCTAAAGCTTAGATCCTCATCTTCATTATTAAAAATGTCCTTTTCTAGGATAGACTCAATAAAACATTGAGAGGGAATAATGAGTGTAATACTACTTTATTAAATTCTCAGTCCTGCTCTACCTTACCATGTTGGTCCTCGCCTTTGGAGCCTCTGTGTCAAGGCACAGTTCTTGTGGTGATGAACATCAACTATCTCAGAGAAGGTAAGAAGCTGAAGGTGTCAAATGAGTCCTCAGTCACACCAGAAACAATCATCTGTTGGATGTCATTTGAATAATATTTGGCTTGCAGCCAGAGATTCCCATGGCAATTAACCGAGACTGGAATACTGCTGGTCTAAACCTTAATAATTTTTTTAAGAAACTCAGAAGACAGAAAGACATATTTGTGTCGTCATTCCAGTGAAAAGCCAATATTTGGAAGTGATCATTTCCATCAAAGAAAAGATGTATAAATATTGCCTCCAAATCATAATATTTGCTGTGCAATAAAATTTATTTTGACATCAGTGAACTACACTGTGTTAAACCCCTTTCTTTTAAGAGTATGAAACACAGTAATATAAGAAAGACATAACCACAGGTAGCAAACGTTTCAAATGTGCATCAGCTCACTAAAGCAAGTATTTGTAGAAAGTATGTTAGTAACAATGCTCAAAGTAAGGCTACGACACGTTCTTTGGATATGTCTCCATAATGAATATCCCACTAAGTACATTTTGATGGGAGTCACACTGAAAGATTGCAAGCTCTGATCTCAGTTGGGCCACTGCAGTCAGTCCTGCAGATAATGTCTAATGCACAAAGACCAAACAATGGGTAGACTGCCAAATTCTTATTTGTCCTTCACATGAAGACCATATTGACTGTTTCAAAAACTCTTTGTATGAGCCATTATTTTCAAATTGTTTCCCAACTTATACTGCAATTGAAAATTGGACAGCTCTTCAATTGCTCCAACATTTCAATTGATTACCAATACAGGTTTTCAGAATTAAGAATATTGCTCTATTCTTTTCCACAGCATCATGTTGACTTTGTGTTGTGGTCATTTAAATATTGCTGCAGAGTTTGTGCCGGACTCTGGTGTTTAGATAACAGAAGGGAGAATCAATTAGATTTATTATCTCTAAACTGTACAGTAAGTGATAAGACAACCCCTACACATAATGTAGCACCCATTTTCAAGGACTTGTGCAGTTGTACAGTTTTAGTAGCTTAAGTAACAGAGTGATTTATAGTGACATATACAATGATGGAAAAGAGTCTACTTAAATAGAATCAAAATTATCCCCAAGAGGGAAAATGGAGAAGAAAGTAGGTGAAAGCCCACATTCATGAAGCAACTGACTATGGCTGATTACCAAAGCTGAGGTTACAGCTCCTAGCCAAAAGCTGAACTAGAGCAACCATGCAGCCTTCTTGAGCTTTCCTGGCTTCTTTTTGTCCAGAAGTCTATTATTATTTGTCCCTAGGTCAGGTTTAAAAGTCTCCTTAATCCTCTTTTGCTCTTACTGTTTTTAGTAGGAGCCTTTGAGTAAAATTGACCAAAAGATGTGGTAGAAATGCATTTTAATGCTTTAGTAGTTAAAGCATTTAACTACTAAAAGCTTTGCATACTTTAACAAATGGTCACCTGCAATTGTTCTGAAGTCAAGTGAAGACTAAGTAATCTTCTGATATCAATAAACTTTAATTCATAATCTGCATGACTGTATTTATGGCCAAAAAATATAATGTGAAAAGGTTTTTGCTTTTCCACCGAAAAGCAAAAACAGCACTTGTTTTTTCTCTAGTCAACACTAGGGACTTCCCTTCATTTGTTCCCAATGAGATATTCAAATTGATGGGATAGCATTAAGGAAAAGGTCATATACACAAAGGCTAAAGAGCTTGATCTATCCCCCAAAATCAATATAAACTTTCCTGTTGGTTTCAATGAGAGCAAGATTGGGCCCATGGTCCTTTAATCTTTGCTCGTAATTCTTCAGAGTCAAGTGTTCTGCCTTCAATGACTTTGGAAAAAATGGAAGTCCATCCCTCTGAATAAATTATTCAAAATCAACCTTGGAAATATCTCCCTGTATAAAATACACTCAGTGTTCTTCTGTCTAAAGACAAGGAATAAGTTTCACATGAGTCATTTCCATGACTACTAACTTCCCCTAATATGTTCCTCCATTAATTTTTCCACCATGATAAAACCTCACTTATTACTGGCTCAAGGTTTTCATGACTTTTGTGACACATGCAGCTCGTTCAAAAGCCTATTGACTCGTATACTATTTGAACTGAATTTGCCAAATTGCCTTATACCTGGGACATATAAGGAGCCAGTAAGTATCTAGTTTGCCAAACAAAGTTAAGACTCCCTCTGGATGTAACAGACCTATAGTTTCCTGAGTATTAAGTTCCCCAGTGAGTGTTCATCTGCTGCCCATTCATGACATGTGTTGTCTAAATAACATGTAAGAAGTATTTTACCCCTACAGATACAAACAATGCAAATTGGGAAAGTATGAATGATACAAATTGGGAAAGCATGGCAATTTTCTGAAGCTCTAGCATCTCTGGATATTTTATTTGATTATGCTTGGCAAGTTATGGATCTGAAAATTTTAACACTTAGACTAGACATCTGTGCAAGAGTTCTAGGCTGACCCAGAAAATGGTCCCAGAAATTCACATGCTGCTGCTGTTCCTCCATAGCTGTTACAATGATTGAAGGGAATTGTGCAGCTGAGGACACCGTTATTTCCATGTATTCATCAAACAAAGTCCTGATCAGCTTTAGCCCTTGAAGGCTCCAGCATTCTCTGGAAGTGTTAACCTTACATGGGTAGCAGCAGAGCTCTTCATAAAGTCTCTTTATTATTTTCTTATTAATATTCTTATTATTCTGCCATTATAATCAGATTGTAGTCTTTAATTTTCACTGCCCCTGCTGTTTTCCTGTGTTCTAAACGGGGACTTTAAGTAATTGATATTTCACTAATACAGCAATTCCTGATCATATATAATCCCACAGAGCGCTCCTTAATATTCCTGGAATCCACAGACAGGCTTATTGCAATACAAACATTAAGTGAAACTTAGGGAAAATCTTACAGTCCAATCAATTTTCCTATTTTCATCAAAAGGAAATGTTCTTCATTTTTCCTATGTGGTTGATCAGGTCCTATGGGCACAGTCCTTTAACTACCATCTAGTTAGATACACATCTACCAAGGTCCAGGATTTTCATCAATGTTAATAAATTAAAAGCTTAAAGGTGCTACATCCACTGTTTCTGCAATAGACTGTAATCCACTACAAAATGTTGTGATCACAATGCTTATTGGAAGTATTTTCAGTTGAAAAGAGTTTAGAAAAGTTAGAATTATGGAAGTAGATTATCCAGTGTGGTTTATATCACAGTAAAATCTAATATCAACATAGGGCTAAAAAAACCTCCCTCCTTAAAATATTTGGACACATTATAAAAATGTTATATTTCAAAAATCTGTTGTTTGCACTAAAAAAAAAATCTGTAAAAGAAGTCAAATGCATGAGTTCATTTAGAAGTCTTATTCTATTCTGGAAAATGTCAGAAGTAGATTCATATTGAATATTTCCATTAATAATTATTGAATTTTACTGTATTTATATAATATTAGGACATGGCAAGCCACCATACTTTTCTGAGTTTTTGCTTTTCTGAGCGGTCTGTGCTCAGAAAAGTAATTTGCTGTAATTTGCTGTTAAATCTGTGTGTCCATTTGCAAACCAGGCTACAAGTTCAGAAGACAAAAAAGCTGTGCTGTCTGGCAACCCCAACTTTTCCTCCGGGGAGAGGGCATCGTCTCCTCGCACAGCCCACATGGGGAGGATCTGTCCGTGAAAGGTAAGGCAGATGTGAGGAAACAGGCAAGGGACAGTGGTGGATGTGGAGGCAAAGAGCACAAAATAACATTAGCTAAAGTAGCTGCCAGCGAGATCTGCCACAGCTATAGCAAGAAATCTCCCTCTTTAGCAGCTGGGATCACCTGCACACCCACTCTCACCTAGTCCTGGGACTCCAAGGGGGTGTGTGAGTGCAGGCACAACTAATGCAAGAGAAAAGACAGCTTAACATTTAAACAGGAACATCAAATCTAAGAACCTCTAGGACCTTAGCATTTAGGCAGATATTTTTGAAAAACTAAGTTTTAGATCTAGGTGCGTAACATGGCAATGAAGCAGCGTACCAAAAGGATATCCTTTTCCAATTTAACACTGGCAATCCTGTTTGCTGTAAGGAGTCACACGGTGACATTATGCTGAATTTTAGAGGTTAGCTCTGCCGAGAAAGCATGACCAATAGTAGTAATATTTAGCATCACAAAATAAGTCAAATTGGAACTCTTCAAGCACTGTGGTTTAAAAATGCATTTCTTAAAAGATTTTCAAACACTTTTTTGGAAATGTTGTACAATGACATTTCACATTGCTGCTCTTACCCCTCTAGATTTAAATAGCCTAAACAGTAAACAGTGTGGTTGCAATAGTTGAAAGTCAGTTGGATCAAGTCAGATCTCAAGTGAATTGATGTATCCCGATTTATACCACAGTTGATCTGGCTAATCTCATAAGAGAGGCAGCAGCTCTAATAAAAGCCTCACTGGAAAAAAAAGTGTACCTATTTATTTCTATCTTTAATATTTTGTGAAAACAAGAAAGACTTGAAGATAAGCAGCTTTAATGAGCCTATTGATTTCCTTTTTTTTAAAATATTAATGAACTGGCTAAAATAAGTGATGTTTAAAAAAAAAAATCAGATTTAAACAACATGCATGATGTTTTCTACATGATCCCAAGTGTTTATATATTAAAAACAAAATTAAAACTGATTAGTTGATAATGACTGCAGATGCTGACCTTTGGAAAGATTTATGAGTCCTGCAAACTGTGAACTGGGCTACCTGCTCATTCTGACCTTGATACAAGAACAGAAACAGCAAATGGTAGATTTAACCCTTACTGATTCTAAAAATAAATTCATGATAAAAGAAACATCAGTTGTGGTTAAACAGCAGAACTTCAGCCTGTGAATACTGTGAATACAAATCCTTTTTTTTTTTTTTTTTAAATGAGGCTATTTGTGGGAAATTAATTAATACCCTCTATCTCCCTGGTTATTTACTAATAAATATCTTTTTAGGTGATACAGAAGACTTGGGGGAACATTAATTATACAATCTGCACAGTCACACTTACTTTCCATTCACCAGCAAAGCGAGTTGAATGCGTATCACACAGAAAAATTGCTATTGCCTTCCTTTGGTCTCATGATTGGTCTCATTCACCATCCACTACAGACAGCAGAAACACTCCCCTTGACTTCAGTTTGTTCAAGAACAGGCCCTAGATATGGAGAAAACGGTAACTTAAAAGCAGACATTTATCAAGATAAAACATCAGTAAGTCTTGTAAATACCTGAGAAAATGATGTAATTGCAATTTGAGTTTAAATGGTAATGATCACTGGAACTACTTTAGCTTACTTTTTATTTGTTTCTTGTAACTTCTTTTCAGGAGCCTGTTAATGACTCTTTTAAGCTCACAATTCATGTCTATTGACTTTCATACAACCCATTGCAATACTGATAGATGCTGCCTTCAGCAGCTGCTTTATACGTTACTAAATTAACAGCTAAACATCAGTGCTTAGTCCTGTGCTTTTAAGCATAAAGCAGCCAAGTCTGGATGTCTGGTAAAGGTATTTTGATCAGGGACAACTAGTTGCATGAGTTAATATTAAAAAAAATGGGGTGAGGAATAGGGAAAGGGGTAGAGGAGAAGGGGATTTTGGGTTGGGGTTTTGCGAGCGTTTTCTTTTCTTTTTTTTCTTTCTTTTCTTTTTTTTAGCCACTCTGTGATCTACACTGCAATCTGTTTTGTCCGCTGCTTCTGACAGTATCACAGGGAACCTCTCTTGGTGAGATTGATTGGTACCTCCAACTTAGCCATTTCCTTGCAGAATGGCTGCCTTTTTTTGCCTAATGATGTTACATTTGTCCTGCAGATGATGTAGAGCATGCTGCAGAGGATGAACAGCTCTGCTCTGATCACTCCTTACTTGGCAAGTACTCACGCTTCACACCAACACTCCTCAGCACCATTAATATTATATATAGATACCCTTGTCACAGATTTACATTCGGTGATCCGAAATCAGGACAGGAAGGGTGAAGTGTGCGGGGGGTGTGTGGGTGAGGAGGTGATCTGATTTATTGTGAGGAATGTTGGTGAATAAAAAGGAAGTGATCAAATTTATATTAATGTCTTGACCTATATTCTCAGTGCTGCTTTTTTCACTGCTCAACCCCAAAGCATCTTTTCTCCTGCAACAGATTTCAAAAAGTCTTTAAAAATATGATGGTTCAGTGTCTCAATATGCTTTTACTTGCAATAAATTCTTTTAAATCACAATTTTGTGCATCGGAGACGGTCCCAGGGGAGATTAATTAGTCGTGAAGTAGAGGCCAGGTTCCCAGTCTCTAAAATGGTTCATGCATGATCTGCACATCCACAACTGGATGCGTACAGGAAACCCAAGCACTGAACACAGTAAAGCACACAGAATGTTGCAAAGTTACCTCGAATTTACATACTCACCTGCAGATCCTATGTGTAAGACTTGCTTAAAAGTTCATTAAAGAAAAAACAGACCTTTGTTGTACACCTTACACAGGACGTGCCAAACTGAGCCATACAGAAATGTGGCACGAAGCTGGTGAATCAAAGAACTCAAACTTAGAAGAGCAGAAATAAGTTTTCTTGCAATCTAACTTCAGTGTCTTTTATTTAAGTCTTCTGATATTTAATTCTTTAGTGCAATAAAGCTTTCGTCCAATTCCTTTCATGGGGAACCTGCTCTAGGGATGAATCAGTGTTGTTAAGAAAAACCTTTCCTGTAAGAATGCCAGCTTTGTGTTTCAGAGGAGATGGACCACAGAAGGTTTCCTGAGGTTTCTTATGTGGCATTTGCTAAGTTGCCTACATTTATATATTGATTTCCCAGTAACTCCATTGAGGTTTGGAGGTCAGGGTGCTGAAGAGAGAAAAACCACAATTTTTTGAATGTCTGTGTCTCTCCTCTGCTGAGTGAAGTGGAGATAATAAAGCCACCTTAGGAGTAATGTGATGTATACTGGAAGTGCTGTTGTTTTCTGCATCTCTTAATCTGAGAGTTAGAACTATATAAATAATAATTTTGTGTGGTTTGCATAAAATGTTTCTCAAAAATAATAATTGTGAATCAAAAAGTGGGAAATTGTCAGTTTATGATGAACAGAATGCTTCATTTCTGACTATTTTACTTTTTTTTTCATAGAAAGTTCAAGCTTGTTTCTATATGAAACATTGCTTCAAACTGAAAGAGACACAGCTTCATATAGAAAGCACTGAAATAAAATTATGTGCTTTGAAACATCTGTGTCTGATATTAAAATGGACTATTTTGACCCTTCATTTTAAAAAGAGTTTTTTTATTTGTCTTTAGTTTTTGGCAGTAGCAATGGTCAGAAATTGGTACAAATTGACCAAATGTTCCTGGCACTAAGAAGCGATGTTTTTCAGAACAGCAAATGTTTTGATTGTTGCTCTGCTCTACCTGAGCTTCTTTGGACCATGACAATGCTTGAGGAGATAGTATATCCGCAGAAGCAACTCAAGCGGGTCTTCTTGTTCTGTAGCAGAAAAGACATGACTCAAGCACTATAGTGGAACATGAACCTGCAGTCAATGCAATATTGCAATGAAGCACTAAGGCAAAAAACACGATTATGAGAACTGCCCATTGACCCAGCAAGTCTAGATCTCTCTCCTACTCACCTCAGGTGGCTGGTCAGCAGTAAGTTAATGATAATCTTTATACTTCTGAAAAGTATATGCAAATAAGTCATTTCCTGTTCATTAAATACCTGATCTTGGTACTTAAAATGCATGGCTTTCTAATGACTTGAGATATACAATCTAAAATCAAATGTGTACAAAACTTTGTTCCACTTTCCTGCTTCTGCCAGATTGCCACTCTTCTGAAAAAATTTGGCAGGAACATCACCATGTTTTCCCAGTTTCAGTTAGTGAAGCCAGAGTACTTAGGTAATGACCTTGATTAGTTTGCTGCTGTCCTCTTCCGTCTGATTACTAGCTCAGAAGACCTATCAGTATTTACAAAATTTAATTTTTCAGATTTTTAATACACGGGAAAAAAGAATATTTATGCCTTAAATGTGATTTTTGTGTGCATTCATTCACATCTAGATTTATTGGTGATATTCAACCAACACATTAAGCATAAACTAATACCAGCTGATTACTATCAATGCAACAAGGCATGAACTAATGCGTCATAATGCCTCATTGCAGTTACAAAGTTTTCTCATAAAATGCTTGAAAATTACTTATGTTAATTTAGTTACAAGGCTAACATATACTGAGCAGGAAATTATGTTGTATTAATTTCAGCGTTCACCTCTCTTATTAGCCAATCATATCACTCTTCTTCTTTCCCTTTTATAATTATCATTAATTACCAGTTTATAATAAGTTTATTCAGTTAATTCAGCACTGTTCATGCCCTGAAGCATAAAGCAATACTGATATCATTTGAACTTGCGACTAATTAGAAAATTGTACTACCATTAGGTAACTTGTTCTGTAAATTATTTCATCCGTTCAGGTAACCTAAGCCTTTAGTTTGTTTTTTTTTAATTATGAACAGAAAAGACAGACATTCTTGATTAATTCCTTTGAAGTTTGACACATCAAGGTTTTTCACAGGCTTGTTTTGTAACCAAATTTTTACCAGCAATAAGAAAGTAGACTAAGCTAGAATCATAGAATTGGTTAGGTTGGAAAAGACCTTTAAGATCATTGAGTCCAACCATTAACCCAACTCTCTCAAGTCCACTACTAAACCATGTCCCCAGGTGCCCCATCAAGATGCCTCCAAATCATGGTGACTCTACCACTTCCCTGGGCAGCCTGTTCCAATGCTTGACAACCCTTTTGGTGAAGATATTTTTCCCAATATCCAGCTTAAACCTGCCGCTGTGAAACTTGAGGCCTTTTCTTCTTATCCTTTGATTACTACTTGGAAGAAGAGACTGACCCCCTCCTGCAGCCTCCTTTCAGGCAGTCATAGAGAGCAATAAGGTCTCCCCTGACCATCCTTTTCTCCAGACTGAACAACTCCAGCTTCCCCAGACACTCTTGAAAAGGCTTGTGTTCCAGACCCTTCACCATCTCCGTTGTCCTTCTCTGATGCACTCCAGAGCCTCAATCTAAGATAACTGAAAGTAGAAAGTAAGAACCAAATGTGTTACCTACAAATTTATTTTGTCTGCTTCCATAGCAGAAAAACCCAAAGACACAGACACCTGCGGGTAAAATTTGGGAGTAAAGCTTTCAGGCAACTAAACAGAGTGTTTTATTGAATAATCTTTTCTTGTACACTTTTAAATCGGACTAGACAATGCCATTGATCAAGTACCGTAAAGGGTCATCTTGTACTGTACAGAAAAGATAGACTCTCTTCTGCCTGTAATTTCTTTATGGAATTTTTTTAAGAGGTTCTTTAAGAATGATTTCTTACCGTAATTCTGCAATTTGAGCTGAAATTTTGATTATGATTTAACAGTTCAACCTTATAAAAGAATATTAACACAGTAATGCTACTAAATAATATCCCTTTCTGCAGGAACAGTGGTTTAATTCCAGTGCACTTTAGATATAGTTGCAGGTTTTCATATAGATTAATTATACACTACCTAACTAAAGAAGTAAGACCTGCAGTAGCAGTACTTGTACATTTTTCAGGTGATGGAGTGAAATACATTTTCCCTTTTATAAGGAATACTTGAAATCTATTACTCTCAGCTTAGTTAATTCCTCGACAATTCCTCACCAAGTTCACCTAAACAGTGCACTTCTAACATTCCAAATGCAAATAGTCCTTTTTCCAGTGCTTTAATCTGAAATGGCAGGTTTGTCCTGTACTGACTATCCCCAGTCTCAAAGCACCCTTGCAGCATCAAGTCTTAGCGTGCAAGCAGATGGTCATTCAATTGCTTTCACTGTGGCACTCATAAGATTTGCACAAGGATTTAGATATCCTAGACAGTCCCTTTTCTGTGGTTTCTGCTCTTTTAAAGAAGCAGAGGTCAAAACTCAGGCCAAGGTTTTGGCTCCCATAACCTTAGGTTAGGCACTCCCATGGGGTTATGTCAGTCTACAGGGTTGCCAATTGCTGCCCTACCAAATATGCCCTGTGATTCTTGATAATGTTGTCACAAATGTAGTTACTGGGGCTTCCAAATGAGCCACTGCTGCTTTGCAAACAGACATGGTACAGGTAGGAGCACTGAGAGTAACAAGGTGAGGTGTTTCTTCCTTCTCGTCTTGATGACACGTTTCTAGCCAGTAGCGGTCAAACACCACCCACAGCATGAACCCTGAAATCACTAAGCCAGTCTTGCAGGACCTGTGGTTTAAATCTGGGATGGCTCATTTGCCATTTCTTATGAAGCCAGCTTGTGCCAGCTCTGCTGCTCTTTAATCACACTGCTGCTGGGAAAATTCCCTGGATGAAGAACCATATGGGGAGTGACAGACATCATCTTGGGCCTCATCATCTTTAGGTGGTATCCCACTATGTTCATACCATGAACAGAATTCATATGCAGAGGTGTATTTTAATCACAGCTTGAGTAACTGCAAATGACTTTTGCAATGTGAATGACCATGAGGCCAGAGCCCTGAACTGCATCAGAGAGACTGGTTCAACAGTACACAGCATACCTGTGATCTCTGAAACCTAACCTCATGCTCTCAACCTTTCTATTGTGTCTGATACCTCCTTTCATAGCTCCAGTCATGAGAGGATGATCGCTGTCTATTGCTCTTGACAGCATAGAAACAGCCACACTGATTAGGACTAACTAATTTTAAGTCAACTTTCTCTCTTGCTAAGACTTCAAAGAGAGTAGCAAAAAAGCCTCAGTTGTGCAACTGTGGAATAACTGATACTTCACAGTGATTCTAGCTCTGAATGAGATTTAGATTTTATTTGCTAAATATTTCTTGTAAAATAGATTTTTCAGTATTGGTCTTCATATTGCTGCAACCAGTGCAGAGTGATTAAAAATTCTAATCTCACACAGATGGTTGCAAAGCACAGTTTTGATTAATCAGAAAATTGTTTTAATCATTTGTTGCTTGGAATAATAAATTAATGCAGATGAAGTCCATACTGCTGTCTGTTGAAGTGTGAGTCTGATATCATAGACATTCCTGAAATTTCAGAGGAACTACCTATGTGAGCAAGAATATTCAGCCATATGCTTGGTCTGTAAGTCCTCACTGCTCTGTTTAAGGTATTGGAGAGGGTCTGCCATTGTATCTAACATTTAATTTCTTTTTTGTATTCACAGACAGTAAGCAAATATTAGGAACTAATGTGGCAAGGCATATTAATATTATTAGCTGGCATTTTGAATAATGGAGTCATGATAGAATTCTACTGAAGAGAGGGACTCTGGACAAAGATAATTAACCGTCTACAAACTTTATTCCAATACATTATGACTTTTATAGTTAGATAATAACTCTGAAATCTGTGCTTTAATAATTATTTGATAATTATATGTTGGATGTCATCATGGCTAGGTTAGGCTTTGCCACTTCAATTACAAATATCAATAGAAAATAGGATTTCACTGATGTTGCACTTTTTTAGAAGTATCATTATACACTAAATATCACTTATATGCTTACAGGACCATAAAATACAGAACCTTTATTTACTGCATACCTAATAAGGCAGAAGACAGCATGAAAAAATAAACACACACAGAGAATACTTTATCATGAGGGAAAGCTTTCAGGGGTGAAGAGGCTTTTGCAGGCAGCAGTAGTGTTGGTGCTTGGTAAGTTCTGAGGTCTTATTTTGCTGTGATTTGAAGAGTGTCCAACTAATAAGACTTTTACATGTCAAACATTTATTTTCAACAAACATGGGAGCTAGGAAGTGAAGCTGTAGCTGTGACAGATCGTGGATTGCATTGAACATTCTCTTAGGGTCACTTTACTTTTCAGTTCAAACTGATTATTGGCAGATCACACCAATAATCTGTAGTCAGCTGAGTAAACCCTCCTCATTCCAGTAGTCCCACGGCTTTATATGAGTGCAAATGGCAAGCTTACACCTTCTCTTTAGATGTGTGTGTACTCTCACTTTTAATTAATGAACCAATTTTTAGATCAGTAATGCAAGTACCATTGGGTTCTTTTTTTATTTAAAACCAGTATTTTACAGACACACACACATAAACACACAAGCTCCATTTCAAAGAGAAAATTGATTTCTCAGTTACCCTCAGCACAGTTCTCTGCAGATGGACTTCAGTTGTTTGGAAAAGGAAGTATATTGAAGAAAGGAAAACATGTAACATGGAGAGCTCTTACCTAGATAAAAGTCAGCTGTCAATATATGAGTACTGGTCTCAGAAAACTAATACCAACTGTAGTCATGTGTCATGTACCTTTATTCAGAGAGTTCTGCACTTCCTGTGATGGGTCAGCTCTGTAGAAAAAATAGTCAGAAAATCAATAAGCAGAGTAAGAAATGAAATAAAAAGTAGACCTTTTTTAGGCAGGGTGTTTTCTATCTTCGTCACTGACATATGTAAGCATTTTGTGACTTATACCTCTCTGCCTGCTGCTGGGTATGTTTTCTGCATGTAGCGTGAAGACTTTTGATCCAAGAAGAGGAAGCAGAGTACAGAATTCACTGCAAGGTTATTCTGAACTGATAATACTTCATAGACGTTTCATGAGCTTGTACATGTAAGATGTATCAGAATATGAGAATGCTCTGAGTAAAACTTGCATTTCTATATTACATAGACTTGAGGGGTAGCGTGGTTCATGAATCTTCTATTAGTTTGTGACACAAACACTCTCTGATTTACACATTTGAACTATTTTTAACCGTGTTCTGTGCATAAGCAGTGCTCAGCTGAAATCCCCCTCTGCACAGAGGGGAAATCCACTGCCACACTAATATCTGAAACTGTTAAATGAATTCCTCCCCTCTATCAGTTGACTCTTAGATGTTCTGCCTTCCAGATGTCCTAATCCAAGTGATGATAACCAGGGTGTGAAGCAGCACTCCAGCTACTTGAAGTGACCAGTCCAGCTGAGAGCTCTCCTCTCTACCCTACAAATGTAGAGCTTCAACCCACACATCATTACAGGCTTATCTGCAGCCCTTCAGCTTCAGTCTGTGCCTTTCACTGTGGGCCCTTGTACCTAAGAGATCTGTGTGTGTGTGAAGGGATTTATGTGGAGTAGTCTAAGGACCACACAGGATTTAAACTTCCATCTAACACTGCAGCAAAGATAACTTTTGGGAATATAACTCCTTCAACAGCATTAGTATCTTTTAAAGTTCAAACAAAGCCCATTCACATCTGAAAAATGTGCATGTATACAAATGTTACTTTAGAAGCAGAATGTGCATACAATTTATGGTGTAATTTAATTCTTTTGAATTGATTGATAAATACAATTTAGATTTCTGTGGGGAATTCTGTTGCAATGTCTCAGTCCTTTGCAAATAGCAATGAGATGCAAAACTGTTATTTGTAAAGAAAAATTTATAAAGGAGGGTAGTGAAATATAGGCTAAATTACTTAATAAATCTGAAATTCACAGCAGTATCAAGACCTGATTCTACATCACTATACCTCAGTCACTCTTTTCTGGATAATGATGTTAGTGCCCCTCGATTTCACTTGAACATCTATTGTATTCTGGCAAATTTCTGGTGGTTTAACTTCTCTCCATTGCTGGAACCTGAGCTTCTTTCTGCACCTGATATTTGTCAGTGTGGCTGAGAAATTCAAGCATCTTGATATATTCAGCAGCAGTTCATGGGTCTCATAAACTTTTCCAGTTTTCCAAATTGAGGAATAAGTGGTGCTAAAAAACTATTACTGCTTAATGCCAAAAGGAAGGGATTTCATGGTTCTTAGAGAATTTTACTTTTTTTTTCATCTGCCAGTGGTGGTGTGATGAACTTTTATGTTGCAGACTAAAATAAAAAATGTAGCTAAATCAGAGATTTTTTTTCTGGGCCCAAGATTTTACAAAGTGTGCCGATTTTGCTGTGTCAGAGAGACGTCTTTTGTCACATCCACTTGAAAACCAGTACTATAAAATTTGACAGACATGAAAATAATTAATTTCAGATTGTGGAAAATGGAGAAGCATTAAGTGTTTTAGAATAAGCAGCAGGACAGTGATATCAATTTACCTCTTGTGGATCAAAAGAGAGAAGTGAGCTCAAATCCTAAGCAGTGCATCAAGAACTGAGACTTTGGAGATAATTTATGAAAGTACAATCAACCAAAAATAGCTAAATATTGTGATCTTCGATATCCTTCCATTAAAGTATGTTCACTTCCATGCACTATTTCGTTTACAAGTACTGATGGAGTGAATGAGTTTTAAGAAACAGCAGGGGATTTATGGCCTTCTGATTTGTTATCTGGGTCATGAATATAAGAATTTCATTCTAATGTCCTGGAGCCATATCATGCCATTGATTTTTTTTTTTTAAGCAGATTTTGCCATTGATTTAAATGGGGAGTTCTGCTTAAAAATCAATGGCGCAATATGGCCCTGAGACATTAACGCATTCAGAATATTGACGGAAAAGGAAAATAAAACCTTTTGTCAAAAGCTCTTTCTCTCAAAATATTATCCTTTCCCTAGAAGATTTAGGCATTCTACTGGATGTGCTAAAATTAAGCATAAATGCTGTTGAATGCAAGTTAACAGTTAGATCTTTTTTTCTAAAAAAATTATATGACTGGCCTCCAACCTTTTAATCAAATAATTGACTAATCACTCGCTATGGTACAGCCTCACAATCAACTCTTCCAGCTAAACTCATCTCCCCTGACCCACTCCTTGCCACTTTCCTCCGCACTTCACTTCAGAAAATATTCAGTACAGCCCATTAAGGAACACTTTAATTGAAGAGGGTCTGGCTGATCAAGAAAAATTAAGCTACTAATAACAGCAAAATCGAAAGAAATTTGGACAAAATGACTCTCCGCATCACAGATTTTGTTTACTAGTGGGTAATTAATTCTCCACATATGTTGGGAACATCTGTCGCAGTGACCTGCCATCGTATCTGTGAAATGACTGCTGTGCAGCTCCTCTGCAGATCATTAGCAACGCTCTGAAAGGAATCTTCCTCTTTCTGCCCCAAATGGGCATTGCTCTCTGGGGTGTCCACATCCCAGGAGCAGCCCAGGTCTCTGTGACCCTGCTCCTCACCTGCTTCCAGCACCTACCTCTCCTTCTGAATGATGCAGTGCTCAGAGGAAGACCTGGTACCTGGTAGAAGGATGTGCAAGAGAGACATTACAAGAAAAATCAGATGGATTTTGTCTTCTGCTGCATTGCTTGAATTTTGTCACACTTGCATGGGTTAACCACCCCCTCAGCTAAGAAATCATCTTAATTCAGTGTTTTAACAGAAAAACTGCCTTTTCTGTTTCTACTTGGCCAAAGGGCTTTGATGAATGGAGAAGAGAAAGGGAGCTTTTTTCTCTTTCTGTGCAAAATTCCCTTTTTTGTCTGCATAGGGACATCAAGACAGAATGAGGATGTGCCAAAGGAAGTAAAACAGAGGCCAAGTTTCCAGGATTCATCTTCTGTGTCTATATTAAATTATTCTGTGATATCCAAGGGATGAGCTGGTACAAGAAATCTCCCCTGATTAGAGAAGGGAGATACCAGTGAATATTGACACATGTGAAAATCCCTTTTTTACCATAAGTAAAGCAAAAAGCATAACAAATACATGCAAACGCTAAAGGAAAAGCCCAGTGTCTGCACTTGAAAACCACATTTAGGTCATATATTGGCCAAGTACTGCTCACATGCCAAGGCATAATCACATGCTTCAGAGCTTTACACATTATTTTCAAGGTCATGCAGAAAATATTTTTCTGGTGAGGCAAGTTCCCCTCCCACCCTCCCCCATACCCATAGGGACTAAAATAAGCTGAGGAGGGTGAACACCTGCAGCTCTCCCAAGACACCTGTGTTTACAGTGAATGCCACAAACCCAACAAATCTTCTTTCACATGAAACAAAAAAAGATGCAGACATCAAAGAAAATTAGTCTGAGATATCATTATACACAAAACAAAGCACCTACTGTAAGAATCATGTATCTCTCTCCCTCAAATTTTATTATATACAGAGATCCTGCCATTCTCAGATTTCCTTTAATTTTAAAATACCTTTTCTAACCTTCTCCAAAGGGCCATTATATCCCAAATCTAGGATTAACTGATGTCTTTAAGTAACTTTCTAATCTTATTTATTTCAAGGGACACTGCCACATTAAAATTCTGAGTAGATCTGAACCAATGGTGTAACTCCACTGGTACATGATCAACAACCCTGATTTACATCCACTGAGATTGCCGAACCTCTCTATTTATTAAAAAACAACAACAACAAATCTTTACCACTGTTTCAGATTATAACAGAAAGTAGAAATCTGAGTTTAAATATTTCTTCTGAAATTAACAAACAATTTTTATCTTCTACCTAAAGGCTGATCATGTGTAGGCTGAAATAAAGTATGAAGAAGTTAGTCTGTAAATCATAAGACATACATTTCAATATAAAATAAATGTCTTGCTATTGAACACAATTGGTTGTATTTGTTTTTCTAGATGCACAGTTCTGTGAATGTACAGTTTGTTGCAGTGTACAAATCACTCCAAAGAAATTGTAGCCAGAGCATAGGGCTGGGAATTGGGAAATGGGAACTACTCCTGACTCGGCTGAAAACTACCTGTGTGACCTTGGCAAACACCTTAGGACTCATAGGACTGATGGCTGCTTAATGAGGTAATCTGCTATGAAAAATGGGGGTGGGGGTAGCAGGTAAGAACATATGTGTGCTCATGAGAAGAAGGACCTTCTGAGGCAAATAATTATTTAACTGGGTCAGTGTTTCCAAAGGTTTTGCGACATCCTACATACAAAGTCTGAAATTATGGAGACTGTAGGAACAAGAGCAAATGGAAGAACTGCACCACTAGACTTGCCTTACGAAAAGTGGCAGGGTCGGGAGGCAGTTTGGAACGGAACCACATTTAAGGCAGGATTTGCTCTTGCACATAAGAGAACAGGCTGCCTGGGCAGCACAGAAGTGGCTTTGACAGCAGGGGAGAAAGAGAAGTTCAATCACTGATCCTTTACAATACTGGAAATACTGAAACAATTTTATGAAGAGACGCAAATTTATTGCTTTGGTTTTACCACGGCGATTCATTAAAAAGGAAATGTACTTTGTTGCATTTCTAGCAAGAATAAGACAATGTGTCTGAGTTCCCCACAGGCCTCTCGGGCTCAAGGAGAGAAGTTGGAGAAACACTAAGAAACAGAAAATCTATTAGCAATGCAGGGTGTCTGACAAGCAATCTCAGAAACTGCAAGGCCTCCAGGAGACAGCATTCACATGTATTTTTGTATATTCATATCCATTCAATTCTCATCTCATGTGGTACTAGAGAGAGTTATATCAGATATGTGTTATTGCAACATGTTAAGGTTCGGAGTTGTGTAAAGGACTACCTGCACTGCATGCCCAGTGTATTTCCAGCTAGAACTGTTCAGTAAATGCTTCAAAACAGATCTTCTCCTTGTGGATCACAAAAACAGCAAAGGGAGGAAGTTTCCTACCAGGATCAGCCTGAGCAATTTTTGACCATTAAGCAATGCAGGTGAGTACCATCCTCATCTCTTTCTGTCAGTCCAGTTCCATAAATTCAAGAGGATCAGGGCAGAGGAAAGAGTGCATAATCTTAGCCTTTACCTTTGAAGTCCACAGCAAATCTACACACAAGTACACTGCCTTGTACTGTCTTTACTCCACCTGTAATCCCTGACAGTGTAGATTCTTCTGCATACTTTCAACCTAGAGAAAGTCTATAGAAAGTTGACTGTAAAAGGCAGAACAGCTTTGGAAAGTAACAGTGCTTCAAAGATGTGGGGGTGTCAAAATGGCTGTGGCCACCCATAAACAGTGTCTCCAGACACCTTTTCAAAAGTATTCTGAAATGTTGATCAATTCTGCAAGAACTCTTGCAAGTTAGATTTTTGTGAAGAGACCTTCTTCATCCCTGCATTGCCCTCCTTTCCACTTCTCACCATGCACACTTCCCCCTTCCTTTGAGCTGGAAGAAGGCTGAAGGAATTCTTCCACAGGAGATTTTAAAGGGTTTACTTCTCACAAATTCCTCACATGTAGCATTCCCTCACCTCCTCCGTGGCAGACCCTGGTCTGGCCCAATATCATTCACTGTTCCTTCTGCAGGCTGTAATCTCCAGCTCTCCCAGGGGAGCAAAACCAGCAGCCAAATACCTACTGACAGCTTTGCATGTGTAAATCCATAGCAACTTCATTGAAATCACTAGAATTAGTTTGGCTTGACACCAATAAGAAGAAGAGCTGGATTTAACTTATTAGCACAATAAGGCAGAAATTAGTTAGATTACACAAAGGATTTCTTTGATAAAAAACATTTAGTTTTCATTTAACCAGTGCAAAGGTAACAGCATAATTCCCTTGAGGAATGTTCAGAAATAGTGGCCTATATACAAAGAAGGAAAACCCTTAAAGAGGAGTATGCTGTCAGGGAGAGTGATACTGATGCCCAGGAGAGCTGTATATAATTAGCTGTCATCATTTACATGGTTAGTTTCTTCACCACATACAAAATATACATAATTACAGTTCACTTACAAAGGATTCATTTACTGTGTTTCATATCTTATGAATTTTTATGGCACGTAAGTCAGTTACCATTAAGTTAAAATCTAGGCCAAAATTTCTAGAAAACTTCCAAGCAACAATCTGTCATAGATTGCAGGAGAATCAGTTATGACTGCTTGGTATTACAATTGCTTGGTATTACAATTGCTAATCCTTCTAAAACTCACTCTAAAACTGTTTAGTTATTTATATCATCAAATATTGAGATTGTTACTCATTTGACTTAGTTACAAACAACTAAAATTTGACACTTCTGATGCATGTTAAAAGCTCAGAAAAGGCGTCAGAAAACCTTAGTCAAAATAATTCGGCTATTTCAATTCATATTAATAGAGAAAATATCTTTTATATCTTGGAAATTATTAAAAATCATGCCACTGAAAAACTGTACCTGAACTGGAATTCTTAAGGCCAGTCTTGTCAGGAATGAGAATGCACCGACCTTTAAGAGAGCGGTGAACTTCAGCCAAATTTTGGTTCTTCTGTAATCTGCAGAGACTCTAACAGGTAAATTGTCTGAGGACCAGAGCACAATAAAAACGTTCTCAGGAATCAGATATGGGGAACAAAGCACTAAGAAAACGTTTCCAGGTGTTACAACAGACCCACGTATTTCTGAGTCTGACCATGTCTTTTCTGCTAACAAATTTATTTGATGTTCACTGGCCATTTGGAATTTTCGTCTCCCCTCTTTTTATGGATTTGGAGTTGCTAACAACTTACTATGAGTATGAGGCAGTTTGATTTTAAAAACATAAAGCAACAAAGGAAGCAGCTGAATTAATTTCTATCCGTAACCTCTGAAGGGGAAGTACAATATTTTTATAAATAATATCAATCAAGGTCCTTGATTGTAGGGAGAAAACACCTCCTTGTTGGCCTATTTATCTCTACACTAATGAACATGTATTTCTGAACAAAATTCTGTAGAATAAGACTGACTCTAGAATGACTGACTAGAAATCAAAAGCTCATTGTTAGTATGGCATAAAATGCTGGCTTAGTAGAAGTATTCCCTGTTGGCTCAAATTCATTCTAACAGTACTTTAGAGGGCTAATATTGTCTAGCCAGAAGTTATACTGACTATATATACACTGTTATCTCACTAACAGCACAAGAATAATTGTGCTTTATGGATAATAGTGTTCTTTCTTCCTGTGTTTTTCAAATTCTTGAGCTACAAGACTCTCTCCTTCTTCAAAACTTAGATTGTTGGAGAAGTTGCTCTTAAATGAAGGTTGAGAAGGGGCCCAATGTTACAGTAGCCCTCTGAAAAGAGGAAAAAGTGAAACCTGGGCAAAAGGTACAAGAAAATAGAAGTAGGAACACATTTTTACCACGTCTAGAGTAAAATTAATGCAAATTTATGAAATATATACATATGCATATATTTGCAAAGTACTTTACGGAGCTTGATCTGAAGTCCTTTAACAATGGCAGCTTAAAAACAGCAGTCAAGAAGCCAGGGACAATGAACACAGTGGATGTTTCTGAAAAAAATATTTCCCAGTAATTTCCAGACAAAGGGAGAGGAAATAGTGCAAAACACACCAACCATCTCTGGAAATAATGTTTAGGCTCAGCTTATGGTGGGTAAATGCCTCCAGGAAAAGATTGAAGCTTCCAACATGTGTATGATGCAAAGGAAATGGTCTAGAATATGCAATTGGAGCTTCTTTTAAAGGAATTAACAAATATAAAACCCTCTGTGTACTCATGCAGAAGAATAAGACTGCAGACTGCTTGTTTCCCCCAGAATTTGACACTGACCTGAGGGCAATATTCGAATTCCACCCATTGTCATTTCTATGCTCAATGTTCTTCAAATTTCTCAAATCTCTTTCAGCTTTGCCCTACACAGCGACTGTCAGTGCACTGTCTGTAGATGTTTGTATGTGAACTACAATATTACTGTTTTTATGTAGTATTAATAATTAATATATATAGATGATTTTTAAATTCTGCTTGTATGTCCATTGGATTGGCATTTGGATGCTGGTAACTGTGGTCTATTGACAGCACTTGAGCAACATCGCTTTAACTAAGCTGGCTTTCTGCACCTTGGTTTGCTAAGTGCTCTTGGCACATGTGGAGGCAGGACTCTGCCTCGGAAAAGAGAGGAAAATAAAGGAACTGGAACTGGGAGTTAACTATTTAAAAATCACAGTTAAACATCGGATTCTTTTCTGAGATTTGTGACATGTTTGGAAGGTTTGACCACGGGTGCCTAGGTTGCTACTACATTTCCCTGTGTGGTCAAACACTGAAGCTTTAGCAGAGCTCCAACTTCTTCAAGCAAATGTTGTGAGAAACTAACAGCTGCTCAAAAAACGTGGCTCGCATGACACTTTAATAATGCATTTAAATTGCTGAGGGATGTAGTTGTGAAGACTTTCATGTACCACACCTTCCCACACACCGTGTGCAAGACTGCATTTAAAAATTTGAGAAGTCTAAGCAGATGCTGTTACCATGACAAATGACTTTTTAATCAGTCATAATTTTGCACTAAGTGCTGTATAAGTGCCCTTTGTTTCACTGCTTAAACTGTCAATGGCTAACAATGGAAGTCACAGACTAGTGCCTGTCATTAAAAGCAATGGAGAAAAATCAATAGTTTTTAATTAAAGCTGCCCAATGACTTGAGCTTTTAAGAAAGGAATTCTCCTTATCAGTACATCTTGCCTCCAAGCCCTTTCTGGCAGTTCAGAAGTTAACACGCAGGCAAATTATGGTATTTACAACATGCTCCTGGAAACAAGAAGAGAAGGGAGCATGAGAGGAATTAAGGGAAAATATTTTCTGTTTGATTGGTGTTGGTAGGGTAGGGATAAAGTACATGATGCCTGTGGAAACCCTAAAGCATGCTTTTTATTAGACTTTTGAAAATATGGAATAATATATAAAGAGATACCCCTGACAGTAAAAGTTGCAGTATAGATTCTTCTGTACAGACTTGTGAAAAAGCAGCTTGAAAAAACTTCCTAATGCTGTCATTATTACTGGAGAATTTGTGTGACTGCCTCAAGCAACTTGTCTTTGTTTAGTCTCTTCTTACCCCTGAGTGCTCAGTTTTTTCTTGTTGTATTTTTCTAATACCTTCTGTTTCTCTGTCATCTCCAAATGTGTTTCTGAAGAAGCAGACATATTTTTCACTCATGGTTATAAAATTTTTACTGGTGTACCTTTAATGGCAATAACCTACAACTGTAGAACTGAACTCTAATTTCTCAGTAGAAGAAGAATTTGACAGGAATAAATATAAGGTTTGGGACAAACAGATGATCTTTCTGGGTACTTGCTGGATGGATAAAACTTCTAAGTGAGCATACTCATTTTGAAATTCGGGAAAATATTTAGACTAGGTAAAATTGTATTGAAAGGCATAGAATACGAGGCAAGAGGGCACTTGAGTACTATAGTATATGTTCACTTATGTTACTAAATTATCAAGCAATTTTGTAGCATATGTGAACTTGGCATGACCTATGAAAACTTGTATTCCTTTTGCATTCTGCAGAAAGTTATAGTCTCAGTAAACAGAAATGATAAAGAGCATGATCTCTTTATTCATGTAAACAGCACTTTTAGGTTTCTGTAGATTTAGATTGTGATCTTTTTATTTGCAAACTGAAGACTGTTGAACTATGAACCACAAAATGGAGTATTAAAAATTCTATATTTTTAGGATAAATGGCTAGATGGTTTTTAATTTGACATTTGATTAAATATTGGAGCAATAACAAGAATAGAATTCAGGACTTCTGTAACACTTTCACCAAGTGTATGGCAGTATGAGTGAGCTGATCATGTGAGCATTAGGTGGCTAATAGTGCTTTTACTTCCTTACAAGATGTTTTCATAAGCAATACCTAGTTTCTAACATAAGCCGTATTTCCACTTTATACTTCTGATTTAATCACCTGTGTCTCAACTTTCTTTTCCCCTTTTATTTTCCTTTCTGGGATATGTTGAGGGTAGACTTTTTATCATAGCAGTAGCATTTAGCATGCAGCATTTCTTTTTCTTGCTTAAATTACAGAACTTCCATAAGGAGTAATGAAGAAGAAAATGGCAGTGGAAGAAAAAGCAGCACCAACTGTGCATAAGATATATGCACAATGCTAGCAAATGAAAAATTACCATAGAAGTGATGCTTTGGGATTTGACAGTGAATCCAACATTCTTGGCTACAACCCGAATGGTCTACCTGCCCTGACTAAGCTCCAGGGACTTCTTACTCTGTTTTCATCCAAATCAGTCTTTCAAATTTGCTCTCTGATCAAGATTCAGATGTCTGTACTTCTTCAAAGGGAAGCTAGAGATATGGAATAGAAGTTGCCGAAGATAATTTTCCCTGTTCTCTACTGACAACAGCAGCAATCCACAGTGACCAGTTCCTCAGCGCAGCTCAGGAGCATGTTAAAGTGTTTCACTGAGGACATGACATTTCTTGTGCCAAGAGGTCCTATCCAGCCCAATTTCCACGATTGCCAGGCAAGGTGTGATATGAGATGAGATGAGATGAGACTGTGGGTTTCACTCTCAGGACTGAAGTAATTATGTCAGACCTCGATTGTGTGGACTGAAGTAACTGAGGACAGCCAGTTAAGCTGCCTCTGTGCTCACTGTGTCCCCCCAGAACTGGTACAGAAAGACTGCTCCTGGAGGGTGTTGAACTGGATTAGGCTGTTACTGTTTTACATGGCAAGTGGCACACACTCCCTTGTATTCCTTTCTCAGGTTATCCCTGCTGAAGCAGAGAACTCAGCTGAGCTGTTGCTTCCAAACTGAAAGGTGTCTAGAAAGAAGTGCCTATGGAAAAGGTAAGGGTGACTGAAGAACTAGAGCTCTGCAGGTAGACATGTCTGGCACTTAGAGTATCATCTCCCCCCTGGCTCTATGGGTGTCCACTTGCTTACACTTGAACAAGTTGCCTAGTTTCCATCATGTCTCTGTGCGTTGGAATCTAGACCGGCCTTGCGAACACCAAAAGCTCAATACGCAAAGTTCGATGAAAAAAAATACTGCCCTTCCAAAATGTGTCTGGTATCTACAGTGAGTCTGTGTCCTCCAACAGCACACTTTTCCCATTCCTGTCTCAGACAATGAGCAGCAGCATTTCTGGGGAGTTTTTGCCTTTTGATCTCCTCTCTGATCTAATGCAATTGTCCACTGGCAGAAGCGCTGTGAGGTGCAGAATAAAGTAATGAAGCTAATCTGATTTCCAACCCCCAACCCCAGTATCTACATGCCCTTATTATATTAGATTCCTAATGAGATTCTCTGTCTGCACTCCAGAAACCGGGCTGGAAATGTATGTATATGTGAGGAGGGGGGGATGTTGTGGAAGGTTGCCTCCATTTACATCCCATCTTTAATGGATAAAATCTGCCCGTCCTTGAGTTGCAAGGAATCTGCCTCCAAGATTTCTTGAGGGAGAAGCTTCTAAAATTGCCAAGAAAAAAAATTATGTTTTTAACACCGATATGTCTTTGGTATGGCAACAAATGTAAGCACAGGAGAAACACAGGAGGAATCTTCTTGTGAAGGTCTTGTGCACCTGCCTGATAAAGCTGGAAGATTTCCTGGAGTGGACAGTGAGTTGGAGGGATGCACCTCAGCTGAAGTTGCCAGGAAGAACTGAATAAACCCTGGGAAGAACTCTGAACAAACTAGTTTGTTGTTGTTGAGTAGCAAACATAGTTACTTACCCTGTGACTAAAGAGCCTGTACACTTTTAAGGGTCCCATGAAATGTAGTCAGGCAAGTCATGCAATCCATACTTAATCCTCACTAAAAAACACAGTTCTTGTCTTTCTCAGCTGTACAGAGCCATTTCCAAGCAGTTTTTAATAAAGAAGGTGGGAGCTGCTAGATGCTGCAAAGCTGGCCAGTAATGGGGCCATCCCAGGCTAAAATTCATGCACCAGAACCATGTTTCTCCAGTTTGGTCATAAATAAGCCTCTCCTGCTATGCTGGATTTGATGCATCTTAGAAAACAAACAGTATTGCTCAGAGAGTGTATGGTGATCATAGAAGATTTTTACTTTCCTTAGAGGCCAAGTTGTAACTTCAGCTATGTCACTGAAATGTGCCTGCTGTAATGCAGTAACAGAATAACCATCACCTAACAGAGAAAACCCTCTGGCCTCTCCTTAGCTCAGTGAAAAGCCTTGCCAGCAAGGTCTGAATCCATCTTCATGTTTGACGGGCCCAAACCTGGTCCCTTCAAAACTGAGTTTGCCACTTTGTCCTGAGGCAGAAATTTTTTGTTAAAAAGAGCCCTCGTGACTACTGGGTGTTTATGGATAAAATGCCTTTAAAAGCAGTTTAACAGCCTCATCTGGTTCCTTCATGGACAAAGGTCCATATCACAGAAGCACTATACATAATTCACCACAAGAGAGCCCCAGAACTAAGCAAGAAAGCTAAATTACCTGTCACTTCCAGAAGAAGTGCTCCCTTTGGGTCAAGGTTGAAATCATTGGTAAACCGATGTGAAGAAGATCACATTGGTCTCAGTATGGATTCCTTCCCTGTGTCAGGACTGCAGAGAAATAAGGGAGGTAGAATGAATGCCAGCTAAAATTTCCAAGTTATTCTCAATTCTTATTCACAAACCAGCAAGCCTGTCCCTGATCAAAGTTTGAGGGATAAAGCAGCATTGAGTCTTCCACGAAAGCAAAACAACACATCTGGCAGAGCACGTATTCTGCTCACAGGGGCATCCTGTCAGAGGTGCGAGGCACTACGGCTTTGTCTGAATACAAAAAACACCTCATTATTACCCGGGATGGGAAATGCTGCTAGTTACAGGGAGCGAGTATGACTTCAGGAGTACAGTTCATGAGAAGTAGATGCCATCTGGCTGTCATTAAGTGGCTGATTGTGGCTTTCTGTGATTGACTGGTGATTGATTGACAGGTGGTCGAGAGGAAAGGGATATAGTGTGTCAGCCAGACCCGCCAGCCTTTTGTTTCAGTCCTGTAATTTTTGTGGTGTGTGTAGCTATCAGGGGGGCAATTTTTCTTTCAGTCCTACTCGCATTGCAGCCTCCATGTCAAGTAGACCTGAAGTCTGCGGAGAAGAACAGGAGAGTGGGGAGAGCATTCCACCAAACATTTAGACTCCTGCAAACCTTCACAATTTAATTCTGCGAAAAAGGTGTGATTTAAAGAAGATATTTTGTCCTATCTTCCCTTTCCCACATGCTCACATTTCCAAAGGCTGTAAGGAATGAATTTATGCTCTGACACATTAAGTTTATAACAACTTTAAACATTTTAACAGTTTAATAACACCTTTTCTATATGTTAATTGAAAAAACTGAAACTTAACTGATAGGACATACAAAAATAAAGTCAAATTAAGCTTGCAATGGTCCACAACAAAATATTTGTGACTGAAGTATTTGTTTCTCCCTGAAAATCAGAATGACTTAGGCCTGTGTTTTTCTGAGCAAGGTTTGCTCCCCATTCTCCTGTTCTTCTCAGGTTTAAATACGCATAGAGTAAACTGCTTTTTGGGAGTGCAAGCACACAGCAAAGGCTTTATTTGGAGCTGTATCATGAACATTCCGTGTGCAGTCTCTACGAGGAGTGTGTGCCATGGGAGTGGGTAGGAGCTGCTCTGCCTCTCCATAGCACTTACAAGGGCTATCACAGCAAAGCTTCAAATTGCTCAGGTTATGAGGTCTCTGCTAGAGACTGAGCCTGCGGTCTAAGCAGTGCTATCCTAAGGCTGAAAAGCATCCCAAGGGAGGTAGTGGTTGCAGTTGGGGCTGCTCTAGGCTGGGAGGGTGGAGTAGTTTCTGAGGAAGACCCTAAGGTCCGTAAACGAGTGCGTAGAGTAAGAAATTGGAACACAGCTCAAGATGGTCAGTGGTATCTAGCTGACTGTTCCTCAATTTCCAGAGATTAGCAATGTGTCTTTTCCTCTGCAGGGGGCTAAATTTTGCCTCAGTGAAGGTTTTGGGAATGGGGCAGTCCATGCTTGCAAAGGGATTTGTCTATGCCCAAGTAGGCCTTATCAGGTCCGCTTAATTACGATTTACACATTAGTCTGATGTGTTTCCTTGGGCAAAATCTTCTTTGCTTTCTGCACTAGGCCTGTTGCTTCCAAGTAAAGAATTAAAATAACCTGTAAAACCTCAACAAAGATATCGGACCAGAAAAGCTGATTGATATTAATGTTGATATGTCACTGTTGATATTAACGGGGATTTCTGCTTAAAACTTACAGCTGCACTTCCTTATATTTATATACAGAGATTTTACTGGAATGCAGGTTTCTTATACAGCTGAAAGAGCTTTCAGATGAGACATCATTTTTTAAGCAAGTTTCTAAACATGCTTAGTAATTTTTAGAGAAATTGAACAAAAGAAATAACTTCCTCTGTTCTGATTATCTGGAGTAGAAAAATAATGTAATATCACTTAGGCTGGAATAGATTTTCATCTAAAGCTCATTTCTTGTAGAAATACGTGAAACAAAATAATAATTAAAAATACAGTGCTTTTCAGGTGCAAAAACATCTATAATACACAGTATAATATCTTTATATATTTTGTAAGCAATTGACTACATGCATGGAACATAACTAAATCCACACAAACAAATTTTAATAGTTCCCACAGTAACAATATAATGTATAAGAATCACCGAAGTAGATAAAAAAAATGAATTCATATTTAGAAGCCTTGATTCCTAAACACCTATTACTTTACTAATACAACTAAATAGGATGAAATTTTTCATGGGAAAGAAAAACATAAGATCCTTATTTGATTAAGACTGAGTTAAAACATTACGGTTTTAGGAGTGTTTTTTTGCACTTGTTATGCTCATGGACAGATAGAGAGAGCAGCTCTAGAACACAGTGCAATCCTTTCTATCCAAAAAAACAAGCTTGCTTTCCAGCACATCCCAGCAAAGAGTGTGCTCTTACAAGAAGGAAAAATGAACTAGCTAGGATTTTGCAAGTTCACGCACGCAACTCGGTATTTTATTCTGAGAGTCGACAAGACTACTGCTGCTTTAAGGAAAGATGGTCTCCAAACGGTTTATGAAGTGATAGATCATATATAAATAGGTTGTTTGCTCTCAGTACAGATGCCATCATTACTAACTACTTTCAGGCTCTTTGAGAGCTAAATAATTTCGTAATGCATCATTGAGCATTTAGTTGCTTCGATAGCAGATGGTTTCAGGGGTCCATCTGCTCACAGCAATGTTTTCAACAAGCCCCCTTCACCTTCACCAAAAGGTTCAGAAACATTAGAATATTCATTCCTCACCACAGGTGCCTTTCCCAGAGCCTCCACTTATACAGGCATAGTGGGTCGCTCACTTGGAAAGACAGAGGTGGTTACTGAAATATGTGACTTAATCTATTGTGTGTAGATTACTTCTGTCAGCAAATGGAGACAGCAACAATATTGGGAAATACGCAGCATCAGGTTACCTGGAACACAGATTTCGTTTGTCAGGAGTAGGCTTTTAATAGGCTTGCATCTAAATATAAGGAGTTGAATAAATTTTAATAGTATTAATAATTGTAACTGTGCACACAGTTAACTGCAACTGTAACTGTAACTGTGTGTTCACAGAGTTATGAATACTATTAAAATATATTCAACTCTTCCCATTCAGATGCACTCACAGTTAAAGAAATCAGTGCACAGCATAAATATCAAGGTACCAGCTGCTGAAGAGAGAAATCTGATGCAGTGGAATATAAATACCTGAAGTATGTATTGCCTTGTAGTGCTTACAAGTGTAATAGCAAGGGGAATAAGTTATAGTAATCTTTTTTGTAAATTACCTGTCTTGCATTAACTCTTACACAAGAAATGCAGTGAAGAAACTCAAGATTGAACTGTTAGCTCTTTGTTGCAGGGCTCACAGACTTAGTTTGGCAGAGGAAATAATGATATTTGATCTGTTGATTAATAGGAGATGCATTTCTCTAACATCCGTTTTTACAGCGGTTTTCTCAAGCCAGAGAAGAGGGCTCTCTGACAAGGAGAGCACTTCACACAGGCTGATCTGCTGAATACCACTGGGACACAGGAATTAGAAGAGCTTTTGTATCTGAATTACTGCCTCTGTAATTCCCAGGAGAGCTATCTAGAGTTGCTTGATTTCATCCTCTCCAAAGGCATATATTCCTACATAGATTTCCAATTTCATAATGTGTTTAGAAATAGAAATGAATCCTGAATTACCTGAAAATAGCTTTGAGCATTGAGCATCCTCCTAAGAGGAGCTAAAAGATGGGGTTTATGCAAGTGACAGAGTTTATTAATGATCTGTAAGGAAGAAATAACACTCCACAGCTATGTGGTGTACACTGGGATAGGGAATGGATCAACTTCTGCAGTTATATCAGGTTGCTGATTTTTTTTTTGCATATAAATTGGGGTACAAATATACAGTAGCCACTCAGATATTCCCTGCATCAAAAGCATATATAGTACATTATGTACACAAAGGACTTAGCACAGCACTGTGCTCCACTTCATCAGCAGCTTGAACCTGTTTTGATAGCTGCTCAGGAGTTCCTTTACCTGTATAAACCTAAAGAAATTGTCATTTCAAAGCAACATGATAGGTTCGACATACCAAAGCAGAGAATAAGGGTTAAATTACTGTTGGTGTGTCTGCCCACTGCAGTTCCAAATCTTCTGAAAATGTACATTGCTAGGTTATCTCTGACCTGACCACTGAAGAGCTGTTTCATGATTTTATTTTGGCCCATGGCAGAGACTCCTAATCTTGGATATGTTTCTTGGTGGAAGTGGTTACAAGCAAAGAACCTAAGCTGAAAACTTCAATTGTCATTTAGCCTGACTAATGTCATTCTATGATGACAAGCTGAACAGACCCTCCCACTAGTATTTAAGACACCCACTGCCTTCTGAGCATTAGCAGCAGACCCCCAGAAAAATCTAAATAAAGGCAAAGCAGCTGTGTCTCGTTGGTTGAACATAGACCCCAAGTTCACTCTCCTGAAAGATTAACTCTGAATTTTGCAAGTAGTAGGATCATCTTGTTGGCTTCATGCAGATCAGCCCCCAGAGAGGTCTTTCTCTCCTCCACTTTTGAGTCAGTGAAGCAGGATAACAGGCCTTTTTAAATTTATAGTCAGTGGGTTCCAGACAAATCTAGGATAAGTTCCTCTTTCTTTCCCACCAAAACTTGCTTGTTTACATAGAAAACTGTCATATTTACCTGGCAGGAAACAGAAGGGCTCAGTCTGGAGGTCAGAGACTTCAGTGAAGGGGATGGGCTTCTGCAGCAATCTGGGGAAGAGAAGTGTATTGTTGTCTCCTTCTAATCACATGACCGGTGGGTAACAATATGTCATCTCTCCCTTTCCAGTTCCGTCAGTGGCCCATGTGGTTCTTTTACTCATCTCAATTCCTTCCATCCCTGCTGCTAAAACTCTGCTGAGTGAACTGTTCCAACAATAGGTATTTATTTTGCCGGGTATTTAATCCAGATTTAGGATGCAGAGTTGGGTAAAATGAGAATTGAGGGGGGATTGCTTGTTTTGGTTAGCTGGAAAATAAAGCTTTCCTCTCCCTGTGACCAGCTATCTGACAAAAGGACCCGTATTACATGTGTGCAGATACATCAGTCATTGAAATGCCAGTTGAATCTCGACTGCATTTTGAGACATAAATGGTTTTTTTTTCTGCATAAATATACAGTTGCTTTTTTATTATTTTTACCTTGTACTATAAATCACAACTGTAAACAGCACTCTTAATAAAATATCTGTCACGTAAAATTATTTTATGAAAGGAGAGGATTTATTTGCACTATGGTTGGGACTTAACGTGTCAATAAAAAAATTACTTTTCCTGAACTATAGCTAATAGACCGCATGTGCCAGAGTAGGTGTCACACCCCAACAACTGGAATTTGTACATAGATATTGGTAAAACTAAAAGTTCCAAACACTGAAAAAGCATTCAATTTGAAAAATTAATACTTTATAAAAGATCCTTCTGTAGTGCTTACTAGCAAAGGTACATACTACATGCATATACATCCACAAAATAATAAAATCAAACATTAATGTGTTCAACAAGAAGATCAATGAGAAAGTCAGTTTTATTCTGGGAAATAAGGGATTGGATTTATACTGCGGCTGTCATTCCCATCTATACTGTCTACTTTGTTTTGTTATAGCATCACATTATTGCTTTAGATGGCTGTGTAAGGTTGTGATGCTGCAATCTTTCTCCAGTGAGTAGCATCACTGACATTTTATGGGACTGCTCATTTCATGAGACTGCTCTTTTTTGCAGCTGCAGAACCTCAGGCTTGATAGCAGATTATTATTTTTTGTCAGTTATCACATGCTCATCACAACAGGATTTCATGCTACGGTGGACAAAAATCTGACAGTTACCAAATAATTAGTTCTAACGTCTCTATGCCCATTAAAAGTAAGAGGGTCAGAAGACCATGATCTGATCAAATATTTGCCCTTTATACCCTTAAAAGATCATATCAAAAATCTGTTACAAAAGTGCTCATAGTGCTTTCTCTAAACAATGGGGAGTTGTCAGCTCTCTCAAGTTCTCACGTGTTTGTTCTGCTGCACTGTCCAAGCAAACTCAAAAGTCCATGAGAAAAACAAAGCCTACAGACAGGCTGTTGCACCTTCCTCTCTTATCTATCACTGCATCTTACTTACCAACTATTCTAAATTCAAATTTCATTCTCTGTTCTGGAGTCATTGAGGTGCCTTACATGTATGCCGCCCTAAATTATGTAGTCCTAACAAAAACCCAGTATAACTGATGTGGATTTTTTGACACTGCAAGCCCAGAGGAACCCCTCTCTTCCCTCCTCTGCAGTCTCTTCCAGGATTAAGCCTCTCAGACCCTGACTCACCAATGTAAAACATCACTAGTCTCATCCTATTGATACCTTTCAAGCAGTATCCATGAACACAAACCAAAGTAGGAGAAAAAGGAATTAAAGTCCAATAGTGTGATAAAGTTGGTCTAAATATTACAGGGAACAATTAAGAGGCAGAAAGTTTAGTCTAAATATGTAAAAGTGAACTGGTGGAAATAATGTAATAGGCCTTTTAAAACAATTCTGGAGAAAATGTTTTTAAGTTTGATATTGTGATGGCAAAAGGATGGATTTGATAGTTTTTGTATGTTTTGAGTATCTCTTCATTTCTGCATGTTGAACTTACTGATTTATAATTCCATCACACTTGATGGAGTTTCTGCTGGACGGCTCACCAGATGCAACTTGCTTTGGGAAGGAGCTTGGAAACTTGCAGCATGAGTATGGAAGGGCTCTAAAAGAGAAAAGGTATCAATATTCGAACCTGGCATTTCACTAGAATTAGGAATCATTTACACTGAGGATCAGGTCAGATCATATTGGTTAGTATTGGCTTTATGAAAAACTTTCAATGTAAAATGAAACATTTTACATTCAAACATTAATGCAATGTAGGATGAAATGGTACCAAGTATACCCACACTACTGTATTTTCTGAGATTTACTAGTAATTTTCCTCTGGGCTGGAGTTTTATAACACCACTGGAACAATCTGGCTGCTTTTAGATCAGGAGAGAATAGATTGGGTTTTTTTCCTCTCTCCAGAGGAGAAATGATGGCCAAGGCATTGACGTGATTCCAGATCCTGTTCTGCAAGCCCAGCTGCACTAAGTACTCCTAATTTTTTATTTTGTCTTGCAGTGCAGAACATTGGGCTAAGAGGGACATGGAAACCACAATTTTAAAAAAGTCAACTAAGATTTTTCAATTTAGACCCAAAATTGACCCAATATAGTTCAGATGTTAACACAACCCCTAATCACCCCCATGCTAATATGGTGTCAGATTTATATGGTTATACAAGGATAGTTAGTGAATCTCAATACCCATTCAAAACATGGGACTGCCAGTGCTATGCTTCTCATTCTCTTTTAATTGCACTTCTCATTTTAAGGCTGAAACAAACAAATGGCAATTTAAAATAAAATCATTAAAGGAAAAATTTTCTGATGTTTATAAAGACACTGCAGCTACTGAACAGCTGACCTATGATTTTAAAATGTATAAATTATAATGATTAAATCTAAGACAATTTAAGCATTTCATTAAACATGAAGGTCCATTCTGGTATCCATGGGTGTTTTCAATCCACAGCTAGCTGAGCTTTCTTGCTTTCCTACTACCAGTCATAGTAGTCATAATTCCCTATTTTAGACTTTCATAAACTTTTTCTTCAATGAACGCTAAATCTCATGTTACTAAATTACATTGATAAGTGTATTTTCTTATAGGAGATCTTTTAAAAGAGGTTAAAATTTAAACTAGAAGTATCCTTGGGTAAGATTGAGATATAAAAAACAGTATAAAGTGCCTGAAATCATCAAATCTGAGCAGGTAAAGAGAGAAAAAGTGTTAGAGAATGGAAGGGAAATGCAGTTATTTATGTAAACAGTATTTATATGCACATGCACATACATAACTCCATATATTCATACATATCTATACTCTTTTGAATAATAAGGCACTGAATTGATACATTTTCATTATAGAAACCTTACCACGAGGCTCTCCCCTATGCTCCCAATACAGAGCAAGATCTGTGTAATCACTTCTCAAACTTTACACCTGCTCTACTCGTTTCCTTTTAGTGGATGTCCAATAAGCCTTGACTGATAGCTTTTCCCTTCTGTTGCCTCTGCAACACTTCTGATCTTCTAACATCATTTCACAAGGACTTTGAGCCATTTCCTTTCCTCACTGCTATGCCTCTCCTGCTATGCCTGTCCTGCTATCCCTGCTTGCACATCTAACAGAGCGCAGGATTCTTCCTCTCTTTCTGGCCCCTGGGCTTTTCTCTAAAAGAAAAAACTAACAGACATGCCAAGTTGTATAAAAAAGTGGGATGTCAGTGCTCTGGTGAAATAATGACATTCCATGTCTGCAACCCCAATTTTTGAGGCAGTGTACAAGTTGGAAAACCACCAGTGGCAAGAGCAGTTGCCATTTTGAATTTCATTCTGACTCTCCCAGTAACGCTGTGGAAGAGACTATCAAGCCTTTAATTTCTATTTACAAATGCAGGTAGACAGTGGTCTGTGTTAGAATGATGCAAAGTATGCCAAATCAATTACTATGTTAAGTTTAGGGCTGCACATCTTTTATCTATATAAGGAAGGCTGTAAGCCCACCAGATATCTTCTTTAAAAAATGTTATAAATAAAACCAGAAAAGATAGCAAATGACTGAGGGAAAATTTTAGCCTTTTATCAGTTTGTAAAGTTTTGTATTACAAGTGTTTAATTAAAAGCGTACATCAAGCATGTGTTTTGTGAAATAGGTTCCTGATATTGCAGTGTCTAAATTCAGTCTTCAGTTTATCAGTATGCAGCTGCTTTTTCACTGAGGAATGGAGAACAGTAAATAATAGAAAATTAAGCTTCTCCATTACTTGAAGTACAAAGAACTTTCTTATATTGTTGTGTGGATCAACACTCCCCATAACAGCAGAGTAGTAGGTATTTAGTTTGTTTCATAAGACTGAGAATAATAATATCCTATTTTAAACTAATTTATCTTTAAGCTTTTATTCATGTGTGGGACAAACCTGTTGTGCATATTTATCTAGCTAAAATGAAGTCCGGTGTGGCACATTAATCTGTTCTGGCATATTAATATCTTCAATCTCTGTGCCTGAATTTTAGAATTAAAATTAAAATACTAAATTTTAAGTGACTTCTAAATGTGGTTACAAATCTGTAAACAATTCTAAAAATAGAATTTTAATATTAAAATGAATTTGCAATTATGGGTCTGTAGATACAGAATTAGAGGGTAATCCCATTATTTCATTAGTAGATCACTTATGATTGAAAGATACTGAAACAGTCCATAAAAATAATTCATACAAATGGAGTAAGTTTTACTATTCTTGCAGGAAATTTGTGGTGGCAGTAACTTCCAATTATGTTCCTTTTGGTTTGTTAAGGTGCTGAAATTCTGTTCTCAATGACCAAGGAGTTTTATTTATGTGGTGGAATGTATATCAACATTTAAAACCAAGCAAGCAAGCAAAATCTAAAGCCAACACTAGATAATTATTTTAACTTGATTAATTTATAATTTCAACTTACAATTAGCTTATGGCAGACTTATTTATTCAGGTCACCCCTGCAATAAGTGAATCTATATAATTGTTTTCAACTGAAGATTTGGCCATGTTACATAAAGTTTATCTTCTGGATAAAATTGATGAGATTCTTTATATAGAACTAGGCACAACGGGTGGGGGTTTGGTTTGGTTTGTTTGGGGTTTTTTTGTAATACCAGCAGGCTTTTCTGAAGAATCATCAAGAAAATATTTGACTTCTAAAATGCAAGATTACAGAGTAGTATATGAGAATATTCACTCTTCCTGTTGTTATGAAAGCTGATAGTCTGGGAAATAGTTTCCCTCTGATGTCTTTAAATCTTTTGTGCACATAAAATTGCTCTGGAGAGGAACGTATTATAGTGTGCAAAAAATGTACCTTGCAGAACAGTGTAGTACACTTAGATCCCAGGTGAAGATTTTGGACTGACCAGTAACTTAGCCCATATCCAGCTAATTAATTATGAGGACTAATATTTATGAAATCCTAGATGTATCTTCCAGAGGTGTTCACATTAATTTGATTTTTCATCTTTACAATATAAACTAGCCTGCAGACTTTTCAGTTTAGAGACAGACTTTTTAGTCTGGTTCAGAACACAAATTGTAAAGTTCACATTTTTTCAGAAGAAACAGGGACTTTGTCTGTTTCCTTCTGTCTTACCTGGGAAAGTCATCTCATCTTTAAGAAGTGTCACAGTGTGTTGGAAGTGTTATAGCAACCCTGTAAGCTCCATCTTTAATTGATGCAGTTTTCCTTGTTTACATGCCTGATTATTTTCATCCTTTGGCTTTAAGACGATTCCTAGTGTTGACCACGTGAGAGCCAGCTTAGTTCTATATTTTAAGGAAGGGTGTTCAATTTCACCTCAAAAAACCTAAAATAACATCATGTTATTCTAAGGGAGAGGAATACGGAAGAAGGTGGCTGTTCAATGATTTAAACAAGTGCCCTGTGCTCATTTTGGAAAAAGACAGGGGCTCCCTGCACCCATTTCTGCTCCAATTTAATGAAGTTGTTAAAGTAGGAAGACTGACAGGTTAATTATCCTTTATAAAAGGGGGACAAATTGAACTGTGTCTTTCCATCATTTTTTGATATATCAAGAAGCTCCTGAGGTGCTCAGATGCCACTCTGGTGAATAGAACAACTAATCCACTCTGCTATTCTTTGCTGACCCTGGTCCCCCCATCGGGGCCTTGCAGAATATTGCAGTTGCTTTTTGTTTCACATTCAACAGATTCCACTTTATTATAAATTCAGAAGGATTTTTTTCCTCCATATGTTGGCTGACAGCTCCCCTGAAATAACTGATGGCTAAATTTAAACTCTGATGAAAATTAACCCGAGTGTTAAATGCAAACAGGAGCTGCTTGGAAAGAAAAGAGTTATCATGGTAAATGCCAAACAGTGGAAAATGTGTGTAAATTAATGGAGTCTCACTGGTGACAAGCTGTCAGGCAGTTTGATGGCTCTCGCTAGTGCTTCAATCCCACTGAAGTTGGCCAGAGGGCAACATGGACAAGTCCTGCTTTTCAAAAAGACCGCGGGATGCTTGACAGTAACGCTAACTAGATCATCTAAAGTTCATGGTCAAATAAGATATTTTTTTTTCCTTTTTGCAAAGCTTTGCACTAAACAGAGTTCATGCACAGCTGGGCTATGAATGAGTTATCAAATCACAGTTTCTGTACAGTGGTCAAAACAGAATGAAGATTTTAGAGACCAGAGTTGTGGTGAAAGGAATTCAGAGAAAGTTAATTTCAAATAGATAATCCTATTGTTGTGTTGCTGTATCTGCTGAACACAGAGCAATGCTTGAGGGGTTTCTGGATGAAATCTTGTCTTTCTAGATGTATTTTTAATGGTTTTAAAAATTGATAATAATTTTAGTCTTATTGAATTCTTCAACGGAATCATCCTCCATCTCTAAAGAAAGATTTTGTATATATGGTAAGATATACCTTATCTCCTATTTTTTATTCTTCTCTGTTATTTTATTTTTCAGCATTTGTAAGCTGTACATTTGGGAAATTAATTAGTGGTTTGTTGCTTTCAGAAGCAGAATGGTCTTGTTATTTACTTCTATGGAAGTAAAGCCTAATCCTTACAGTGTCTAAATACTCTCTTATAGTATGTTCTGGCAAAATTATAATACAAGATAAACTAATTTAGTGGAAATTAAACTGAAACCACTACAGTGTATCTGATTGTGTACTAAGGTCTACAGAAATGAAGAAGTCTGTTTCTGGCTGTGGTTTTTTTCAAAAATGGGAAATCTTGCTTAAAGTAGCAGTTTTAATATTCTAAAATTAGCGTTTTTTGGGATACATTCTTAGTCTAGTTAACAAAGCTCTTACCTAAATCATCTGTATATTGGATATAAAGTGTAAAATACAATAGAAAGTCACACTAGTGGATATTGCTAATATTTACACAACACTAAAGTAACAATATAGCTTATGGAAATGCCTGTCCATCTTGGTCAGGATAATTTCTCCTAGGCTAATGCTCAAAAACACCAGTCTTAAAATCTTAGCAAATGTCACACAATGTACAGAGGAATTATATTTGAATAATACCTTGAAGAGGACAAAGGACAAAGTGCAGATCTACTCTCCATGATCCATCTAACTTATGTGACCTCACCACTTCACCTCCTGTGACTGATGTCACCCATTCTTTCTCTCTTTTTCAGCACTTCAATGCCTTTATCAGTTCAAACAGCACCAGGTTCTCAAAGTTCTCCTTTCTCCTCTGCAGACGATTAGCTTCTCTGTGAAAATGATCTCTGACAAGGGAGACAAAATTATGTCCAGAGTCAGTAACCTCTTTCCTCTGTAGGAAAGCATCTCAGTCTTGACTCTTGATGTACTACGACTCTGGACAGGTGGAGGAATTCAGTGTGTATGTCTTGATACACAAAGTTTGCAGCTAACGCTGGGGATTCTTGGTTGGTTTAGGTTACAACCAACTAATTTAACTTGTAAATTACAGTGCCTGTCTTTCATTGTACTTTCCTTTCCTTGAGCCTCGTGTATGAGGAAGGATGATAACAGATATCTCGTTACAACCAGGTATTAAAACATGGCTTAATGATTAGCATACAAGTGGTACAATCAAATTCTGGTGGGTTTCTCATATAGCTAAAGTTAGTTCACTCTTTGCAAGATTATGTGTGCATTGCAGTGCACAGTTAGAGAAGGAAACAGTTCAAATAGACTGAATTCTCTGATGCCTTCACTGGTTACTTGTACAGGTAGATGAGGAGTACACAGGAGTGTTATGTAGGTAAGTCAATACCACACTGCATAAGCCATTGCTCTGTATCACATCCTCCTTACAAAGCAACTGAAAAGAAATAATTAAAATAGAAATTAATATGCAATCTCTGCCTTAAATGAAAATATAAACGTCACAGAAACTCAGAACCAACATAACATTGGTTACTTTTTAGACTTCTCTCATGTGCCTGCAGTATATACACTCTTGCTTAAATGGGGAAGATTTTCTTCTCTGTAGCTGGAAGCAATACAAGAACCTATTCTTCCAGCTGCTGTTTAATAGCTAAGTATTTAAAGACTTTTTCTCTGTTTTTTCATAAATATCCTGAAACAGATAACATTGTGTGGTGCTGCTTTACCCTTTCATCATTTTATTTCAAAATTTAAATTATTATATAAAACGTGACACTCTGGTAATGTTCATAACTGTGAGCATTTTAACTAGAAATCTTTTTTTTCTGTGACCTATAAAATTTAATCTGTGGACTTCATCAATTTCAAGAAGTCTTTTGATTGCACACTAGTATATCAGAGCCTGGAATAATACTGATTTCATTTAAGAGAACGGACTTTTTGTTTCTACTTCACTGACTAGGGGGTTCCATCTGCAAGGTTTCCTAGTGTATAAAGGCCAGAACTTTGAGCTAGACCTCACAGCACACCTGTGGCTGCAACAACACAGTGTTTACTCTCCTGATGTGCTTTCACCACTTTTCATATACCACTGGGAAGGCTGAGAACGGCCTTACCCACCTCTGAATACTGAACAGTCTAACAAACAGGGAAGTCATATATATCTTGCAGTCTCTGCCCAAGGGGCTATGGCCATGGATTTATGGTGTATTTCCTTTCTTGTGCATCCCAAAGTGCTGATGTGGATAAACACTGCCTTTTGTGCATTTCTGCTGCATATTGTGTTAGCAGACTCTTTTCTGAAGGTGGGGCTTATTGACAAAATAAATTTGGTTTAGAAATTGTTATTATCCTGATCTTTGAAGGTTTGGGTGATGTTCAAGTCCATGAATCTGCTAACAAGAATTCTTGCCAACTGGATTTGAGCCCAGACTCAGAGCAGGAATGGCTGCTGCTGCTAAGGAACACCAGAAGATACATGATCAGCCCATTCCATTTTCTAATTTTATGACATGTGCTCCTGCTCCAAAACAGCGAGGTTGCTGGACTTCTACATTTGGGGCTTTGGCTACACATAGTATCCAAGAAATTGAACCTTGGAATTGCCTGAGGAAGAAAAATGCCTTTCCGGAGCCTGTAGTTTCTACTGAAGCTCCAAGGAGACAGAACAAGAGCTGATCTGTGTATCAGTTCCTCTTTTCCTCTCTCTTTGCAAGTCAAAAGGCTCTTTTCGTGGTAGACACCATGTTTAACACTGCCTTTATCATATGTTGTAGGTTGTGTGGAGCGGACGTGGAGGGGAGAGACTGCAAGAAACATGATTTGAAACCAATTGTCAACAGCTCTGTGATTCAAGAGAAAGGCCTTTTTTCTATTTCACAGATGACACCCTTTATTTAAGAATCTGCCAGGATAGTTTGTTTCCTGACATAAACACAGGTCTGTGAAATCAGAAGGTAAAATATTGTGCAGTGCTGGAGAAACCAGAGGAGCCAGCTCAGGGCTGGATGAAGGTTTCAAGCGATTCAAACAAGCTGTGCAGCCAGTGTGGGTTTCAAGCGAGTCAGAGCTTAGGGGGGAAGAGCTCTCCTAGAAGGCACTAAAGCATGGGGTCCAGCAGCAGTAATGTGAAGCTGCTGCTGCTGCAGGTGTGCCTCTTCAGGGTGTTAAACTGGCAGCAGGTGAATATAAATAAGGTGCACAGACGGTGTGTGGAGGAGAAGGGGAAATTAATGAATGGTCTAACTGCTGAGCTCGGGAACACAGAATGAAAACATGTTGAACTTGACATGTCTGCACTGCTGTTTTTGTAAATGCTGATGGCTAAACAGAGTGTCTCTGTGACAAAAAAAAAAAATAAAAAAAAAAGCTTCTATGTATCTTAGGAATGTTAACAGATAATTTTTTTGCTCAATCAATAAAATCCTGATTGATTATCAAGTGTGACTTTGACCCTATTCCTGAACAAGGGCAGAAGAGAAAACATATTCTAACTCTGGAGTCTTTTGTTGAAAAAAAATTCGCAACTCCTTAGGGAGCTGTAATCTTCGGTGTCCAATATTATGCTACATCTTGCGACGCAGGGCTGTGCAGAGTCACAGCGAGTCTGTTAAGCTATCTTCAGAGCAAAAAGAAGTGGAAATTTGTCAGCATGGTCTTGTGTGAGTGCTATTTGCACAGCTGGAAGTGTAGAGCAGATCAGATTTAAAAACTTTTAGTCCTCAGCTAGTGTCTCTTGCACAGGGCTTTGCTGTGCTGTGCCCTAGCCTCACTGGGAGCTGGCAGAGAGATTGCTAATGCAGCTCATTTCTGCTTGGAGCTGACCTGCCCCTGTATCTACAAGTGGAGTTCCCGCAGTATTTACCACTCTGTTGATGCTTCTGCCCAAAACTGCTTCCAGTTTGGCAAGATTTAAACATGTCAGTGCCTATGCAATAACTAAGTCCTGCCAGATGTATTCCTTTGACTGTTGGTCAGTCTTCTCCTTTTTTTAGTGACTGTGGAATTGAAATTCATAATTTCTCCTGGAAAAGGGACTCAAAGATGACCCTTATCTCTGAGGTGGAAAATCCCATTCCTTTTCTCAGGCAGACTTTAGTTGTTTCATGTAAAGGACTTGTCAGTAGGATGGTGGAGGGTGACCCTCCCCTAGAAGACGAGGCTGATTCTGACATTTTTCACACTTTTCTTCTATCAACAAGCAGATGCATGAGCAAAATTGCTTATTTCTCTGAGTTCACCTTTTGGTTTTGATTTTTACATTAGCATAGCTCATATGAGCTAGTTTTACTTAAGAGTTGTGAACCCATTAATCCATGAATGCATGAATTAAAAGAGAGTCTTCTCCCAACTCTTGCATCTCAGTCTCAACATAGGAAGCAGAGACAAAATGTGGATACAGATAAAGCAAAATGGAAATAACAGCCTGAGAAATGAAGCATCTTTAACCCACAGGAGAGCTTATGGTGTACATACATCCAAAATCTATTCATTGTGCTTCTGTTCTTGCTGCAAATGAGAAATATATAGACAGTGAAATATGAGTATGTAAGGAAAGATAGGAGTTCAAACTGATCAGATGTGGGAATCAGTTCACATTTATCAGGAGATGATGGATAATTTGTGGAGAGATTCTGGAAGTGAGCATAAGTGATGAATCTGGCACAACAGAGAAAATGATGTTGCAATAATCAGGATATGAAGTGAGCAGATACCATCCAAGAGTTATCTTTATATAGATTGACATGAAAATCTATATCATGGAGATGTTATGCAATACATTTCTCCAAGGCTTAGACACAGTCTTCTATCTATGCTGTGTAGAAGATAATGCCAAAGATATGCACCAGAACAACTGATAATAGCAAATGGCAGAAAGCAAGGAAGTCTGGGTAGGAAGTCATACGTCAGAAAACATTACAAAGTTTGGTTTTTTCTTCATAGTAAATTCAAGCTATCATTAAACACTTGCAAAGGGAAATCACAGAATCCATTATTTTATTTTGGGCAATATGTGACAGTTCTATATTTCAACAAAGAGGTTGGCAGAGTATTTAAAGGCAAGGCATACAGAAAATTTCTGTGGTGTCTGAGAATCAACCTAAATTTCTGCAAAAGTTAGGCAAGGATAAAGAGAACTCCCAAGCCCTACACTAAGGGAGGTGAGAGGAGAATACATGTGCAAATGGGAGGTGTTAAGACAGGGAAACACAGCTGATGTTCAGCTGATCCTTCATCATGGATGCTGCAGTGTGAGAGGAAGGAAGATGGCAGAAGAGAGGAGAGGCTGTCAGTCAGAATCAGAGAGAACTAAGGGGAGGAACTGAATGTAACAACGGGTGGCAGCAGACTTAGATGGGGATTGAGAAGGAGAGAAATGTTTACTGCAGCCTTGTATGAAAAAAGAAAGGGCACGGTGGAAAGGTTGGAGAAGAATAGGAAAGGCCTTTTACATTCATGGGACACAGCATCTGTGAGAAAAGCAGTGTGGGCAGGGTCCTGAGGAGGAGCCCTTGTGCCTGTCAGCATTGTTGACCAAAAGGAAGGAAAGCTGGGAAGGTATTGGATAACCTTGTGTAGAAAGAGATAGAGAAGAAACTTGGAGGAGTGGAGGAGGCGTATACCCACGAGAATGTTCACATGGGAGAGAGATGGACAAGTAATACAAATTAGGTGGATGAAAAGCTGGCTGGCTTTGTATGGATGTCAGTGAGGGGTGGGCAACAGGGAGGGAAGAAGGGGTTTGTTCCACAGCAAAGCCCTCAACAGCCCTTAGCACTCTGCACCAAACAGGATCTAAAACTTGTATTTGCCTGAGTATCTCTGAACTGATGGCCACAAGATTTACAGTAGCAGTTTAACTTCAGATCTGTATCTTCAAAGCACTGGGAACCAAGTCTCTTGAATCCTGTGTTATTAGTTGTGTTGCCAGACACCAGTTATTAGGTCTATGAGCAGAGCATCCGTCATCTTCTCTGAAATCCGCAAATGTGCTTCAGTAATAATGACCTTCTGCTTACTCACTTAATGAATCAGTGATTAGCTTTTATAATCAATTGGTATATTATTACAATTTCTAACCAGATCTGAGAGAAATCTAAGAGAACTCTCTTCCAGATGTACAGGGGGTTTGTAGCTGGGGGGGGGTTATAGTATAGGATACATGTGAAGTCTTGGGAATCAATTTGTTAAAATGTTTCAGAGGACAGGGCTATGTATGTTTAAGACATTAGTTTTCTTGCCTTTTCTAGCTTCTCCTTAATGCTTGAAAATGTTGCTTATTCCACTTAACCTCTTCAAATCTATTTTTTCTTTTATTCTTTTGTTAAAAAGATCTATCCTATACCACCCAGAGAGAAAGAAAGAGGGAGGGAGAGATCTGCTTCCTGGAAAGCACCTACCTCTCCAATTAATGTATTAAAAAATTCTCCACTTGCTATTTGCCTGCAGGTATATCAAATGAAAGAAGATTTCAGACCTCTCCAGAAACAACTTCACTAAAAATAAAAATAAGAATAATAAAATAGCAATACAAAAACTCCTACCAACTAAGATGCCCCAGGTGTCATTACCTTTTTAGGTGTCAGGGAACATTTCTGTTAAGTATGCTGGTACAAGCTGGGCTGAACTGCTGAGAACTGCTGGGCAGTCTGTGCTGAGCTGCATTACTCTTGCAGGCCTCTTGTAAAGGTGCTTTATTGGACAATGTTTTGACAGATTTTTTACAGGCGTGATTTTGTTTCCCCTTCCTTCTTCCATGATTAATTGGAGGAATTGATTTAAAATCTCTCCCACTTGTGTATTGCAGAAAATATTTTTTCTCTAAGTCTTTGCCTACTCTTGAAAAGGGATTTAAAAAACAACCTCTGAACCTGCTGGATTTAGAGTTGCAGTGTTTTCAGGAGGAGTTAGCAGTCAGTCGGTCAGGGTTAGGAGCAAACTGAGGTCCTTGCTGGTTTAAGGCAGCATTAGCACACCCTAAAATATCCTGAATCCAAGGCCGCTGTGCAACACCTGACCGGCGACCACCTTTCATATCCCCACCGAATTAAAACAACTCTGCAAGGCCGGGGAGGCTGAGAGATGCCGAACTGTCCTGTGAGGCTGCCTCAGCCCACAGGTAGCTGACACTGCCTCTTCCTCCGAACGGCTCTGGCCCCTCTCGCTTCTCCATCTTCCCACCTTCCCTGCCATCTGTTCCCGCTGCTCCTGCAGCCTCCCCGCTCTCCTCCCGCCAGGGCCTGTCTGAGCAGACGGGTATGAGAGCCTCTGATGAGGTAGGCCTCAGGCCCCTCCATCACTCCTCGCCACGAGGAAAGCACCAGCTGTCTGGCTTCATTTGCATTTTCTCTCCAAAATAATGAAATTAGCCATGAGTATCCTGAGGTGATGCGAGACACAAATTTAGGCTGGATGTGTCAGCATGTGCTGGGAAGGGAGAGGGAAGGTCACGGAGGATGCTCGCAGCATCGAAATGGAGGGCAAGGCATCTCTTGCCGGCTGCCAGGGCCCCACGGCCCGGGGACGGGCCTGACACGCACCCGGCGCTCCTGCCGCCCCTCAGCCCCTCCGTCACCGCCTCAGCAGGCCGAGACGTCCGGCCCGCGTCCCTGCAGACACCGGCACAGGACACGAGTGTGGCTCAGCTTCCCAGGGGCCAGCAGCCAGCCCGGGCGGCGCTGCAGCGTGCAGGAGCTGTGCGACGGCCATGTCTGGCCACGCTGGCCGGGCCGCCCATCCCGCCTTTGCCGCAGCGCGACTGCTCCTAATTATTTCAGTGTTTGCTCAATCAGGGCTCGTTGCAGGTGCTGCTCAGCAATCCCCATCTCTGCTTCGCATTTCTGATCGCTTTTCAGAGTATTTGCTGAAGTGTTTCCCACAGTACTGAAAACACATCTGAACAGGCTGAAGTTCCCGCCTCGCAAGCTCTTGTTGTGCTGGGGACAGTCACTGTTTCTTCTGTTTTTACTGTTGCTTGTTCAGGTAAATAATTATTTGCTGCATATATATATTTATATAGAATGCAATTATTTATAAAGCATACAGGGAAGCTGGCTTTTCACACTCTGCTCTTTCTTTGTCTTAATTATTCTCCAGTGATAAACATAAAGGGTCTTTGGGTTCTTTAAGATGACCCTTTAAGACAACTCTGGAATAGCACTATCTAGATGAAGACTTAAAATATTTAGAAAAAAAGGCATTTTGAAAAAAATAATTAGAATAAATTTACTTTATTCATGCACATGTTTTCTCAGGTAAGATTATGAATTAGCTTGTGTATGTAAACAAATTCTTTTGAGAGAATATTGTGAAATATTCTTGGAAAGCAGAATTTCTGTTTCTGAAAACCAGTGTTCTCACAACTGGACTCTATAACAGACTTATACCAAAACTAATCAATGCACTCTGATTTTGTTATCAAATGCTCACATTAAACTCTTCATGAAAACAAAGGATTAGCTATGCAAAAAAAAAAAAAGTCCCAGCTGCCAGAACAGATTTGGTCACTCATGACATCTTCAGGCTAGGTGGTTGGTGATGGATTAAGAGCAGCCTTTGAAGCTGCACTTCCTCTAGACTACATGGAAAGATCAAGAGTTTCCTCACAACTTTTTTTTTTTGGTCTTCTGTTTCATACACAGAGGAACAGTCTAGGTTTTCTACCCAAGGCTGGTTTACAGGTCATGGGGTCCTGAGCTGAGGGCCACCACAACAAGACAGAGTGTTCTACATGTAGTCAAATGTGTGCTGGGGTGCCCCCATTAGATAATAATTTCATGAGCGACTGGCTGTGCTTTGTTGACATACAGGTTGTGACCTATAGACACCTATAATCCCACAGATTTTATAGCAGCCACGTGTTATGTGCTATCAGGTTGCGTGCTCACATTGTCCAAAAGACAATGGGAAGGTCTGGTCATACAATGGAACGGCTTGAAAAAGAGGGTACATTTCAGGAACTGGCAGGTTTGTGGCATTTTTCTAGGTTCTTGAGGATGAAGGTGCTTTTTTTCACTTTGTTCATATGTAAATCTTACCCGTACTCTGTAGGCAAAGGAGATAGGTATTAGGATTGGAGAAGAGATAATAATTACTATTGATCAGATAAGGGTCTTCCCTCATGCTTAGAATTTAAACATAAATATGTATTATATGGTTTGAGTATAATTTCTCTTACTTTGCACTAATTGCCAGGTTTTGGTTGTATCTTCAGCTTTAACTAATTCCTCACTTTCATCTTCAACCATATTGCACTTTATCTGTTCTGTCTTACCACGTTTCTCCACCTGTGCTTAAAGAGTAAACAAAGGCAGAATGAGCTAAGATGATCCTTTCTAGCTTTTGTTGTCTTCTCTTTACTCTGAAGTGAAAACAGATGCCATAAGACTGGGACAGGATATTTTCAAGTTCATGGGAGTTTCCAGTGGTTAGAGCAAAGCTGGTTTTTCTTTTGAAGCACAGCATAGCTCTTGCCAATAGTACATCCACAGTGGTTCTCAGATACACTCAAGACATAATTTTTTTTATTTATTCATCAGACAGAATGTTTTATGGGGCTGGTAAACAGAGAATGGGAAGTCTCTATTATGTCAGTCTTGTCCAAATCCAAGTAAAATTACCTTCCTTGATTTCTCACCTTATTGCAGTCTGGTTCACACCTCTTCCTTCTATCACAAGTTATTTTACCAAACACAGCAGTGGCTCAGATCTCTTCACTGTTTACTCACCACTTAGAATGATGCACCTCTCCTGACAGCTCCTCGTGTCAGTCAAAAGTCTGGGTCAGTCACTTATCAATTGACCCTGTGTTAAAGGCAGGCCCCCATTTCAGCACCTGTCAATAGCAGCTTTTGATGCATTTTCAGCCGAGGCTGTTTTAGTGGAGCTATTTGTAAGTTAGCATGTATGGACTTCAAAGAAAGGGAAACATTTAAAAAATTCTGAAAGCAGTTTAGTGTCTGGTTTGTTGGTATTTAGTGCATAGATCTTCTTTTTGTCTTAGTCTGGAGGACAATGCTCCTTACACCAATATCACTGGGAGATTTGCTGATAGTGAGAAATGCACTAAGTCCTACCAATGTACACAGCTAAAGCCCTTGCTAATCTCACATCCCTTTTCTAATACAAATGAACACAAATAAAAGGCTGGTCTCTTGTACTTTGCTAATGTGGAAGGAGAACCTTTTGATTATTAGCTGCAGTTACCATGAGCTCCCAACCTGGGATGGTGTCTACGCTTCTCCTTCTGAGGTGTTAATCACAAATCTGCCAATCCTGTCCCACTTACAAGACAAGGAAAGAAATGTGAACATGTAAAAATTCACAGAGGGGCCCAGGAAAATTTCCCTGACACACTCCTGCTGTGACACCACAGCAATTGAAGAAGGCCTGTCATTTGGTTGTCAACCTTTGACCTCAGCCAGACATATTTTGAAATGATGTGAAAAGAATTGCTGTGCTGTACGGCTGGCTCCTTACAGCTTTGCATGTCTGTCCTTGATGTCAGTCAAAAGTAGTTAACTGGCACCCATGGAGTCTAAAAAAAAAAGCTCCTTTAAAATATCAGTAATGACTTCTGTTAGCAAGACTAGCTCTTGTCAAGTAATGACTTTATGACATAAGGTATTGTTTATCTAGGCATCGTTCTCTTACTTGCATTTTAATGAGCCTAATTAATAATAAGTTAGAAGTCCTCAGCTATTTCTTCACAGCTGGACCATATGCACTAATTACACTGAGTGTGCAAACTTAGGCTAATCCCTTCGTCAAAAGAAATATTTTAATTTAAAAAACCTCAATGTACTTTTTTTTCACCTGATTACTAAAGATGTAATCTTTTCATTCTGGCAAATTTGCACAGAATCAAAGTAAACCTGGGAGTGGGAGAATTCTATAATTTATAATTTTTCTAGTGGTAGGCTTCATTCTTAAAATAATTGAGAAAGATCATTCAAGAGCAGAGAGATGTCAGGTTCATTTCGGATGAGCGTTAGGTTCCATAAAAGTAAGGGATAATAATTTTTAAGTTGAAGGATAATCATCAGCCTCTATGAAAAGATCCTTCCTGAACAGCAGTATAAAGGATAAATATACTTCAGTGTGAACAAGTTGGGAGTGTTTCTATTCTCAAAGTGCAAGAGAATACATAACACCAGTCATACAATTCCCCAAAAGTGATGACACTATTAGTTCCAATCTAATAATAATGTAGTCAATATTAGATCAAGTAGTACTGCTTGAAAATAGGCAGGGTGATTTTGCCATAAATGTGTACATTTGCAAACTAATGAAATACATTTTTTTTAATAATAATTACTATGTTTTTTATTACAGAGTAATTTGCTTGTCTGATATATTGGTGTTTGATTCTTTTGTCATCCAGAAAAAGACCATGCAATACTTTTCCAAACCTTTGACAACAAATATAACTATACAGCTGTCCAAAAATTATAACATCAGGACACATAAGGAGCTAGAAGGGAGTATTAAATAAAAATTCGGTATTAAAATCCTGTTGGCAGATATGAAAATGGCCAGTCATCAGATGTCTGTGCTTTTCAGCTCCAAACCAGTTCAAACTCACATTTGTCTATCTTCACAAGAGAAGCAGAAATCGAAGAACCGCCTTGGACAGCAGCACTATTATTCCCTTTTGACCTTATTCCCTTTTGACCTTATTCCCTTTTGACCTTTTTTTTTTTTCAAATTCCAGGCTGTTGTTTTGTTGTTTGAATGGGGTTGGCCTGCTGACTGAAGAACAATGCTGGTGGCTCTTCTGCCTCTTCTGAGTTTTGCCTGTAAGGCTGCTTCTTGAACTGAGCAGAGATTAAGTTTTCCTCAACAGCTTCCATAGCTGTGTGTGTAGGTATATGAGCAGGTGCCTTGAGAACACACCCTTAGTATTGGATTCTGCTGATGGAACCAGCAACTCTTAACCCAAAGAAAGCATTTCCCTATTTGCCAAAGGAATAAAGTGCTCCTGCACGTGATCACACGTGAAGCCACCAGAGAGCTGAAGAATCATCATGGTATCATCCCTCTTTCAGATTTTCAGCTCATACTCCTGTGCCAGGCCCAAAATTTCAGTCAGTTCCCCAATAACTGCAACCTCAGCATCCAGCTGGGTTCTTTCTTAGCAGCTCCGCTGTGCGCCTGAGCCCAAGTGTCTATTCTTAAAAAGTTACACTGCTGTGCATGGCTAGCAGCGCTATTAGCTGAGGTATCCGCAGGTATCCTGTTTACTGGCATCCAGTTTTCAGTGGCAGAACTTGAATGAGTAAATTGGAATGAGCAAATGTTGCTATCAGAATGGAAAAAACTTTGGTCATAAAGTAAACTTACTATATGCACACATTGAAAAGGTATTTTCTGAAAGTTTGGTTATAAAGGAATTCTACATTGATGAGACCTTTTTCCCAACAAAATATGACATAAGGCAGTTACCTCAGCCTGGGTGCACGTAAAGGATATGAAGCCTTTTAGGAAAGGAAAGTTTGACCCGATGTCATGAAATTTGGTTTGCCAGACAGAGACCCCGTTTCAGCCTGGAAACTCACTGATGTGGAACTAAAAGCAGTTATTTGTGGAATTCCTGCCCTCATGGGCTGGTCAGGGGCCACATTTGTTTAATTCACATTTTGTTTGGAGGTCTATGAAGGCATTTTAATTTTGGGGGTTTTTTATATACATATACAGGCACAAAAACTATGTAAATGTGGATTTTTTTTTTCTTTTTCTTTCATCTGCTTGTTCTGTTCCTCCCACCTACATTTTGGGGCTTTCACTGTAGTGTCAAGACAGTGAAATGAAGTGATGTAAGCAGGTGACCATAGGTTGACACCCCTTCCTCAGCACCAATCCTGACATTGCTGTTGCCACTATGGTCTATTCTGTTGTATGTAGGTTCATTTTAGCTATTTCAGAGAATTTCAGCAATTCCAGAATATCTTTTGGGAGGATGTTTGGCCATGTAACAGATTTTTACAATAAGAATTTTTTCTTGATGTGCCTAGTCTAAATTTTCAATTTCTTATTTTTATTCCAGTAGTCCTTGCTGCACTTTACTGCATTTGTCTACAAATCTTTATTCCTTCTGGTTTATCCACCCTACACACCACTGCAACTGTTAACTCATCCTCCCTTACTTGTTGCTTAACAAAGCTTTCACTTCGTATCTTCAGGCCTTTCAACCTTTGTTTCAGCGAAGTGCTTCTAACCTTTCAAGTACTGACTTTGCAAATATAATAGTTCTTTCATAATGAGTTGCTCCATGCATAGTAGTTTGCATGAAAATTTAACAATGATGCTTTATCTTCTATTTAGAAAAACAGTCACAGTCAAAGAATATTTTTTACAAAGCTATAACAAGCTGTTTTGTAATTTGGAACAAAGAGAAACTTTCCAGGAATACAATGAAATGAGTCTGAGGTTTTTATTCTATGTTGTTCTCTTGGAAATCTGAATGTTATTGATTACTTTTCTGATTTGTAGTATTTCCTGGTTCTTATCAAACAAACAGGGTTAGTAGTCCAGACAATCTCCCCTCTTAAACACTTACAGTCTAATCCTTTGGGTCTGTCTCTCCATGCACAGAAAGCCTCTGCCTGCTCTGTGCAGCACCTTCCTCTATGAACAGACCTCGCTGCTCTAAAGGGCAACGTGCTGCTAGTATAGACATTTTTCAGAAGAGACAGTTCTCCCTTCCTGTTTGGCATTGGCCTATGTTCACCTTCTTTCTTGTGGAGATGAACATTTTTGGAGTATCTACAGCACATCTAAGAGAAGCCCTTGGTGTCAGGGTGAGCTCTGGAGCCAGATGCTGTCAGCTCCACTGAACTCAATGAAACCTAGTGCTGAGCAGAGAGAAGAAGGAAGAAAGGACTCTGAGTTGAAGCTGAAGTTCAGGTGAAGTTCCTTCCTGAAGAACCTGTGGTATTCAGGGCCTGGCCCAAAGCTTCTGCAAATCAGCCTGTTTTCCTATTTGCTGCTGTTGTTGTCTGTGGCAGCACTGCCACTGCATGCTCAGGAACTCCAGTCCTGAACCAAGGCACAGGCAGAAAGAGACTAACCGTACCTAAATTACCTTCTCTGTACTTAATTTATGCTGATGCTAAAGTTTGTTCTCTCAGGACCTTCCAAATATAGACACAAAGCCCTGTTTCCTTTGGAAAGCTGAGAATGTCTCCCCTCCAGAAGGTTAGTGCTCCAGTTTATAACCTTGATATATTGTCTGATCCCAACCTTGTTATTTAATTAAGTCTGGGCTACAGAGCGGTGCAATTCCGAGGTGCTAATACCGTGTTCAGTGAAGACGAGGACATTGCTCTGCTTTTTTCAAGGGAAAGTAGCAGCGTAAGGATGAGTGTTTAAACACAATGCTAATTATCAGTCACAGGAATTACTTTTAATATTATAAAGCCTTTTATTCTTTTTTGCTTCCCATAAAAAAGATTCAGCTAATTTAGGTACCTACACAATTATTTTTAGCAGTGATTAATGGATTAATCTAACCATATGGAATTAGCTTATTAGTCTCAATATTGCATCAGATGTCAGATTATTTTTCTGGTTTAGGGCTTGGAGAGTTCATAGAACTGTTCTGGAGACTAGGGAGGGTTTTTTTTCCCTTTTTTTTTCTGTTTTTGTTATCATTATTTTTTGTTTAGGCTTTGGATTTTCATTTTTAGTACAGAGTGCTATTTCTGGATTATGCTGCAAGCCTTACCTCTCCTCTCAGTCCCATCATACAGATTTTCCCAGGGACAGTAAGATCCCTGTTTAGAGCTATGGAAAGGCCTCTTCATGTATTGTTCCACTTTTTTTTGCCATTTATAGCCCTTTAAAATGACATGAAATAGGTTAGCTGAAGGTTGCTGACATATCCAGCATTTACTATGGTTAGATAAACCTGCTTTATGTATAGTGGCACGTTGTTTTGTGGTTTTTTTAAGGGAGCTATTTGATGTTGATCAGATCTTTTAAATGATAGAAGTGGTCCCAGTGGAGATGGATTAGTAAGCAGAGGGTAGATGAGGCAGTCAAAAGCACAAACTGCAATTTACCACATGGTCTGTGTAATTTATCACACAAACGTCTCCGACACATACATGGTACGTGTGTATCCTACAGGTTTGATTGTGTTGTGCTTATCTACTTACTTAAGATGTTAGCCAGCCTTCTCCCAGTCCTGGAAAAAAAGGCTAAGTTGCACTGGAAGTTTGCTACTATTTGGTCTACAAAGCACGGTGTAATAATGAAAATATTTAAAGCAGAAATTCTTTGTGCTGAGGATCACCACAAAATTTATATTAAGACAGATGCTGAAAATAAGGCTCACCCTCAGGTTAGATATGAACGCGCAAGAAAGAAAAACATAACCTTAAGAACCTGACACAGGTTAATTTAATCAGAAAATACTGTGTGTATGCCTACACAACCTAAAGGCAGTACTGCACAGAGGTATCTGTGCTAGCAAATGCATAGCAATGTATTTTTCGTGGTCTGCAGATAACTGCATGGATATTAATGAGATTCAGTCATTTGTGCTAGAGGCAACATTTCTCCTAGATCATTTTATTTGTTCCATATTGTTATCTAGTGCTGCATCAAAAGGGTTTAGTTTGCTGGAGTTTCTTCAAAAATTACATCATGAAAACAGTGCAGGCATCATGCTGTGTGCACCTGATAATCTTCTGCGCCATCAGTAACTCCAACAACACTTTGTGCTATTATGAAAACACTGAAACCAGAATCAATGCTTTCATAGAAAGAGCCTATTGTTTAAAAAAATAACATATATACAGTATTTTTTTTTTCTGCTGGGACTATAGATCCTACATAGCTCCTTCAACAATGAGAATGTTACCAGTAAATTTTGAATAGTCACCACTTCTTGCTTACATTTTAAATGAAAAATAAATTCTATATATGCTAAGACAACAATGTTCACATGAAGAAAAACATGAGAATAAGATACAAGTTTAAGGATAGATTTTTAGTGATGACATAACTTAGAAAAGCATTAATAGTATTTTGTTATTTGTTAATATTGCCCGATTATTGATTGTAAATATTTGTATGTGTGGCAAGGAGGAGATCCAAGTTCTAGGATGAAAAATATAAAAGACTTTTATTGTCTGAGGTTTGACCAAAGGGATAATACCAAAGACAGGTCAAAATTAAATAGCTTGAAAAATGCATGAATTATTACAATTCATTAAATACTTAAAAGTACAGTAGCCAAACAGAGGATGACTTCCAAAACCTCAATGGAGATAGGCAACAGGATTTGTTACTCCTATCTGAATGTACATGATAAATGAGTCCCAGCTAAATCATCCCAGCTAAATTGCTGGTGAAAAATGGATTAAACACTGCAATTTGTTCTATTTTGAAGGAAGTACATTTCACATAATCTCATATTCCATGTTGCAAACCATGGGAAAGTTGGATTTTAAGGCAAATTTCAGAATTCAAATGAGTTTTGCTTTGTGGAATGTTACAAAAATGATGTATGCCAGTCACCGTAACAGGATTTGACTCAAGGTTTCTGCATAAACCAAAAGATAGATTCCTTTATGAAAGTACTTTTTATTAATAATGGTACAGCTTGAGATGGGTGCTTCTTAAGAGGGACCTCAAAAACATAAAACCCTGGGCAATCCTACCCTTTACAATCCAAGTTCCTTGCCTCTCAGGCAATAATTTGGATTAATAGTAATATTAAGGTCTGGTCTTATATTTATTTGCTGTTACTAAGCCATTCTGGCTGTTTCTGTAGTTACCTATTTAGGTGCAGTATGGTTGCTGATGAACTGGTACTTAAGAAACCTACTAGAGTTGCCAGAGGAAGCTTGTGACATGCTGTAAGTTTAATTATGTTCAATTCATTAACACAATTAGAGCTGTGAACAAATCTATCGACACAGCCAGAATCACTTAGAAACAGCTAGTAAGTCATAGATTACGGGGACTTGTTCTCCATCCCTACATGTCGAGCATGATTCCCTGGCAGAATACATCAGTCAGTCATTTGGGAACATAGACTTGATGCCAGGGGTTTCCTCTTTTCCCTGGATTAGATTAGTCATGTTTCAGCAGAAAGGCCTAATAATGAAAAACTACCTGAAAGGAAAACCCTTAATGTGCAATGACATCGTGTATTTGTGAATGATTCCTTTGCTGAATTTACCTAATGATCTGCTTGTTGATAAGGGAGAGATACATTTCAGATCCAGAACTTGATCAAAATCAGAATTCCCACATATTTTGGGGGAACCCCTCCGAGAGCTTTAGTTTTCTTCTGAGCATGCATCTGTAACCAAGTAAGTCAGTGAAGTGGCAGGGGATTCAAGGAGAAATGCGCAGAAGAGGTCTAAGGAGAAAAAAAAAATCTCCCTGAAATTTCTGTTATGTACTTTTGCTACAGTACCAATCCACTCCCAAAACTCCCAAAATTTTCTGCAAGGTCAGAATACTCTTTGTGAAAGTCTTTTGATGTCATTGAAACTTCAGCTACTTCCCAGCAACCTGACTGCACTTGGGCATTGCTTATAAATCCCCTGGTCGTTTTCCCAGGCCCACTGTGATAAGTGAATCAAGCAGATGGAAGGAACTTACATGAAGTATTTTTGGGCTGTCTACCCCAGTCTGCAGCTTGATTTCTCTGCTTTTCCTCTACCTCACAGTTTAGGAGATTTAAGAAAGAGAGCTAAGGTGGAAATTGCATCTTCACTTTTGACTGGGAGAAGCTTGTGTGAAGGGTCCCTTCTAGTGCCACGTTTGGGAAATATGTTCAGGTCAAGTCTCTGTAGTGCCAACTTATTCCTAAAGATTGTTAAATGGTCCTAGTTTTGTAACTTATAGATGATGAAAGAGTAAAAGTTGTGTGCTTATTGGTATTTTTCTTTTATTTTTTTTAATATAGTTTTAAAAGCTCTTCACTTGAGCTTCAGGGCCTGGAATAGTCCCAGATAAGATAGTAAGTTTCACACAGATTTGCTTTTATCAGGCAGCTAGGAACAGCCTAAAATTCATAGCCACTGGGAAATCTACTTACGGAGGTGTGTAGTGAAGCACTGCAGGTGTAAAAATCATATAAACCTTTTGTAGGCACTTAAAATAGCCTAATTGCAGAGATGTATATAATAATACAGTACAACAGTCTGATCTACCTTAATTGCACTATTAAAAAACATACATACTGTACATACGCTATTTCACAAGCAATCCACAGAGCATCAGAAGGCTTTTAATAGCTATCATAAAAATAATAATAAAATATGTAAAGGATAAGCTACCATGAAAATTGCAGAGGAAAACGATGACCTGTGTATTTTGAGATGAAGTATCTTACATGTGTGTTACAGTGTCACTTACATTCACTAAACAGGTTATTGAAAGGATGCATTTGAGTGTTAGGTAACCTGGTGGGTTAATGCACAGGCTTTCACATCAGAAGACTGAAGCCAAATTTGATTTTGACTGTAAGTGATTTGGGTTTTGGTAGGATCCACTTCTTAATGAATCTTTTGAGCAGCAAAACTATGGTGGGGTTTGATATAATTCATTAGAAATAATCTTTCCTGCACAGGAGGAATCCAGTGTATCTGAGGCCATGAAAGAGGTTGCAATGGAAAAGCTGAACTGCAAGCTGACCAATTAATGGCCTTTACTGTTATTAAGCAAATAAAAAATAATTCACTGAGTTGCTGCTATGAGCATTATTCCAGAGCCAGTAATGGCCTGGTGATAACAGAGAGCTCTTTTTACTATTAACTGAGACACCGGAAAATGTCTGTAACTACACACACATCTCACTGTGCAGCTCCAGGAAAAGGTCCAGAGCCAACCCCAGGCTGGCTGGACCCAGGACTTTTAGGTACATACACTCTAGTGTAGGTTCATGTGTCCACTCTGGGAAGCAAAGCCATACTCTGTCCATGCCATCTCTGTTTGGCACTGCACTGCACTGTGCTTTGTGGGACACACCTGCCTGATTTGTGCATCTGCAGGAATTTCTTCTACAGGGCTGACATGCACCAGCGTAAATCAGTGGTGACTCCAGAAACTGACTTACCTGGTTTCTTTAAAAACCAGAAAGCTAAAAATGCTTCGCATTCCAAAGCTTTCAATGTATAATTATGCTTTTCACTGTCTTAACTCTGTATTTTTCTTCCAATTAGCTTTGTGTTTCAATCTGTCAGTGCATAACAGCAGAAAGTCACTGTGGATCTCCCATTGCCTTAGCTGTGGTATGAAACTTCCCTCTCATGATCAGGGATGCAGCTCTGCCCCTGGCTGCCAAATTCAGGCTAACCAGCCTCTTGCCTACAGCACAAGAACTGTGTCTGCTTGGGGTTTGTATCAGCAGAATGGCTGAGACCAACTCGCATGCACAGAAGCTGATTGATGAAGCATGATGCATCCCTTAATTAAGCAGAAGCTACTAATAAAAATGAACTTACTGGATGATTTGTGTGATTCTTGCAAGGCAGCCATATGTGCTGCACACTGGTAGTGGGAAAGGGTGGTATGCAGCTGATGCCGGGAAACTACAAAAGAGGAAACTTGTTAAGGGAGGCAGTTTGGGTGCTGTCACTATTCAGGGCAGTCCATAATTAATGCCCTCCTCGCTTATCCTTGTTTCTGTGATAAGTTGTCCTTTCCTCTCCCTCTGCACCCTCTCAGCATTAGTCCTTGCCATCGCTGCTGCTCCCACAACTGCATCTATTTTTACTTCTTCTTTAGCTGTGACTGCAGCATTTGGGGGGGATAAAATTCCTTGAATCTGCACATCTGTTCTCTTTTCTGTGAGCTACAAGCATGTGTGTGTTTGTCTCAGCAAACCTTCACAACAGTCGGGGTCCAGATGCCTCTTCCTGTGCTCCTCTCCAACACTTCACTGCAACATTTTCCAAGAGAGCTGGAATGGGAGCACACTTGATGTGCGGGATCAGGAGGAGGCTCCTGGAAGTCCTTCTCTCTGCCATTGGCCACCTGCAGCTGCTTTTCCTAATGCTGTTCACCTCTAAGATCCAAAGTGGTTTCAGTAAGATGGTACAACCTTGTAGGGTTGTACTGCCAACTAATCAACTAAGAAACAGCCTAGAGGTCAGGATGTTGTAAAAACATGGCAACACTTTCTTGGTTACTGTCCATGATCCGCAAGAATTCCTGCTGCGCACCAGAGATACGAGCGCAGAATTTAAAGGGAGAAGTGATGTGTGACGCTCGTATCCTCAAGCTCCCCACTCCATATGTCTGAGAATTAAAATATTCCTTCCAGATGTGCGTTCCTTTAACAGGCTGAAGAAAACTGACTCTTTCACCTCATTTGCTTGGGGGACATGATAACATCTTCATGCGAATAAATACTCTTTTTCTGCAACTGTCTGCAGTGAAAAACAGCAAAGAAATCCCTTCTTCAATATAGTCAGTCAACTTTTAATAAAAGTAGCTGGAAATGAGTGGCAAGAGCTGTGTAGGAAAAGAACATTAATGTAGCACAAAACAGGAAATGCTGTCCTTAACACACGATGCAGGCCTTTTATTCTGCAAGGTGCAGCTAAGAGTGGAGCTGCAATGTTCAGTTAGCTCCCCATGCCACGTCTGACAGAGATGTGGACCTAATAAAGGGAAACCAAATGATCAGAAGTCTATATGGCAGCAAAATGAAAGAACTGGGATTCCTTGATCTAAAAAGAAATTTTGAAATAGCAGGGAAACATTGGAGTCATCTTTCCATTTGTAAAACGCACCTGATTAAAAAAAAAAAGAATAAACTTTTCACCATGTCCTTGGTCTATAGAATAAAAAAATTGCAAGATTAACTGGAGCAACGTTGATTCAGAGTTAAATGTTAGGAAAAACTTTCAAACAACAAGGATAGTTAAACACCAGAATAGATTGCCTAGGGATGTTTTGGAATCTCTGTGATTGGAGCTTTATAAGAACAGGTTAGACAAACATCTGTCAGGAATGATTTAGGTATAGCTGATCTTGCCTTGGGGTAGGGGGATGAACTAGACGACCTCTAAAGGTTCCTTTCAGCCCTCTTATGATTCTATAAAAAAATACAGGAAATGATTGCATGTAGAATTGAGTTTGGCACCTTTTAGTAAATCTCATTGTTTCTGCTTTTCTGTTGTTCACTTTGCAGCTCAGCCATGCTGAGGACTCCAGGTTTCAACAAGAATCTTAAAAGGCTGTTTGATGCCAAATAGAGCTCTGGTTCTTTTACACTGTTACATTTAATTAGGGTTTCTAATTAATCTTCTCTGTGTATTACACTATATCCAGCCATCAATGTTAATAAAACCTTTGCTTAGTTTAAAGATTCTCTGAAAGTTTCCATTTGGAAAGTGAGACCATCTGGCCTCTCTACCTCACTAGGATTAGATCCTGGGTAAGGCATACTCCATCTGTTTCTGAGATTCATGTACATATTACACAGGAATGTGTGTTGGGGCGAGGCTAAGGAGGGATTTCATTGCAAAGATAACTAAAATATAGCCAGATCTGTCTAGAGAATCTCTTTGATATTCTTGAGGCAAAAAATAAGTCAACTTCCTTTTCAGAATGTTCTCACCATCTCTTCAGAGAAGGGTTATTTATTGCTTCCCATTGTGTGAGGTGAAGTCCTCCACTGAGGATATACTTCAATCCTGAACATATGTAGCATAAAATACTGAAAAGGTAAACCCTGTTTGGTAAGCACTGGGGATCCCAGGAAAGATTCCTCAGCCTACCCTGGTATTGCTGAGGAGTCCCTGACATACTGGGAGCTATGGAACTGTGCTCGTGGCCGACAGTACGGCAGTGCAGAACAAGCCTATATATTTAAACACAGTTTGTGAGCTAGGATGAGCCTGATCCCACCTCCTTATTCATTCCTTCAGATCTTCTTAGCAGCCACATATAGTGTCTGGCCTTTTTAAATAGTCAAATCAAATGCCTCGGTTTACTAATCCTACATCTGATTTGGTACTGAACCACAGACTATACACTGTTATGTAACAGGAATATCACTTTGGTTTATTCAAATTTGTTTGCCACATCAGAAAAATGCCACATCCTGTTGGATTCTCATCCTTCTTGACTGAAACCCACTGAGAGAAGGGCTTTTCAGCATTAAAACCACTTCATTAAAAGTTGCTATGAGTATGTGCAATTTCTTCCTCTTTTTTAGCGTGTCCTGGTTTTCTTCATGTGCAGTTAACCAAAAACACAGCCAAATAAGCAAACAAAAACTAAACAAGAAGCAGAAGAGTTTTGAAAGGGAAGAGTATGACAATTTGGCTCCTGGATGCAAAGAACCATTAGCTACAACTTAGCTTCCTTAGCAGAGCCATTTAGAACCTCAGTAGATAACAGTGACTTTCATTGATACCGGCAGATTTATGGGGCCATCATTAAAAAAGAGCGAAGTGGCCTTGATCAATGTTTTCAATGGATGAGGTACATACTTGCTTTCCATCAATATCAGACATGCATCACTACTTTTCTGCCTCTTCCTTTTTTTTTGAGAAAAGATATAAATTGTGGTCAACGGAAGACTAGATCTTTTCTTGAGGCTCCCTGCTATAGTTTTTCAATGGAACAGGCAGGGATCCACACAAAGATTTTCTCTGCTCTGCACGTATTTCTTTTCTGATAGGTTCCACTTCAGGTCCCCAAGTAAATATTCAGATTATTTGGGCATCAATAGTGGTATTTTATATTTTGGAAAAAATCAACCTGATTACTTACTTTGATACATAAAACCAGAGAGGGTATCTGTCTTAGAAACCATCACTGACTAACAAATACAAGCAGGTTTCATTATCAGAAGGGGCATCACTGGGATCACAAGGATGAATAAAGTATTTTCAGCTTCTGACTACAGTTGACACAGAAATAACTTTTCCCCTTCTATAATGCTGGTGTTTAGGTGCACTTTTTTTAAAGTCAGGTCTGTCAAAAATTGCAAAGTGTTAAGAATATCCAATTTTGCAAACACTTTCAGCAACCCATCCAAGTATTATGGAGAGCCGTAAAATACACAGCTGCTCCCTCTGAGCTCCGAGGAGTGGCTCATAGCAAGGGGTGGCAAACAGTGGCTGAATAGCCCAGTAAACCAAGGGAACCACTGGATTGGGCCCACAGCCAGGACCCTGACCAGGGTTAGCCCCATCACTCTGACTTCTTTTCTCAGTCAGATTTTAAATCTCTCTTGTAAAGCCATTTTTTCTACTTATAAAATTTTGGGTAAAATAAAAATAAATTTTGAGCAAAAATCCTTTTGCCATCTTTAACTACTTTCTCTTGTTAGAGAACATTACTGAGTTGTTTCTAAGATTATTAATTTAAAAATTCTGCATAGCAAGTGCCAAGACTGATCCCTCTAGTCCTTGCTTCTAACTCCTAGATAGCAATAAAATACCTAATATTTTAATTGATTTGCTAATTCTGTGTGACAATCTGAGTAACAGATGTATCAGCTAAATGTGTTCTTGCTGTGAAGAGACAGTTTATCAATGTATTTTGAGAAAACAGCATGGCCAGACTCCTTTTATCAGTGTAAAAACTGGGGTAGCCTACTAGTTCTCAAGCTCAGCAGAAGGTTAGTAGTGACTTCTTCAAGGTGAATCTTCTCTCCATCTATCTTTATGTACACATAATGAGGAGAAAATCTGAGTCTTCCAAATTTCAGCTGTTTATATGAGCTCTTAATATTTGTAATGGAATCTGAGATTCCCCAGAAGAAAGAATTCTCAAGAGTCATTGGCACAGATGTTGTTATTTTCTTCTCAAGTGGACATAAACCTACAATTATTAAAAAAAAGTAAATTATTAATTCTGGCTAGCTGCTGGACTTCGAGAAAAATCTATGAATAACGAAACTATATAAAACATTCACAAGACTGAAACACAAGTTTCATTTTTTTCTAATTTCTTAAATTATCAGAACAATTTTTTTCACCCGTTAATACAATCAGCTTTGTAAATAAATACTTGTACTTTCTTTGCCAGTTCTGTATCTGCTCTTAAAAAAGAACTATCATGTAAGAACACATTTTTCCAGCTTGAATGCCCTCAACAAGAACAGCTGTGAAAATCTTTTGCATCTGACCACATTTACAAGTTTGTCTATATCAGTCAGATTTGTGCAGCGTGGAAGCAAAGACGAGTGAGAGGTGAGCAGGTACTGTCAAAATCTGTCGATACTTGGAGCAATCGTTATTGAAGAAGGACCAAATAAATGAAAGAAAATTATAGGGGACAGAAATAAAGATATTCAAAAGAGCCAGATTTTACATTTGTCGTCTGTGGGGATCTCAAGATGGTATCATGGGAGAGATTTTCAAAAATTGTAATACTCTCTGAATTCAAGCAAACTATTAGTGTACAAACCCTCACACATACCCGCCCCTACTCAGAGCTTCTAAAACCTCCCACAAAAGGGCTGTGCTTGCACAATATGCCTCTTTGAATTTTAAGATAATGGATAGGTAGATAAGTAAACCTGCCAGAAACATTTTCAGTCAGTGGAGATACTCTCCCAGTCCACATGTGGTCAACTACCAGACTGCTACTGAATATCAAATGAACTTCCGCATGCTACTCCTAACAAAGCTATGAATTTCCAAGTCCATGCATGTGGAACTATTGCAGCACTGCTAGTTCCCAGATGGCCATAGATTTATAACTTTTTCTTTGTTAACATGACAGAGATGTAAGTGGATTAAATATTGAGGCAGCAAAAGCACCTTGTCCCTTTTGGTACGATTAAACTGGAGAAGGAATCATGCAGTCTCCACTGTAAAAATAAAATGTTGAACAAGAATATGTACAATTGGAAATCTTTCAAACATCTCAAAGATAATTATTAGACTGATTTTTATTAAGTGATTTCATCTCAACACATAGGAGCTGTGAGAAATTAAATAAGCATATTGATAGTTTTTATGAGAAATTAAATATATCATCACTGTTTTAACATTTCTAGAATGTGCTGGTGGTTAAACAGAAATAAAAACTTCAGAGCAACAGGAGCAAGTATTCTTATTTTTTAACAAGAATCATAACTTGTTATTGTAAATGATCAGGTCTCACCGTTTGATGATGCATTTGTATAGAGTCATCAAAAACCTTTCCCGATTCTTGGTGTTCAGCAACAGCTGTGAGATATATGACCATGAATAGAAATGAATGAGAGCTAAATCATGTGTTAATCATTGCCAGAAGTAGGTCAGACATAAGCTCTCTCCCGGTGCTAACAGACACAGCTGTCTGTCACGGTCATCCTCCTCAACTGTCATTAGGCTGCAAGTGACGAACTAACGAGTTGCAGGAGCTGTGGTACCAGGCAGTGGAAAGCGGTCTCGGTCAGAATTCCTGCCTTCTCATGGCAGCATGACTTTACAGCAAATTCCTTACCACAGAGACCTGGCTTCGAATCACTGTGCATAGATGAAGAACTACTGCTTTGCACAAAAGCACTCAGTGACTCATGCCGTTGCCCAGAACAGTCCTTTCCCTTCCATTCTCCGCTTTAAAGCCTGGGTAAAGTGTTCCCAATACTCGCAGTATATGTCACTAGCTGGATTACATGAGCAGGATGTGATTCTTCCAGTCACTACTTTCTTTGCCTGTGTCCCATGGCTCTCAAACTTGCACTCTCTTTTCCCTTTGAATTAATTTCCTTTTCCTTTTGATATCTGAAAAAGGGGCAGCAAACAAGAGGCTCTGTTCTGAATATGACACATCAAAACTTCTGAAATCATAGCAAGGTCTATCCCCAAAACAGACCCCTGAAAAAATGTAATGGGCAGAGATCTGGACAAGTGTGTGTGGATGTAAATATGTATATACACATATAAATCTAACAAACAATAAACCAAACCATAACCTTAGCCCTAACCCATACCCTAAACCTAACCCTAACCCTAAGCCCTAACCCTCTCAGTTGTTCCCAGTAGCCTGAAGTTTAGGACCAGTTGCTCCCAGTATGATCCCAGAGTGTCCCCAGTTGGCTCCCAGTGTGGGAACAGTAGCTCCCAGTAACTCCAGGTCAGGTTCCATTCACACCCACTATAATTCCAGTCGCTCCCAGTATGATCCCAATGTGATCGTAGCCACTCACGGTATGTTCCATTCACTTCCAGGATGATCCCAGTGTGGCCTCCAGGGTGGTTCCAGCTGCTCCCAATATCAACCCAGCCACTCTCAGTGTGATTCCATTTCCTCCCAGCATGATCCCAATTGCTCCTCGTCACCCCCAATATGGTTCCAGTTACTCCCAGTATGATCCCAGTTGCTTACTATCTCTTCCACTATATCCCAGTTGCCCCAGCATGCTTCCAGTTGCTCCCAGTTGCTTCCAACCTGATCCCAGTTGCTCACAGCCACTCCCAGTCACTCTCAGTGTGATCTCAGTTGCTCCCAGTATATCCCTGTTGCCCCCCAGCGTGGTCTCAATTGCTCCCAGCATGCTCCTAGTTGCTCCCAGTATGATCCCAGTCACCTTCAGTGTGGTGAACTGGATCTCAGTTGCCTCCAGCATGGGCCCAGTCATTCCCAGCTCCTCCCAGTGGGATCCCCGTTGCACCTAGTTGCCCCTACTATAGTCCCAGTCACTGCCAGTACCATCCCAGTGGCCCCCAGTGTAGACACAGTCACAGGTTCCTGGTGGCAGCCACTGCTGTACAGGAGAACTCCATGGGTCTCCTTTTGGACTGCTGTTTATAGGCTGCAGGAGAGTGAGCTTCGGTCACAACAAGACTTCATCCTGGCCTCACTTCAGGTCAGCACCCTTTCTTTGGAAGTGTGAAAACAAGGATGTTATGCCAATCAGGAAAAAAAAATAGCTTCCAAGGCTGTTCATAAAAAAAAGCAGGAGCTTGCTAGACAGCACAAGTTCCTGGGAGCAGACAGTATATCCATATATATGTATATATATCTATATATATCTATATATATATCTGTTCTTTTGTATCTAGTTTAACACTACAACAACTACGTACTTCAGGGGAGTTGTAGGGGATCCTATTGCTTGTAAAAGACTTTGGAAACAGAGCCGAGCAATATGAATAATTTAAGTAATCATCTGGACCAAGGAGAATGTAGGATTAGTCTAAATTTTAGGAAATACATCATAAAATACGTTGATATATTCTGAGTGGGATTTAGATATAAACTTATTCAGTCAGACTAAGAGTTGCATAATGATTATGTTTATGGCACTGTCAAAGGTGTGTTCAGGAGACTGGGAAGAAGTCAGAAAGACCCTTCTGTTTCAAATAAATGTCCGGGTTTTGTTTAAGAGCCACAGAGACTGCTTCAGATGACTCCATTTGCTCTGCTGTCTAGATCAAAAGAGTGATGGCAAACCAATTCTCCTCCCATCTGCAGATGGCAACACTTGGTGGTGGAGGAGATACAGGATCTTAAGAGGGAGAGGAATATTGCAAACACAAATATTTTAAAGATTTGAGCTTTTTACTCCCAACTGATCTTCAACTAATTTCTATAGAAGACTTTTTATGCCACTATTAGCATATAGTAGAAGTATCCTGTGATGCAGTGGGAGGATAAAAGCAAAGCTCAAACAAATCAAAAAAACCAGGGGGGTGAATGATTCCTAGCAGGTACACAGGAATCTCCCCTGTCTGACATGGACTTGAAAAATAGGAAAAATGAAGCCAGCAAATGCCTTCTGAACTAAAGTGAGACCCATGTCAGTGAGTGTTTGGTCAATGCTGAAACACAGGTGACTACTAGGCATGAGTGAGATTATTATTGCTACAGAAACATAAAGTATGAGCAGTCCACTTCATTTTTTTTTTACATACTATGCCTATTTCCTCCTCTTACCAGTGATTAACTGGCCCAGATTTGGGTCAAAATACCAATGAGAAAACCCAAGAACAATCCTATTCAAGCAAGAGAAGCTACATTAAGGGCACATTCAAAGGAAATTTAGCACCTGTTTCACTCATGTAAGAGTGAGCACAGATTTTCAGCTCTAGCTTACTTGCTTGCTTGCTTGCTTTTTCTTTCCTTCTCTCTCTCTCTCTTTCTTTCTCTCTTTACTTACTACTGAGTAGCTCAGACTTTATAAACCTGAAGAAAAGATGATAAAGGTTGACAGGAGAAAATTATCTGATAGAATCAAATGGAAGTATGTGGACAAGGAATCACCACTATCTCATGCTACAAACTTTGAGTAAGTGAGAAGGTGACTAAACCTGGCCCCATCTTCTCACAATAGTACACAAGATGCATCTCTCTCAAATTTTTAAGCACTGTCCCTTCCTAAAAACGGAGTCATTGTGAGCATGTCCAAACTGCAACTGCAAGTGCCCCTTATTTGCACCATGACATACAGAACATAAAATGCTGGGGTTTTGACACTGTTCAATATCTTCAGCCAAAACAAGAACAACCTTAACTTCCATTAGACAGCATAAATAAATTAAGGGTAAAAAAGAGGGTTCAGTCTGGGATAATTCTGATCTAGTTTGTACATGTTATTAGCTGTTATAATAATCTAAACTTGCATTTGAGGATGTCACCATGTCACACGTACAATAGCACCAGTAAATGGATTTTTTTGACTGTTAGGTACATGGAATCTCAGCATTTTTCTTGAAGTGGCTGAGTGATTTATCTCAACAGATTTCTGCACTTGGGATTTTCTTTACTCAAAGATGCTCAAAGGAAGCAGTTTAATGCAAACTCTCAATATGTCACATTTTGGCAGTGATTGCTTAATGCAGCAGTGCACAAATGAATTGCTCCACTGCATCCTCTGATCATGAATATGAATCCGAGTACTATAAACTGAACTCAATGTACTGATAAGTGACTGCATCTGATTGTGCCAGCAGCCAGATGATTTTCTCATTAATGAGCTGAACTATTAAAAGATGGAAAAATATGAAGCCAAGCCAGCATTGCCTGAGCCTCTGCTGATATTTTTCCAGGCCTACCAGAAGGCTTTTTCAACCGGGGAAAGAAAATTCATCCCAAAAAATCTTTTATGAATGAAGACAAATAAAAGCTTCAAGGCTCAAATTCTGTTTCAGATCACATGGATGTGACTCCCTTGTAGTTGTAGCGTTTCTAATTTAGTACAGGATAACCCAGATTTTGATATTAATGAATTATGCTCCTCTTTTGCTTTTCAGACTTTGCTATTCTGTGCATAGGAGCCCATGGCTGCCAGGGAAAGACAGAGAACATCATTCGACTAAGCAGAACTTCTAAATTCATTAAACTGAGAGCCACGGATTTATGGAAGGCATGTGGCAAACACATCCTTTGGAATAACAATAAGCTGTTAGAAATATTTTTAATTTGGATGTTTTCAGAGTCTTATTCAATGTCAAGCACTCATGTGTAAAAATCCATTATTGTTTACAAGCATCACCATGTTGCTTTGCAGTTTAAATATGGCCCCATCTCAGTTGGAAGCACCTGCAGTACAAGTCCAGAGTAAGGCATCTAGATCAGTTGCAGAGCCCCTAATGTTTCTAGATCTCTGCTCCTATAGAAATGTGACATGTGGCTAACTACAAAAAAAAAAAAAAANAGAAACAGGCAGGCATTTGTTGACAAAACGGTGCCTTAGTTTACCTCTGATGTGGGCACAGAAACAAAAAGAAAAAAAAAAGAGAGAGAGAGAGAGAGAGAGAGAGAAGAAAAACAAAAAACTCCAAACTTGTTTCTTGAAAGCTTCAGTACTGGACCAGAAAAGTGAAGAGCCTATCTGCAGGCACCACCACTACTATGGCAAATCTGCCTCTAGAGGGCATTGCAAGCTAAATGTTTTCCCTGACAAGTGTCGAGAACATCCTGGATCAGCCCAGAAGGCAGTTCTTAAATCACCTAAATTAAGAGATTTTGCTGTGTTTACAACATCAGCTACATAGCAGTCAAATAAACTATTAGGCAGCAATACTGAAGGATCTTTAATCTACTGAGCAACAGCAGATAGTTTTGGTAAGAATAGATGTTACCAGACATTTTCTAATAGACCTGAAGCTTCTCAGGATGAGACAGGTTGTGAGCCAATTTTTGCACATAGCTGCTCCCTTTTAATGACTTTGCCTGCATCTTTCTATGAGCGCTGCCATCCCCACAGGTGGTTGAATCCAAAGATCATTGGTCATTAGCAAAGAGGTGCAAAGAGGCTTTGAACCCTCAGCACCTGGCATGTAGGCCAGTGCATCTGATACAAACCAAATAACATCGTTATTTGACTTTCTCAAGATCTATGATCTATAAAAATTGCTCAGATATAGGTGGGCATCAAGGTATTATATTCCAGGCTTTTTGTATGTAAGACAAAAATATCTAAGTGACACATCTGGTAGTGGCTCTGGTAGTGCACTGGGAGGACGGGTTCTTCCCAGAAGAAGAAGAACTATGTATGTGCTGTTTTCCAAAGTTCTTGTTAAGCCTCTGCAGACATGCAGTAGGAAAAATCCAAACAGTATTTTTTTTTCCCCTCTGTACACGTGAACTAAATCAGCTCAAATTGCAAAAACTACTTTGCTGCTGCTGAAAAGCAAGGAACACTCTTGTCTTGCTGCATGCTGAAGGCCATATTTTGTTATTGCAGAGAACAGCAATCAGGTCCTTTGCTGCAGTTTGGCTATGGATGTTTTACTATTCACATTTGTTAAACTACAACTAACTGAAATACATTCAATACAGTCTTCTTTTTCTGAAGACTGATATATGTTTATTTCCCTACCATCACAGTGATTCTTTTCGATTTTCAGGTACTGCTGTAAGAGTTTTGCTAAATGTCATAGCCAACTACCTTTCTAAGAGGCTACAAGTCTTGCAGGCTCATCAAGGTCCAGGAGTCCCTTACAAATTTTCAGAGGGCTCAGCTCATTTCCTGGTGCCATTCTGTGTGTTAAGATTTTGTACCATGAGAATAGATTTTAACATCTCCTATAAGACAGAAATGTCTTCTCTGAAGTACATAGCATGTTATAAAACAACAATTTTATTAAAAAGGAAAATCCAGAGTATACAAAATGTTAAAAAACATTAATCGAATATACCAGAAAAAGCAATTTGAGAATTAAAACAGAAGGGTAAACTATATCAGTAAGGAACTTATACAGGAGTAAAGTAAAACCACTTACACAATCAGTATTTATACTGATAGACAGTTGGTTACATAATGACATCACCAAAATTCTTCCTGTCTTGTTCATTATATCACTGCAATGAATAGAAATATCAAAATTTTAGCTTTAACTGGCTTTAGTTAAAACTGTAAGTTTGCTACATGCAAACATTTTGATTTAAGCAAGACTGCAAAAAAAAAAAATGGTCCCTCTAGAATAATTATTAAATGGTTTGTGTAAATGTAAATGAGTAAGTGCTGGATATACTTAATGAGAAATAAAAGGATTCTGGGATTATACTGTGGCCACACAAAATAGTTTGGATGCTATATGCCCATGAATGACATAAATTCTGTTTGAACTCCAGATAAAGAAAATTGGATTCCCTGTGAAATACAATTTGCAAAAGATGCCCAAAATCCAAACCTCACAGGTAATATGTTTGCTACTTTATTAGTTTTGTGGATGTTTATTTATCTAATAAAGTAAATGGATCTGGTTTTGTGTAAGAATGTTTCTGGTTATCTGCTCAGAAACGTTTTGGTATTTTTTGGTAAGAGGACAAAAGGTGTGTACGTATCAAACAATTCCCATTGGAAGTGTTGGGTTTAACCTCCCTCTGTGCTCTGGACCCCCAACTATGAGCACTACCACTGTGCAGCACAGGCTGAGCGGGAGGCTTTGCTTTGTCCTGGGGTCAGAGATACTGAAAGGAAGAAAGAGAAAGGAAGATTAATCTGATAAAGGCATTGCCATTTCTAATCGGACTGATGGGAAACTGTGGTATGAAGTTAAAGAGGCAACACGGGGTGAATTACTGTGATGAACTACCTTAAAGCTGAAGCAATCAAATAGATAGCTCTCACATATAAAAATTACTGTGCCATCTTTATTCATCAACAGTTTTGCACAAGTGTCTCATGTTCAATCCCTTCCAGGAACAACTAAAGCACTCTGATACATTGGATCAGATTAAATCTTATCTGGGAAACTCAGCCACTGGGGTAGCTGCTTCCCACTTCCCAGACTTAATTTTTCTTAGTAGAAATAAACTTTTTAAAGCTTGAAAATAACAAACTCCGAAAAGTAATACCTGTACAGCCCAGTGCCTGCTCTTGCAACCTGCTGGAACGGAAGAGCTCTTACTCTGGTGTGTGGTAGCAGTAAAACTTTTTCACATAGCCTGGGAGGTGAAAACCTAGAGAAAGGAAATTCGTGACTCCCAGTTTATAGAATCACAGAATGGCTGGGGTTGCCAGGGACCTTAAAGATCAGCCAGTTCCAACCTCCATGCCATGAGCAGGCACACCTTCCACTAGACCAGGTTCAGAAAGTATTCACACAAACAGACATCAAGGTTTTCTGCACACTTACAGGGGCCAGAAGAATCGCATTAAAAAAATTAGTAAAAAAAGCCTACCACTGAGTAACAGATAAACAGGTATGTTTGATTCAAATATAGTCAAATTACATGAAAAGCAAATACGGTATCACAGAAAATTCAGCATAAAACTCCTGTAAAAATTCACTCACATGATTTTAAGAAACAGCTTATAATTTATTCTTTAAATATGCTGAGATCTTCCCATGATGCTGAATTCTTTGAGCCTTTTGAAGTGGATGGGCTCTGAGGATACACAGTATTTTGCAGGACTGCTTGCTAATGAACAGAGGAAACAAGCATCAGTTTTGTGTCATCAAATATGTTTTTCTGACCAAGCATCACACGATTATGTACTCACAGCATACAGAACTAGGAGTAAATGCACAGGTAGTGATAAAGAAAATTAAGTGGAAATAGAAAAACTGACCTAATAATCAGGTATTTATGTTTTCAGAACTTTATTTTTTTTTTACACTGAAGTTCTTTCACCCACAGAAATGCTACCAGGATTTTAAATAGTATCTTATCTTCCACGTACATGCCTTTCCTGCACTTCTGATGTCACGGACCAGTCAAGGATACCCAACAACACTGAAGATGATGAACAACAGTGATGAACCAGATACATTTATAGTTGTGAGAAAAAAAAGAGATATAAATTTTATTTTTTTTTCTTTTTTTAGTGTTAACCTCACTTACAAATGTGTAATAAGTAAATGTCATTCTGAGTATTTTACTTGACGACTCTAGTTTTGTATCCTAAGTTATTTATACTAAATTAAATATAGCATTTTCAGAAATAATTTTCTTAAGATAATACTTTTTTTTTAAAAAAATTGTTTTTTGATAAATCTTGGAAGCCATATTGCCTAAAGATCAAGCAAAATCAATTAACATTACTTCAGACACAGTATACATCACAAAAGGAGTATTTTATGGGACATTCAGTCAACATGCTCCTGTGTATTTGCTGAAACATTTACTGACTGCTTTTCCTGTGTCTTATGGTTTGTAGTTTCCAGGACAATTACACTATTTGCCCAGTGCTGGAGTAAGTTTTTCCAAACTTTTCGAAGAGAACAATTGATGAAAAGAGCGTTTCAAAATCCTAAAGAAAAGAGAGACAAAAAAATGATGTTAGGTTTAATGGGTTTTCCTTTTTTTTTTTAAGGTATTTTAGAGTTCTAAATATTGTCTTCTAGTTACATTTCAATATATGAGAGAATGCAAATTAAGCAAAATAGTGAATATTAATATACATTTTTATATATTACGATTATTACCTTGAAGAGGAGCACAAAAATTGTTTTAATTATAAGAAAATATGTATTTCAAACTCTCAGCAACTATAAGAACTGCAGAAATTTCCTGCTCTAGAAACTAGATTTTATAGTCTTTGGCAAATAATGGTATACAAAATTTATTCTCCTCCCTGGCAACCAGGCAGGTTAAAGAAAGCACAACAGCCTTGCTATATTTTAACTTTTCTACCTTGCTTAACATTGAAATATGGATATTAAACCAGCTCCATAAGAAATGGTAAAAAAAATTAATAGATATTAAATAAGTATTAGTGGCAACAAATTGATTAGGAGAAGCAGGGTGATTCCTGAACATGTTTATTTCCCAGGAAAAGTTCTTGCTTATTACATTCAATTTTTTAAATGCAAATGCTTAAAGATCTAAATTGAATAAGGGGAACAGAAGTGGAACTGTGCCTTAAGAGTACAATGTCAATTCAGCCAATAAACAAGAAAGTAAAACAAACTAAGTGTTCTAAACTATATTTTGATTTGTCTACTTACTAATAAATACTCATGGTAATCATGGTAAATGATTAGCAAATCCATGGTATTTAAGATCAAGGTTTCAAAGCATTCTTAATAAAATTATTTTCCTTGAACCTGAAATACTGGGAATAGTATAACGAGAAAATACTTTGTTTGCATTAAAATGGTTTTTACTTTTAGAAAGTAACATGCCACAGATGAACTCCTAGCCTTCTAGGATCTGATGATTCATTTTTAAGAAGTTGGTCTGGATACTTTTTACTGTTTTCTATTGTCAACATGATGCTCTGCAAAAGTGCATAAAATTGCAACATCTTCATGGAATGTCTGAGGCCATGAGTGAACGAAAGTTAAAGTTTTATCTTTTCAATGCATTTCCCAATTTGAAAAGTTTAATTTTTTTCATAAAAAGACTAATTTTTTTTTTTTTCAATTACATGAAACAGAATTATCACTCCCTGGACAGTTTGGATTTAGCTACTTCACAAACAGTTCAGCTGCATCTCTACAAACAGAGCACCTCTGACTTCTAGTAGGCTTCATGCAAACACTGACTGGGCCCACCTGCGTTTCATCTGCATTGCACGTTGCCAAACTGTGACCATATCATTTCTTACATCTCATACTTAAATTTGTTTATTATGATTCCTCCAAAATTCTGGTGCATAAATCTTAAAATAGCAAGGCAGATATACATTCAAAATTAAATAATCTGTGTGCAGTGTGAAAGTGAGTACTAGCCCATTCTCAAATGATTCACAAGATTTACTTTTTAATCTTCCTCTATGCCTTTTACTGGCCAATTTCTTATTCAACAGAAAGAGCCTTTTTGCTTATTTTCATATTAAACTTTAAGAATGGCACAATATTCTACTTTTCAGTGCTCGTTCAGCATCACAAGCACCTTCGTACTGCAGAAAATGTTGTCCATATAATTATTATAATAAATATTATAGTATCTCTAACACAACTGCAGATGGTTTTCTCCCAAAGTGAAGCTAGTTATATTTAATTCAGTAAATTAACCAGACTAATCCTGTTCATGAGAATGGAAAAATCAACAAACCAGCTCTAGTTGCTGAGAAAGCAATCAGATAATCCAGCAATAATTCAGGATTAAGCAGTAATTCAAAGCAGAACACAGTATCTATTAAATAGAAAGTATCTTATCAATTAACATGCAGGACAGTTACGTACAGCTTAACAAATCGCGAACAGTTTAATAAGTGGTGAACATTGGGTGAGACAGGCAAACCAGTGAAACCTGTGCACCCCTCACATCAGGATAAAATCAGGAATGGGAAGGCTGAGCATTGCAGAGATCTTCATTTGCTGGAGCAGACGGCTTTTGCTATTAGGATTCCTGGCCAAACAAAAACAACTGGCTGCCAAAATTAGCTCCTTGGGACGATTTAGGAGCCTTTGAAGTGAACAGTGTTTTTGAGCTGGAACTAAGCCCAGGTCCAGCTTCAAACTCAAATCAAAATGACAAAGAGGAAATTTCCTGTGCCACACACCCCCTCAGTGTAAGATTACTTTGGTTTGGCAGCTGTACTGTTTATCTTGTTATTTAAAACTATTCCACTAGATACTCACAACTGAGCATTTAAACAACTGGCTCTGATTATGATGACAGCAGTTATGTTTGACCACATTTAGGAAACATTACAGAGTCTGATGGATAAATAAAAGCATGCTGGCTTTAGAGTTACATTAATTAAAGAAGTTAGGAATGTATACTAGACAAATGTTGCGTAGTATGAATATAAAATATAAATATCTTTTTAGGAAAAAGATCTTGTTTCTGTTGTTTCTGTACTTGAAGATAGAGATTTTAACCAGATTTCAACAGAGAGATAAAGTAAGGCCTGAAAACACCACCTGGCCTTGCAAGATCTACCTCACGACACTGAAGAGAGTCTATGTCACTGTACCATTGCAGCAGCATAAAGGGAAAGGAATTGGAAGCCAGGTTCTCACGTCCATCTGATGTGATGGTGAAATGACAACTCAAAACATGTAGGGAAGCACAGCAATGCACTGCTCATTGATTCTGATAGGAATCATCTTGAATTTAAGCTGTTCCTACATAGCATAGAAGTTATGAAGCTATGTAACTAATCCTTTTGAAGAACACAGGTTGTGAGTGGAGAAAAACAGGCTTCTTCAAAGTTAGTTTCACCATCAGTTCCTCACTCTTGGTAGCTGGAATGAATAGGCTTACAAATATGAATTCACACATATTGTGAGCTTGACCCTATGGTTTTGCACTCTCAGGATCACAGGAGCATGGAGCTGAGCTTTATGGAATTTTTCCACAATGCATACTTAAATCATGCCATATAATTCTCAGCATCGGAGACCTGTAATTCTAAGCACTGAGGCCTACTTTTAAATTCCCAAACAAAGTTAATGTAACACTTCCTTTTAAAACTTGTCCAGCTTTGACTCCTTTCACTCTAGTAAATTGTAAGTGACTCAAGTTCAACTGACAGAGCTTAACAAAACCTATGGACCCTTTCCATATATTTGACTACTTGAGCTTATGAGCTCATCAGTTCAAAACAATGGAGTCAAAAAAGGTGGCATAAAGCCACCAAAGATTTGTCTCAATCAGCACTCTGATGTCATAGATTAGACTTGCCAAATGGTTACATAGTCTATATTTGGAATGTTACTAAAGCAAATTCCAAAGACATTTTTCATCTGACTATGCAGACTTACATAAATACAGATCACGTACAAACGCTGGCAAATGAACAAGACCTTGTAGACCTTCATATTGGTTTGGAGGCCTTTGAAAATGCCTTCTGTGATATTCTAGAAACAAATTTGCTCTAACAGTGTTTCTTTCCAAGCAATTTAGAGAGTACCGTACAATATCCTGTAATATAAAAATGTAGCTTGAAATGAGACAGGAATTACAATTGAGTATCTTCTTGGAAATTTAATGAAGTAGAAAGTCAGCTGCCTCAGACCAAAGCAAGAATAGACAAACAGCAGTAGCATATCTACTCACAGATTTTAAGGCCAGAGAGAACTATTATTACCATTTATTCTCAGCTCCTGCATACACACTTCAGGGTAATTTCGTCTATCAAATCTCTCAAGTCCATAATAATTATGAAGCTGTTAAGCATGTGATAAACTTGGAACAATAAGCATACAATAAACTCACGTTATCTGATTTATAGTATAGCATAATCTTTCCCTTCTCTGTAATGACGAAATTTGGGTTTGCTGAATAAGTAGGGATTTGGTTGCATAAATGGAGATTAAAGTTGTGTTAGGTTGTACGAATATGGATTTCCTTCATAGATGAGTAGAAGCAGCATGTGCAGAAGTTTCAGATATAAATCGTATAATGAAAAGTGTTCTCTGTAATGTAAAGCATTCCATCCATAGGAGATATTCAGAGCAGTGAGTCCTCTTCTGAGTCAATCTAAAAATACTAAAGACAGTGTATAAATGCATTATGGCAACCGTGGCACCATGTGCTGTGAGAAAGGTAAACAATCCATGAAAAGTTTGGATCTCAGAAAAAACTCTTTTGTAGTGCTGGAATTGTATCTGTTGCTCCTATAGTGCCATTAGGTCTCTTCTGTTCTTCTCCATATAGAACACCTATTCTGAACATAAATTCTGTTAAGAATTAATGGCAGAAGGAATAACTGAAAAATGAGAACAGCTGCTGGAATCATAATTCTATCTTCACGCTACTGAGTAGTAAAACTAGGAAGCAGTACCTTGAAACCAATATCCACAGGTACACACCAAGACTTTAGAGGATGCAGTGGGAAATTCTGCACAAATGTTCCTGCAGCAGGTATGTTCTTAGTGTAGGGTAAGTCACTGAGCAATCTTGCTTTCCCACAAAGCCAGGAGACATCCCATGTGCACAGCTCCTTTGGAAACCAGGCAGTACTGCCAAGTGTCACTGTACAGCTGTAGTCCACAACCACACCTATTTAACACTATGTGGTCATATTTAAGTGTTTCCTATGATCCTAATGCTTGTAATAGTAAAATTAGAGTTTTAAATTGAGCTGTCATAGTAAGGTTCCTGACCTGTTAATAGGCACAGAGGTCTCTAACAAGGAAGCAAACCAGAAACAGCAAGCTGTTAGACAAGTAAAATGTTGATCCAGCTAACTTTTATTCTCAGCAAATTTATCAATACTGGTTAACAATACTTCCAACTAGTACAGGGCCTTCTGACATGACAAAATGAGTGTAACAACCCATTCTGTCAATACAACACAAATGTCATTTCAAGTGCTCAAAACCCACTAAGCTACCCTAAAAAAGATTGATTTATCTGCTCCACTGTTTCTTTGGGGCAAACTTTTCTCACAACTGAAACCAATTAGTGGGCCTGGCACTTGTAGTGCAAAATGTAGGTCAGCATCAAGTAATAAAAAAGTATTGACTTTTCTCTGTCTGTAAGCAGCATGAAAGGGGTGCCATGGCCTTGTCGTATATGAAAAGAGCTCCATTAATTTCACTTATTTCAACCAGGGCTGTCAAATACTAATGCTTCTATTGCACTTTTCACACAAAGTACATTGACACCAATCCTGGCCCCAGTGTAACAAGTTTACAATATTTCAGTCAGTGAAAGGGGTACTATAATTTTTAATTCCCTGTTGTACATTTAGTCTCTTTAAGCAGCACTGCTCATAAGACTTACTAAGAGATATGAGCTGGGACATTAATAATGGCTTCACACTTCTTCCCATGGGCAACAGAACCTATTTCTTGGGCACAGCTTCAACAGCTAATTAGCCATAAAGTTCAGGACACAGTTGTTTGGCATAACTCTGCTTTTGTGGCTGGTGGGCACAGACTGCCAATTTTACTTTCTGCCATGGAGGAAAAAAACAAAACCTAGGAAGAGGTCTTCCACGACTTAAGGCTATAAAATTGAAAAGCTAATGTGTTAACCAATTGGGTCAACCAGCCCCTTCAAATAAGAGATAATAACAAAAGCCTGGATCATGCCTCAGGGACTGGATCTCATTGTGTCAGCACAGAGGTATTGACTTCCAGGGAAAAGCGTGCCTAATCAGAGTTCCCTGCCCCACAGCTGACAAGTGACCACTGCTGTGCTGAAGGGGGTAGAATTGCACCTTTCCCTATTCAGCTTACCAACACGATGCACAGGAGGAGAAGAAGGAACCAACGTCTACATCCTCCTTCATCTGTCTACTACTGCTACTGATTCGAAAACATTTTCATGGAAGCACAGGATATTTTATGAGCTTCTCCATATTGTGGATAGACACAGCAGAGGTCAAACTGACTCAAAATGTTATGATCCTGTTTCCCTCTATTCTCTGCTATTTGCCTTCTAAACTGACTTTTCTTTTTTTCAAGTAAAGTTTATGGTTCTTGCTGACAAGCTTGAGGGCTCTGAGTGTGATGTCTAACTCATTCCCTAATTACCTCCTGCAAATGCAAACATCACCACTAACAATAAAACTCTTTGATTTAAAAAGACTGGGTGACTATGGTAGAAGGCAATTTTCTACTTGCTTTAATGACTTTGTAAGTCTTACCCTTTGAATCAACTTGCTATTAGATCTTAAAATAAAATTATATTGTATAGCCATCATAAAAGGCAACTTTATAACCTTCTGTGTTACGCTTACATCGGGCAATTTTTTTTCTATTTGTTAGTTTTAGTCTTTTATTGACATTATGATAATGTGTTGTAAAAAAGAATCAGCAAATTATGTTCACAGTAGGAAATTTAACAACACTATTTTAATATCATATCTTCCAGACAGAAAGAGAAAACATTAATTGCTACTTAATTTATGTAACAAACATTTCATTATTTTAACACTTAATTTTTCATGGATATTTATAACTATCACTAACTCTTACATGTTTTATCTTTTATGAATTAAAAATGAGGAAGCCAAACTCAAATAGTGCTTTCTAGAAATTATGAAAGATTTCTAATGATGGCTCATGAGCTTGAAAAACCACTGACTTGATAATCACACAGGTTTAGATACTTTCTGTGTGATGTGTCAAGTATGAGCAGCACAGCCATATGTGCTCCCCTGGGAGAGCCTAACATGGAAATTATAACTCCATTCCTCCCCTTCTGGAGTATTCGGAGAAGGAAGTGTTCCGCTACTAATCTGTGCTCACTGAAGTTTCCTTCCACAACTCAGCAGCTAAATTGTGCTAATTTGTGCTTTGGAGATAGGTGGAGACAACTGACACAAACCAAGCTCTAAACTTCTTGTCCTCATCTGTGCAAAGTAGGAGAGGATGTGTTCTAGGCCTGAAAAGAGCCTATTTTAGGTCCTGCATAGTTAGAAGCAGTTTGGACAAAGGAACAAAAGTGTATTTCCTTTCATAGCTGCACAAATTAAGCTATGGCATGACAGAAAATAATGATGCTCTTCCGAATGCAATAGTTCGAGCCATTGTACAAGGAAAGCACAACTATTCCTAAACGAGTAAGATATTCTGCGATCGCCGTGTTCATTAAAGATTACAAATGTGTCAACCCTTACTGTCCTTTCTCACAAGCAAAAGCAAATTATCTCTGGGCTTTGATAGAAGCTTTGTGCAAGGAAGGACAAAGGGAAAAAAGGAGAAGGATTTGGTCCAGTAAATTACTTTTTCCTGTAAGCATTGCCTCTGTAAAATGAACCTGGGATCTGAAACTAGGCTGTCCTTTTTGTCACGTGTAATATAACCAGCAATGAAGATTTGTGGTCCAAATTTGCATTTGTTACATTTACTTAGTACCCTGCAGTCCTTGTGGTTGCCCAAGGGGAAGGAAGGGTGGAATTCCCAGCTGTACCCTCTACATTCATTTATTCCACTTATTAATGATCTGCAAGCCAGGCACTGTCTGGTCCTTCCTCTCAAACACGGACTAGCTTTGCAATGCTTTAGAAAGAAATACATTCTCCCTTATAAACAACTGTTCAGTTAAATTATTTCTTTATGTGTATAAAGCTAATCTACCGAAGAAGAAGTCACCTTGATGTAGACACTTTTCAGGTACTTTTAGACCTGTTCAGAGCCAGTATCAATATTACAAGTACTGTTTGCCACACGAAGTTACCGTGCACGCTGTACCATACTTTAGGCAATGTTATGAAACATCACCCAAATTCTATTCTGAATGTCTGTATACAAACCAAAATTGCCAAAGATAATACTCTATTTTTCCAACTATGTAGCCTTTTTTTTCACACGTAAATTAAATTAAGAAACCAATGTGAATTTCTCTGCGAGCTATTTCATACTTGGATACCCTTGAACTTTACTGAATCTGGGCTAAAAAACAAATGTGCAGTTGAAATAGTTCAGTAAGTATTCAGAATCTCAAGAGATGTTTATTTGCTGTTGTCATGCAAATGTCTACCTCTTAGAGTGTATTTTAACAAAATATTTTTGAAGAGGGGAGTAAGAGTTCATCTTAATCTATTTAAGATGTATAAATAACATTGTCAAGAATGAAAACACTCTAATGGGAAATATCTAACCCTTTAAAGAAGTTACTAAATCTGAGGTGGAGCTATGCCTAACACTGCATTCCTGTGTATAGAAAAAACACAGACTTAAAAAGCATCTGATGAAAAAAAGTAAAGGACATATTTTTACCACAGTGCTTGTGTTTTTAAACCAACTTCTTGTCCCGCCTATCACACAAACTCTGCTAGCAATAGGACTTGCATTAGAAACTACTGCACTTAGGAATGAACATCTTGACTTATGCCATTTGTAAGCTGCCCCTTTCATTGTCTAATCTGTTCAACTACCACATTCTCTTTCCAGCTGAAAATAAGCCAGTGCCAAGTGCTCACTGCCAAGATAAACTCAGAAATACTTTTAACCTGCTAGACTAAGGCCAGAAAATGTTTAACCTACCAAAATCAAGTTACAACTCTCTCTAACTTGCCAAAATCATGCCACCAGGAGTTAAGGAGGAAAAATTCGGAGTTTAAATCCTCAAGTGAAAATATTTTTTATCTTATTTGGCTTCTGATATGCAGAAAAAACAGTACTCCAGTTAGATTTCATCTGGTTTCACATGGTTCTGGATGACACTTTCTAACCTGATTGCTTTCTGTGGTGAAATTACTAGATATGTAGATCAAAGGAGAACTGTGGATGCTGCTGTCTGGCTAAGCTTTAACAAGGCTTTCAACACAATCTCCCAGAGAATCCTTTTAACCAAGTTGGCAAATTACAGTCTAGATGTGCAGACTAATAGATGTAATAGCTGCCTGGAGTCTCAGGTTCAAAGGGTAGCAACGAATGGCTTCTCCTCTTACTGGAACCTAGGTACCAACGTATTTCCTCAGGTGCTGTCTTGGGGCCTATCTCAACATCCTCCTCAGTGACATGGAGGTGGAGATGGAATGCACTCTCCTTAGGTTCCTGGATTACACCAAAGTAATGGGTACTATGGAGACACATTTAAGGGCTATCACTCAGAGTGATGCACACAGGCTGGAGGCCTGGCCTCACAGAACCTTATAAAACACAGGATGGACAAATGCACCTGGCACAGACTCACCCCAGAAGCAAAGCAGGCTGGAGGCTGATAGGCTGGGCAACGGCTCTGAAGAGAAGGACCTGGTGGTCCTTGTGGGCAACTGGCTAAGCATGAGTCAGCAATGTGCCCTAGCACTGATGAAAGCTAAAGAGAAAACCAGCTTTCCTCCTCCAGAAATACAACCTACCTTCAGAAGAGACAGAAATGATCAAACAGGAATATTTTCTCATTTTGCAGGCAGCTTACTTTGCTTACTTTACTTCCGGGCTAACACTAGAGAAACTACTCATCTACCATCCAGCATTTACAAATGTTCTCACTAATCAATAAAAAAGGAACAAAAGCTTTTAGACTAATACCTATTGCTATTTTTTCTGTCTTTACTCATATATGATAACATGTCTTCTTTACATGTCATGTTTCCAATGGCACTTCTTCTTCTGTGTAAATCCACCAGTTCTTTGATACAGTTCAGGAATAGCATCAGCTACAGCAATTACTCTCTCAGGTGCCACGGATTTGTTTTGGCATTGGCACGAAGTTAGTTCTGACAAACCTGCTGATTAGAAGCTTTGGGGAGAAGAACAGGTTGTATTTATAGTCAAACATTGTTTCAGATTCAACACTGTTCAGAAAAATTATATGGATTACACTTATTAGCACAAATTTTAAAAGTGGATTGCTTAACAATTCAAAAACTAAAACCATGCTGCATTGGTTCTGATATGAATACATGTTATGTATATACTAAATGCAGAAACTTGTGCAGTGATATTCTATGGCAGTGCACAAGCAAAAGTTTATTTCATTTTTCAGCTGGATAGCTTCTGAACTAAATTCAACACTCCGTTGGCCACATTGAGGAAAGAATTTAGCCTGAGACTTTAACACCTACGCCCTTAACGTCTATATAGAACTTTCAATGTATAGCTGAGTATGGTTATATCTTATAAATGAAGAGGAACTGGGAATTTTTACTATGTTTTATATGCTAATTTATTCATTGACAGTGTAGTAGCAATATAAGTTATACCGTAAAGTTTCCCATACTTCTCTGAGGACTTCAGATTTGAACTGAAGTGTGGAAATTCTTTAAATAGCAACACATTTTGGTCTTCTTTTTGCCAAAGGCTTGGGCATCTGCAAAAACTACAAATCATGCCAAACTCTTTGAGTGATATATGGAGGACCACAATCCACTAGGAAATAAGCTAAGACGAAGTCATTCATTTCATTTAGGTCTTTCAGTGGGATTTGAACCATCCAGCCCACAAACCATGTCTCATGAGATTGCAGTGTACATCCAGCCCACAGTAATAATGATTCCTATACATATATGTGTATATGCTTTATTGCTACCTTTAGCTGGATTAAAAGCAATATATCAAATTTTATATTTCTGCTTCTTTTATTAGCTTTCTAGCACTTGATCAGCTGATAGAGGCAATAATGAAATGTTTTTTTATAAACTGGAGTTTGTAAGTCCTGTCCAGAGAATGTAATATTTCAAAAAATAGCCTAAGCTTTGGGGAAAAAACCAATTACAGAAACAGCATTAAAAATGCCAAGCACTGGGCAGAAGCAATTCTGGATCAGTTTAAAAAAGTGATTGATGAAACTCTAATCTGAGCTGAAGGAACAGTTTCACGACAAGCTGTGACCATTCCACACACTTCATTAGCTGCCATAATTAGCCTGGTGTTTCAATTTGTTAGAACTGGTGGGGACAATTTTACTCAGAATGCAAACATCAAAAAACAGGGTGCCTCAGACTTCAGAAGAGGCTGATGAGAAGCTTTTCTAGTCTTTGTTAACTAAAAGATTAATTACAGCTGATGGGAGGCTGTACTCTGATTGTCACTCTGTCTATGTGCATTACTTTTAGCATTAGAAGAAAGACATGGTTGACACTACACTGCTCAATCAAGCAGCTTTGCATTAGTGTACAAAGGCTGTTAATATGCAATGTTTTATTGTTTCTCTTTTTCCTTTTTCCCCACTATGTTTGAGACTCTCATACCTAAGAAGTCATTCTTTAAAAGAGCAGGGTGTTTGGTCGGTAATGATAAGCACTTACCACATATGCTGCCATTCCTTCACATGACTACAGGTGAGAAATCCTGACATATCTCAAAGCTACTAGCCGGGAATGTTATTAGGTCCTATTATTGCAGTCAAAATGTAAATTCCTTCTCAAATAGTCTCATTATGAGAAACAAAACCAACACAGTTGTGAAACTGGTACTGTGTGCTTCAGTCTTTGTACCCTATCCCCTCTACCTGAGGTGTGGTTACCGCTATATATTAACTCATCAAAGCTTGTAAGGTTATTTATATGGAAGTGAAGTTTGAAGTGCAAAGGTTAGTCCTGAATAATTCCATACCTTTCATTCTAGAACATTAACACATGGCAATACAGCTACTCATAAAAACACTCCTTATGTGGATATACCTTTCAGTTTCCCTACAAATATTATGCTGAGATCAACAAAAACTGTAAGAGAAGAAATAACATAGTATATATAACATGCTGGAACATCCTTTTATCCTGAGTTTGTAAAGTGCATCTTGAAACCAGCTCTTCATTGCATTAAATGAATAAACAGTGAAGAGTATTCCAAAGTGAATATCATAATGTGATTTAAAGCGGGGCAAATGAGTCCAGAATTGACTCATAATATAAATTTTAAAGAAAGAAGCAGTAGAAACTTATGTCAAACCATTAAGAAAACAAGCAGTCTGTACTACTTTCCATGTCTCATTCACTCCACCACAACTGCACAAAACTTTTACTGTGGTTTTTCCTATTCAAGGAATGCAGGTTACTCTAAAATCCACTTTTCTGCACTGAAGCTCTGAGAATAATGTATATTTGCTCTCCAGAGAGAGCACCAAGACAAACAAAAATTCCCCCAAACTTACAACCTTTCTTTCAACTTGGGCTTGTACCTGGCATAATATCTTAGAATTCTTCCACAACATCCATACATATTATTAGCATTTAAATTATAAAACTATACAATCATAATGAGTCAGTGTAACAAAATCTCTAATTCAGACATCATTTCAAGATGCAACAGTCTGTCGTTCTAAGTTACAAGAAAGGCATCAAAATACGTGTGTCTGATCTTAGACCTCAATTTTGCAAACTCACCAGCAATGTACATTTAAAGACGAGGTTACAAAAGTCTATTTTTCTGAGAAAATAGGTAACACCATTTTTCCTAGAACATTCTGTCTGAATGGAATGTATTTACATACTGATTATATTCATTACGGGCCAGATCCTCACCTGATGCCAATTAGCCTAATTCCATGGACATATCTCAATTGTGCTAGGGCTGAGGACCAGCTCTCAAACCTGCAGGTTTCAATAGTTGTATGGCCCACGTAATTCTCAGAGGATTGTGAAAAGCTTTCGGTTATTTTAATTTCAACTCTATTTAACAAGCACAAACAAGGTCTTGGTGAGTATTATCAAATAATAAGTAGCTTACTTTTGCAGATAAGTTCCATAAAGAATTTTAAGTGACTTCGAAATATAGCCTTTTTAATTCAATATTGTGGCAAATTGAATTGAGTTGAAATGCATTATGTTTGACATACATATAAAAAAGTCTACTTAATTCAAAGAAGACTGAACAGCCTATCCAAAACTGACATGAAAAGGCAAGGCCATGCATTTCCCAGTTTACCGTATGGATTTTGAATTCCAACAAACAAAATCATATCCAAATAGTCAACGCCTGAAACCAATATAAACAAAACAAATCAGGTGTAACTCCAGTAGCTACTGTTTCTAGATTAACTGATTTTTTTTTCCAATTTAAAACTGTGCCACAAGTTACTGTAACATACTCTAAGCACGTACTGAAGGAATTAGGCAAAACACTCTATTTCTAAAGTGTTTCTGATTAAATAAGAAGCTTTAAAATGCTTAAGCAATATGTACAATGGGCATTATTTAGAAAGCTTAAACATACATACATCTCCCTCAGAGAAATACTGGTTAAAGTTAACTCTTACTAAAAAAGCAAGGTTTTCTTTTATAGCACTAAGATGCATTATACCACTAAGTTACATTATTAAATGAGGAAGATAGGCAAAGCAAGACATTTATCATCCAACAGACAAATGACAGGATTGCTAGTTAGACAGTATAATAAGTGCCATCTAATTTTCTCTTTCGAATCAATTTATTCTTCAAAGCCTTGGATCATCATCAAGGGACTGCATTTTCCCGCTGAGAAATTACAGAACTGAAAATCAGGTTTTATAATATTCAACTAGTTGCCCACAAGCCCTTACAAATAACCACTAGAATGGATTTGATTAGACTAGTGGTGACAGTATCTCTTCTTATGCAAATAATTGAATGATTTGACTCTCCTCAGTCACTACTTTGTAGCATTCTTTCAAAATCAGACCCTGTAACTCATCAGTAATCTCCATTAGAAAGTTTTTTCTGCCTTCTAGTTATCCACAGAGTCTTTTCTGCATTTAGTTAAATAGTAGCCAAGGATACATTTTGCATGTTTTAATTTTCTTCACAGTGTTTATTATCTTTCTAAAACTAAGAAAATAATTTGAAAGCTCACTGATAGTTATTAATTATTAATAATTGTATATCAAGCGTAGCTTTTTTCAAAGACAACCCAACAGTGGTGACCTTAAGGATTTTCTCAAAGGAAACAATCTAAAGCTCAAGAGCCTTTCCAGTGGGAGCACTGAAAGTTATCTTCATAATGAAGTGTAATTCTGTAAATAAGACACAGTCATAGGAAACTGGAAAGATCAGCTGGAATTGTCATTTGCTTTCCTCGAAGACTGAATGGGTGCATCTTATAATAAGAGATATTTTATTCTAGTCCTGTGAATGAGAGGTGATGTTTGGTGTTCCCAATTTTGAACATGGCACACTCCTGTTTTCCTTAATACCTTCCCTTCTCCTTATACTATGACATTAACCCCAAAAAAGAGAAAGTAGAAGTTGCAAAAGTGACTTTAAGATACTTTTTGTTACCCAGTTTCAGAGACCACCTGCTTATCAAGTTGTTCTGTGATATTAAATTGGGCAACACTGCTCTTTTTCTGTACTATCTAACCAGGTAGCCAAACACCTGAGCTCCAAGGAACTCACAGCTCTGAAGAGCAGTGCTGCCGTGAGAATCACCCTGTGTGGAGGCAGGGAATCACTCTGGCTGATTTTCATGTGAAGATACAGCAGCATTCTGACTCCAACTGGTTCTTCTGAGAGCAGAAAATATATGTTCCAGGGTACAAAATACAGACTTTTTGTGAATAGTGCAGGATGTATTGTTGTAGGACCAGATCCTTGGATTTAAATGATTTGGTTTGGTGCAGAACTCAGGATAGCAAAAAAAGTGAGAAAGCGGCGTTTTGTTGGAAGCAGATAGTTGATAACTCAAACTAAGGGTCCATTTGGAGCATCTGAATAGATACATCAAGTCATGCCAGCAGTAATAACCATACAGGAGCCATGTCCTCGGCCGGAGATCGCTGGAGCGCATCCCACTTTGGCAACAACCCTTATTATCCCTGACATGGCTCATGAGGAAACCGGTACTGGAACAAGCAAACTCTTACAGCTTGTCTAATAATTCCCTTCTGGCTGCCAGATTATGTAAGCTCTGCACTGCCTAGGAAAACACACTGAGGTTGGATTGGGGAACTAGGAATCTGATATTCAAAATACATGCTAGCTCTTCTCACGCACAGCACACTGGTAAATATGGCCTTAAAAGTTTTAAAAGGTAATAAAGCTGACAGTTCAGATGCGCATTCATTAACCAGTATTACACTGTACTAGAAAATGTTCTTAGATAATCTTTTTTCCTAATTAAGATGAAAACAAGCAAATTCCTTTAATAAAAATGAGATCACAGTCTGAGCAAGAAAGAATTTAAAACTTCACTGATGATACCTATTCTCAAGTCAAATCACTGGAAGGTTAGAAAAATGGAGTTAAGGTGGAATTTAAATAAATTTCAGTATAGTCAGGGATGGGAAAGCACAAATAGTGTATCAAAAATTCTGCCTCATAATGATATCATCTACTAAACATGACTGTTATATGTGTTTGTCCTACAAGAGATAAAACAAATTTTCAAACAGAAAAAAAATCACTTTCTCCCTCTACAAGAATTTTTTTCCATCATCTGTTTTCTCTGTTAACCAAGATTGAAAATCTGTCAGTTCTTCGACAAAGAGCCAAATTTATGCCTAGTATAAAGCAATGAAACTATATACTTTTCTTTGTACTTATATTGTAACATTCTTCATATAAACTCTAGCTTGAAATATATACTCATACTTGTGTTTATCTGTTATATATGTCATGATTTAATTAGATACTTCTGCAACTTCATGCAATCGCAGTTGAATGCAGTCACTGTTCAAGAAAATCGACTGAAGCTGTTGATTGTGCCTTTATCTACACTGGCTGAATCTGAGCCTGTAATTCTCTGCCTCTGGTGACAAAGATGGAAGTGATATAATTTATAGATGGAACCACTATTGCCTGCTCTAATGGCTACACAGTTTAGTGTGAAAATGCCAGCAGTGTTGACCACAGCCCTATTTCTACTTCTCCACCAAAAGTAGAATTGTGTTGGTGGTGAATTACAAGGGTTATTTTTCCTAGCCCAGGCAAGGCCATGATAATCAGAATTATTTGAAGTTGAAATTTGATTAATGCTGGCAGTACTCTGTAAGTGATTTCCACTAGACAACATCTAATTATTTAATTATTTCTCATTATTAATGGAATGAATCAATTCAAAACAAACAGCTAGAATGACTATTTTGCAGGAAGCTCATAAACATCAATTCATACATGTAGAAATCTTACTAAAATTATATCAAGCTGGCCTGTTGAACTCGAAAGGCATATTTTACCTCAATCAATGCATAAAAGTAAAATTATCTATAACTAAGGCATGTTTCTCTGCCATACAGTTCAGCTGTAATGATCCCCACACACTGCACTTGCACATCAATTATGATAATCATAATCACGGTCGTTAAGCTGAATGTTCATTATTATCAGGATGCTGGTGACAGCAGATTCAATCATCGGGTGCAACGGGCAGGCAGACACAGTCCCACCCAAGTTTCTGCAGACAGCGTTGTGCCACATTAAATCTACGATGTGTTCCACATCCCACTCCATTCCAAAAGCTGTAGACGGTAAAGGTCAACTTTATGTTCTGTGCAATATGCTTAGGTTCTCTAAATTAATTCTTTGCAGTCCTGGGTATTTTTATGCTTTGTAGATAATAAAATCCTGTTTAGGGCCAAAATGCCTGTGCAAATAATGAAACCGTGATTCAGTTGTACTGTAATTCACCTATAATAAGGCATCAGAGGGAAGAATCTATCAGAATGGAACATCTTAAACTATCACTTCCTGAATTTTACAAATAAGAAAACGTTAAATGCTGTCATTAAAGTCAGTTTTCTAAAATGCATATGCAAACTAATTCCAATACAGATTAAAGACTGTAAGCTATCATTTCTGCCTCAGGAAATATGAACATATGTGAGTGTTTGGACAGCTGAAAGACTATAGTTAGTGTATTTGATCCCTTGACTGTCCATTTACATTGGAACCTATCATTGTATATTAAATTCCTAGTGACTAGTACATTTTTTATATTGAAACTTCTCACATAAATTCTATCAAAGGCATTCCAATGTATTCAGATATATAATGTAAAACTTAAAATGTGTCAGCATTTTTATGTTTTATACTGATTTACTGAGTAAACTAACTAGATTCAGTTTCACTAAAGGTATAGTATTTCCATTCCTTGTTTATTTATAATGAAGAATTAGAATAAAACACTTTTTCCCTTAACTCAAACTTCTTTGAAATGCAAATGGAGTGAGATAAAAATTTTCAGATTAGAACTAGATGAAAAAAGAACTATTAACTTTTCCTCATATAGATATGGTAATTATTATGTTTAGAGGAAGTCTGTGCTAATACTCTTTCATTTTCCAGAAGAAATGTAACAAGGTAATATTTTTCATTGTTGTTCATTTTGCTTCTAAAGTAATTATATAATTTACATACTAATCTTTTTTGTGACTTGAATTAAATTGCATAGTAATAAACACATGAAAACCTCAGGAAAATACAACTAGGACATACTTGTGCACACACACAAGGAAACTTTTTTATACATAATATTATAAAAAGCTAGCTAGTATTAGCTAACATCAAATAATACCTCAGCAGCTCAGAGGGGTCACTGATCCACTGACCACTGAACTGACTCCTTGGAAGAACTTACACAGTCTTACCAGCAACAATACACTGAATTTGTTTAGCATAAAACTGTCAGAAATTGAATAGAGATCATGGCAGTGTTATCAGCTATTCAGGTTGTAATAGAAGTTGCATCCACAGAAATATAACCTCACGGGCAACTCAAAGGGTTGTGCTCAGCAGACAAACTGTTGAGCAAAAATCCATTTTTTTTTCCTAATATTTTGTTACACGCACTTTAGTCTTGTGATTCATTAGAACAGGGTAATTTTGTTCATAGCACTGCTATATTCAAAGTTTTCATAGAGTTTAGAAATGAGAAAGTGACAGAGAGTTCTATCAAATTTAACAGTTATGAAAGTATGACCTCACACCTGCCTACAGGCCTTTTTCCATTAAATTGCAGTGAGGAGCTTGAGGTTTTGTGGTTCTTCTTATTTTTTTTCCTGATAATAATGACCCATTAAGGCAGTAGGTATGTCATAAATAGCCCTTTCCTCCTCTTGTCTCTCTGTTGGGGTAAGCGGCTCCTAATGGAAGCTTCATATTGATTTAGAATTGGGGTTGGAAGGCTCTGTGTCATGTTGGGTTAATGTATGCAGCTATTCATCTCCAGAGATTTAGGCTGATATCTATCCAAGATCACAAGTAAAGTGAGTTTTTTCAGCTAAGCCCATAGTTTATATATGTGTGATATGATATACAGTATAAACATCTTTAGATTTTTGATATCATCATCTGAGCCTGAGCAAGAACTGCTAAGAACTGGAAAATCAAGTTTTTACATGAAAAGATGAATACCAGAAATAAGACATGTAGGTCCTTTTTGCATATCATACTTATGCTGTGGGACTTCAGCCAGTCTTATCTTCCATTCATTGCTTTTGAAAGACAAATTCAGATCTTTTTGTTTGATTGTTGATGTTTTATTTGCAAGGAGATATAATTAATGCATGTTGAAATACCAGAATTTTACTCTGAGTTCATTTTTAAAGCTTAGAGTGTTGAGGAAAAAGTCTTTTAAAAATGTTCCTTCTCAAATTAAGACGTCTTGGAACTTGTTGTATATTTACAAAGGTTAAACTGATTTCAGGGAAGTAATTTATCATATCTTACAAAGTCCCAGAATTGTTTAGGTAGGAAGAGACCTCTTGAGATTACCCCTACAGCCCCTGTGCTCAGCTATAGCAGGTTGCCTGGACCATGGGTATATCCAAGGATAAAGGTTCTACAACTTCTTTGGGCAACCTGTGCCAGTCCTCTGTCACCCTCACAGAAAAAGAAAAACAAGGAAAACAAAAGTGTTTTCTTGTGTCCAGATGGAATTTCATGCACTTCACTTGTGTTCATTGACTGTTGTCCTGTCACTGGACACTATGGACTCTGAGAGAAGTTTGGCTCCCTGTTCTTCCTTCACTCCTCTCAGGTGTTTATGCACCTTAATAATGTCTCTTCTTCAGACTGAAGTATTCCAGCTGTCTCAGCCTCTCCTCCTACAAAAGGTGCTCCAGTCCCCTAACTATGTTGGTAGAAAGTGCAGCACAGAGCCATTATCTTTTTTGTACTTAGAAATTTTAATGTGATTAAGATACCTAATACAAATAGAAGTAATGAAAACACTACACAAACTCATGTTCTGAGAAAAATTACCCCGTGCAGCACTACAAAACCAGAAATATATGAGATGCTCCTGAAAAAGCAGGCAATTTAATGAGGTGATCTTAAAATAAAGAACAGCTATTCACTAGTTTTAAGATTTTTCCAAAGAATGTAAGCGGTAAAATACTGTGTTGTTTTAATCCGGTTTTGCTATAATTTCCTGAAGGTTTATCTTAAGGTGCAAGAGTAAATATACAACCTCTCTTAAATCAGAAAAGGCAATACAAACAGAATGAAACTTAGCAAAATGCATATAATTGAAGCTTTACTTAATCAGAGTCTTAAATCCCTATCTTGTAGGACCTAAGGTGTTGAATTTCCTCAATTTGAATTTACCAGAGAGTCAAGGAAATCTGACATCTCATCACAGCTCTAACTATGTGGTTTTATAACATACTGGAAAGAATCCCATTGGATTCCATGATCTCTGGATCATACTGAAATTCACTTAGTTCTAATAAAACAGTAATCTAAAAAAGTAAATAAATCCTTGATTTTTGCAGTGACTTACCTTGTCTGCTATCCACTTCTTAGGATATACTTCTCTGAAATGTTTGGTTCCATAAGCTTCTCGGCCATATTTGCCTGACCTAAAAAGTAATGGCTCGTACTTCTCATCACTTTTACTGTATGAAGAAAATGGCAGAAATCTGAAATTCAAGAATATTTTAAAATCAGTTATGCTCTTCTCTAGACGCCATGGGATTGATGTAAATAATGGATAGCAAGGCTGCAGGAGATTACACGGACACATGTTCCTGCTATTTTTCACTACCTTTTTAATGTTCCCCCTCAGTATTGTGAGAGGATTACTACAATTTCTCCTGCAGCTTCTTTCAGATTAAACTTGGAGCAAAGAGATAGTTAGTTTCAATAGGATAAAATGAAGACTTTGTGCACAAGGATCTAACTTGGTACACTTGCATTAGTAGATTATTACTTTGTCTGTGTCTGCACTAACAACTGGTGGGACGTGCAGGATGATCAGGGTTCCCTTTGCTGGGATGTGCGTGTTGATACCTCAGGTCTTAGCAGGCCATGCCGCCTGTGCCAGCTGTCAGGGGCAGGCACTGCCCATGCACGAGGATAGAGATCACCTATGGAGATAGGCCTCCTTTGGTATCTGGTGCCAAAGCTAAATAAATCATATTCTCATTTAACAGAACAGAAACCTGCGCATATTGCTAAAACACAAAACAGAGAAATTGTTTCTTCAGAATTCACAGACCGTGTACCTTACTCTCTAATTATAATTATGTCCTAATCAGCAGTCTTTTTGAGCTAGATTCTTTCATTTGCAGTCATAATGATGATGGACTTGCTGCTTACATGGTGCCAGCGAGCACCATGGTGAAGCTCCAGCTACCTGCTGGAAGGGGTTTTCAGATGGATGTCCCTAACTGTCATGGACAACCACAAGTTTTCTGGGTAGGTTCCACAGCAAACTGTGTGGAGGATGGTGAAATACATCTTTTATATAAAAGATCTGCAAGACACCCTACAAACGTGCCTTACTTCCATCTCTTTCAGTTTCCAAGAGAGTCATGAGAGCAAATAAGTACATTTTACTATAAAGTAAAACATTGGGAATTAAGTGTATCATTGCTGGTATGCTGAAAAAAACTCAACATGCGTTCTTTATTCTAGAAGAGCAGGAAAAAATATTATTCAGTAGAATTAGAAATATATGCTTCAGAAGTCTAAAACATCACTTTTAACTGCCATGACAGCAACTGTAGTTAATCAGAACCCTCCCCTAGCTGAAAGCTTTTCAGAATCAGAGTCCCTAAAAGAGTTAGGCAAACAAGATTTTGATAAAGATGAGGATTAAAATACTCTTCTTTGTCTCTCAGCTGATATAGAGGCAGAAAATTATTTATTTTGACTAACTGATTTAGCAGCAACTGTTTGAGTGTTTTCTTAAATTATTTTTCTTTCTTTCCACCTCATAAAAAGAAATTGATGTAGAATCTTTCCAGCTATATCAACTTCTTCTATCACGTGCCACAAACAAATGTCATGTAAAGTTAGTGAAAGAAAACCCCTGAGTTAGCAGAGTTTTAAATAATAAAAAGCTATAGTAGCATGTGTATACCCATGGGAAAGGACACCCTCACACAAGACAGATTAGGGTACTTGTAATGCTAATTTGCACATGGGATGGACATCACACACACACAAAAATTAATGTGGCCCCAGTGTCCCAGAGAATACATCGAAGGTGCTGTGAGCCGGCTGCTCCACTTGCAGTTTTTATCACTTCTGAATTGCATTTTAATAGTACATTTTTCTTTTGTTCAGACATGAAAGAAAATTGGCTTTCTCAGGGGATTGGATTGCTGAGAAGACAAGGCTTGCAGTTTAGGGATTTGCCCATATATGCACAGAATTTAGTTGAGCCATAGCATTCATAATTTAGTATGAATATCATGTCTGTAAAATTTATACATAGAATGATTAAAAAACCTTGAGCAAAGTAGAAGTAAATTATTATAGTTTTCCCTTTAAAATTTTCTACAGAGAGGTTTTGATTTTACTGTGGATCAGTTAATCTTTGTCTTTTTGGCAAACAAATACTCAGAGTAATGTAGGTTCTACTACAATTCAAAAAAAACTTGCCAAAATTAACACTTTGAGACACAACTAGCAGTATGTTCTACATGTAGTTCAGCACAAAAGTGATCTGCATTCTGCTGTGTATCTCCTCTAAGATCATTAGCTGGAATATGTCATACAGCTTGGAATGTATGTCTATGGCTGAGTAAAAAAACTTATATTAACAATGAAGCTTTGAGGAAGAACACTGGACAATGAAAAATACTAAAATTTAAATGAAAGAACAAACATATAACAGGGTATAATGGTATCAAGTAGAAGCTTTTTCTTCTGTTTACAGTTCTGCTCTCAGAGTCAGGGGGCAGATCCTTATAGTGATGATGCTCTAACTACAAGAAAGGATGATATGCTTGTAAATTCAGCGTCTGTTTAAAGTAAGTGAGAATTTTCATTATGTGAATAAGTAATTTAAAAATTACAACAATTTGTCCTGTTAAGTAGGGTAACCAAATTAATGGGAGCAATACAAAAGTCATTATACCCCCCCAACCAATAATAATGGTAAGAAGTAATAGCACTGTAAAACACTTCAGTAATGGTATTACGTTCTGTAGCTTTTGTATACACCTGACACAGCTTTTCCCAAAATTAATGACAGTATGTGCTCTGAAAGTGACAGAAGAGAGTGATGGAAGAAGAAAATTAAATTCAGACAATGGTAGGACACCATTATCAACTGTACAAGTTTAGATTTCAACAGTTTAGATTTCAAAACATTCACTCATTATTCCTACATCTAGAGTTCAGCTTTTCCTTGCAATTTAAATGTAAATTCACAAATTCTTAAAGGCTTTCAGTAAACAGGACAGAGACAGAAGGACCAATCAAAGAAGAATTAAATTCTGTATTGATGTTTTATTGTGTTATAAGACAAAGCCAGTATAAGCTGAGACTTCCCAAAAGATGATGATTTAATGGAAGGTGAACTTTCCCTAAATAAACATATCGAAAAATGAAAAATTAATCAACGTCAGCCTGAATGAGAGATATGCCAAAGAATACATTCAAAATGGGGAAAGGGTTGGAATCAAAAATGAGAATCTACAAATGGCAGTATTACTCATACATAACCTGAGACAGACCAGGACCAAGGCTGGCTGTGTCACTGATGATGAAGGCCAGCTGCACTACTGCCAGGACCCCGCTATTCTGAACCTAATTAGTGTAAAAAGACCTAGAAGTCTTTGCTTAGTAGCCAAACCAGGACCTGACAGCTGCTAGTGGTGTGTATTTAAATTTCAAAGACACAGTAGATATTTGTTGCTAGCAAAAATAAAAATTGCTTTATCTCTCCTCTCATCCTGTCTTGTCTTATACCTTCCCTCAACTATTAATTTCATCTTTCCAATCCTTTTTCCCCTCACGTACTTACACTGCCCCTCCATGACTTTTGTTCCTGAGTTCCTCACCTACCATTTCTTCCCTCTATTTCGTCTCTTTTATTGCAGTCTCTCTCACTATTTTGACAGGAGATGGAAGAGGCTTTTTAGATGCTGAAGGTTTTCCAATTGGATTGACAGAGATGACAGAAGCAGCAGCAGGAACTGGTTTCTAGTGTCTATGGCAGTGTGAGAGGAGCACAGCAGCACAAGAAGGAAGGAGAATTTCCCAGGTCCATCATTGACTGCTGGGCAGCAGTGTCCCAATGCTATATGGTACCTACCAACAGGACATAGGACAGAGGCAGCAACTTTTTCTTGAAATTTAAATGACAACAAAAAATCAGAGTGCTCCTTCAGTGTGTTCTCTGAACCTGCCCAAGAGGCAAAATCCCAAGCAGGTAATCCTGATCCCAGAAATGCTTCAAAACATACTCAGGCTTCTGAGAAAGAACTGCCAGATCTACTGCTGGATTTCCACACATGCTGCACTGCCAGGGCACAGTAAGAAATATAAAACCCCAAGTACTGCTTATGTGGTTTTTCAAACTTTCATATTTGTATGTATTGTACATTTTTGAAATTTAGTAGAAGAGATGCCAGCAAAATATTAACTCTATGACATTGTTAAATTTTTATCTAAAGTGTTTTTATACAATACCAATTCAATTCCTTGTTGTCTTGATTTAATTCAAATAAGACAATTTTATCTCACTTTGAAGAACTCCATGAACAATTAGCTCCAAACAAGCCATGCTTCTCTATCAGGAATCTGTGAATATTTTATCCTTTTTTTTTTCTTTAATAAAAAAATGACATTAATTTTAAGCTTTCAAATTTGGATTAAACCTAAAGTAATTTTTTCATCAAATCCAACAGTGTGTATCTTTTCACTTGGGGAATAAAGGAGGAAGCATAATGGTTTTCCATAGCAAAACAACTGCAGCAGGGCAGACATTATTTAGTTTATAATGCATGTATATTAAAATCAAAGTGTTAGATACAAGAATAAAGATGGAATATTTTACTTAACATATCTAGTCCCCTGATCTTTAGTGCACTATTTTTGCCATGAGAAACCTACTTGGGTGCATTAGCACAAATATTGTTTCCGGTAATATACTAAATACACGGTTTATTGAAAAAGTATCAATCACTTTGATTGTAACATCAGTAAATCTAAAAATCCTCTGGCCATTTCTATTTAACCCCTGTCTGCAATAATGTAAAGTGGCAAATAAAAGCACAGTCTAGTCCTCGTAGGAAGCAAAAGAGATCTCTTCTGCAGCAAATTCTGGAACTTCTTAATTATACACAGACTTATTATCTGCATCCCCAGTGTTGTAAAGTACCAGAACTTCATTAGAAAAATTAAGATGGAAAAATGAAGGCGCTACTTTGTAAATTTCCAGTGGAAATTAGCTGGAAGAAGCAGAGGAATACTGGATCAAAAGAGGGTAATCATGCTTAACTGTGCCCTAGAGCACCCGCATGTATAATACGATTTGCACAGTAACTACCTCTCCTATTACTGCTTGTTTGGAGTATTCTGTGTTAATGGGGTTAGCTAATTTAGTATTTTAACTTAAAAAGACTCTGCTGATTAATAAATGTTGCACACTGTGCTAGTAATTAAAATAAATGGAAGAGTTACAAATAGAAGTTGAATTGTTAAGAAAACATTATCTGAAAATATATGATAATCCCTGTTTATCATAATACAATAACAGTCCGGAAAATATGCAAATTTCTGAAGTTGCAAAGCATATGACAAACTAAGTATAACTTGAAAAAAGTTTTCAGATGTGTTGTATTTGTATGACATAAAATGTAGTAGCCATTTTCACTGCAGCTAAGCCAGAAATACAGTAAAAGATTTTATAATTCTAGAAATCAAAGGATTTTTAAAAATCCTAAATCTTAAAGCAACTTGCATTTTAAGTTAAGTTTTCTTACCATTAATAACGGGCAGCTCATAATATCGGTGCTCTCCAAGTACAGAGCTTATTTAGGTCACTAATTTCTCTGCAAGTGTACCTGTCATGCCCAGCACAGGGTAGCACAGCAGCACGTCAGCTGCTTGTGAAGAAAAGCACAATCTTGCTGAGAATAAGCCCATGAGGAGCTGGGTGCTGCATTATTCACACAGCATGGGAGAGGCAGGGTGTGCAAACATTACTGCACACGAGGGAACCAGTGTGACCAGGACCAGGCTGTGCATCTCCAGCACAGCACTGAGCACAGACATAGCCAGAAGCTGAGATGATGTTTCTGGTGTCACACCAGAAGACTACAATCAGTCAGGAAACCAAAGCCTTACACTATTGCTATCACCACAATGCATCTCATTCTGATGTTTGTTGACTTCATAAAGATGTTTAATAGTATACTTTGAAGTATGAGGCATATTATATGAGACAGATTTCATCAAAGTGAATGAAAATAATTTACTTTTTTGTTCTCTGGAAAATTAGGCCAGCATGCAGCTGCACGCAACTGAGCAAAGAACTTTTTATGCTTCGTCTAAATCTGCTGGATCCAGCAGTCGGTGTCTCAAACTAGACACTATATTAAGTGGCCATCCCAAAGGAATGCAATTGTCATTCCTATCCAAGTGGAGGGGGCAATCACTTCATTTGTATGAAAAATAGCACAATAAGGTAGTAACAGCTTCAATTACACGAGAAAAAGGAATCATTCTTATTAGGCTGGATTACCCAGTTGCTCTTTCATTACAGAATAGGAAATTCCAGCAGTTGCTTTAAGTAAGCACAGGATTTTCTTTTGGTTTAATTTGTACTGTTTCTGCCTGCCTCGAACTCTCACACAGCTTTTCCAAATTTTTTCTGCATTTTATCAAAAGCAAGAACTTTCTCAGAGCTTGCAACACTCATCCTATCATCCTGTAAACAACCACTTTAAAGAACTCTGATAATTAGAGGTGTGTGGGAATTCTGAATGTTGTTGAAAATTTCAGGAACACGCCAACAATCTTTCTGTCTTAAGAGACCCCACACAATACTCACTCTGGAAATATACATATCAAGGATTCAGTCTGTCATTTCAGGCAAACACAAGCTTTCTCAACAAATGCCATGTAGTTCTGCTGCTCATTCTCTCCTTATTTTCTAAAACAGAAGAATAATCAGCACAGGAAGCACTACCAGGAAGAAATAAAGTCCCAAAGTACACAATTACATAGCAAGAAACAGAAATTTGTCAATTCATAATAGACACTGCTGAGAAAAAGCTACTGTAGATTCTGAGTAACCCTTTGCCAGCTCCTCCCTGGAGACCAACATCCCACACAGCAGCTGCAGCATTACCAGTGAGCATTAGTCCTGGTGATGACCTGCAGCTCTGTCATCACCTTTTCAAGGTTACAGATGTGACCCTTACATGGTTGGTTGAATAAGAAGCACAAATGGAATGATCACAGCCTGAAAATGTATAATACACTCTGCATTTAGTGTGCATGAAGCTGAGAATCATTGATTGTTAGGACATTGCTTCTGTATATTAAGGATGGCACTAAATGCTTCCTTACCCATAAGGTAAATAAAGACCCCATATAATATAACATCTACCAACATTGGAGGCTCCAAATTTAAACTGTACAAGACCAAATCTTCACAATTCCCTCACTGAAGAGTCAGTAAAATGTTTATTACAAGGTCTGACCTTCTGAAACTGTTGACACAGTGATGTCTGGGGTAAACTTCATCAAATAAAGGCTGGGCAATGGAGTCACGCCTATAAATGAAGGACATCATCTATCCTCAGTTGGAATGCATCAATCACAACTAATTCAGTGAAGAAAACACTTTAAATGAGAGGTAGAATACTAATTACTACCTAGTGATAGGGCTTCTTTTAAATTCCACCAGCAGAAGGTAGACAAAAAATGAAAAGACAAAAAGCACAAATTTAAGCTGAGATGGGAAAATTAAGCTGCATCCTCCTCACACTAATACATGAAAGAATACACACATGAAGAGAAAATGGAAGTATATTTGTACCTGTAAGTGAACTCAGTTGTGATTTTGGTATGAAGGAATAAAAAGTGCTATATCTAACTAAATTTAAAAAAAAAACCACACCAAAAACGTTGTCCAAAAGTGAAAAAGTAGTCTAACTAAAATTTTTTTTAATTTCAAAACTTCTTTTGAATATAATTTTCATTCAAAGACACTATTAATATTAAATTGGGGGAAATAGTCCAACAATAAAAACACAGAAGCTAAACCATGTAAACAAAATTGATTCTGGCACTTTTGTCCCAGTCCTGAAGCTAACACATAGCAATATGGAGCTGATAAAAAAGCATGAAACAGATCAAAGATAGCAAAACATCATGTGCCAGTGAGCCAGTGGATCACAGGCTGCTCAAGAGGAAAAGTGATTCCCTTCTGTCGCGAACGCTGGTATTGAAGGGCCAAAGGATTGCCAAGAGCAGGGAATTCAACGAAAAGGTTGACAAAACATAATTCTTTTTCTCATTAACTACGAAGCCAGAGAAGGTATCTTAGCAGGCTTTTATGATGATTGGATAAAACAGTGTTTAACAGTCCATTGTGTTAAAAAAACAAACAAAAAAAAGGAAATATTTTGGCAATAGCCTTAAATCTTTTGGGACAGAAGCCTTCATCTTTTGGGCTGGATTACGCCTGTACTTGAGATTTTATGGAAAAGAACTGGCCTGTCTGACACTATTAGAGATGCTATGGCTTAGGAAATCAAACTGCTTCAAAGATGATTCCAGTTTTTGTTCTAACGTGCAACATATGCTCTCTCTGCTTCCAAGTGAGCTGTGGTACTCTTCTGGGAGAGAAAACAAGTCTCATTGGCACGCAACACCATTTTTTCCTCCCATAACCAGTAAGCTCCCAGAATATGAAGACTGAAACAGTATTTCTTCCTTGGCAAGGTGCATGTGGCAAGACAGAATTTGCATTTGTTTTCTTATTTCCCGTTAAAGCCATCTGTTGCATCACATATTATTAGTATTACATGTTCTTCTACAGATTCATAGATACGAATGGCACATGTCACACAATTACAAGATAGGGTCTCTGCCCTGAGCAGTTTATAATCTAAGGACACAGAATTTAGAAGTATATACATAAAATGTTTTCTAGTAAGCTGTCAGGCTTGACATTCCATTTTGTCAGGCATGAAAGGTTTCTGAAAGCAATGGAATAAAGAAAACACTCTCATAACAATATAAGAAAAATCAAAAAACTTACTCATTGCCATGTATGGGATTTCTCCATCCCTCTCTTCGTGTTTCCTTTCTGGCCTTGGCCGGTGGTGAATTGCTGGATTCTGCCACTCGCAGGGTTGGTTCCAAAGGCTTGTAGCGCTGCCACAACACTTCAGCAGGATCGCGGAAAGGCCCCTGAAAGGTGTAGGATAATACAAGTGTTTTATTTGGGGGTTACAGTTCTTTTCTTTCCTTCTTTTATTCATGGCACATCACTGATGAAACAGGACACAGAATGTTTGAGAAATGTAGCAAGACTCTTCTTCCAAAATAAATAGAGCAGCTCATTTTGGTAGAGTCTTACAAATAACATAAAGGTTGATAACATACTCTAAAGCTTCAAAGAGAGTGAGAAACGTGCACTCCAAACTTATTTAACTACTAATAAATACTTAGTATTTAAAAAAATATATCATTAGAACTGATAAGGAAAACTTAATTTTTTGTTAGAAAACAATACTGGTGAAATAAAAAACAAGCATGAACTATATCTAAAATCTGCTTAAGCAGAAAACTTAAGTATTTTACTTTGCATAGAACAAAAAAAGAACATGCTCTCTTCAATGTAACTATAAAGCTACCTGGAAGGGAACTTAATGCATTACTTAAGATACAATTCTTCTAATAGAATTCAAACTCATGACTTCAGTAGTACAGGCATACAGTCCATCTTCAGAAAGTCTAATTTCACATTAATTATGTTATTCTTAAAAAATACATGTGGGTTTTTTTGTATCAGTATCTACCATTTAACAACAGGGATAAATAGCAGCAGGAAGTCCTCTCCCGTGCTGCTGAAGTGACATATCCTATATGTCTCACTTTTAGTATTAACCCTTAAGAACTTACCTGGAATATAATTAGTGCTGTGTGCCACTCAGGACGGTTTAATGGCAACCTTGGACTTAGAAGTATTACTAATTAATTTTTATCTTCATCGTTGTTGATCTTGCAATGAACTAGTGAAACCTTTTGGAACTCTAAACAGACAAAGAATCCTAATCACAGCCTCTGTTCTTAAAGATATCCTTCTTTAAATAGGTTATCACTAACAAGTCACAGCTGGAGTTACTGCAAGCACTGAGTGAAGACTGTGGGGCTAATAAAAAGAAATGATTCACGCCTCATTTATGTTCACTTATGTTTTACATTAATAGAAACCAATAATAGGAACCAGTTACCATAAAAGTCATGGACCGTAAATAACACAAATGGCAAATAAGTATCATCTAGTACTTTTCACAGCTGGACAGGAGGATTGCTATATTTGAAAGTAGTTAATGGATTTTTATTGGAACTTTACTTTTTAAAGGCACAGCACCAAGGTTTGGAGATCTTTTTAAAGGTCCCGGTAAGCAAATAAGCATAATATTTACATTTCCTGCAGGTATTTTCTTGCTTCTGTTTTCTAAGTCTGAGTAAAAAAATATGTTCATTTAAAAAAACCACAAAAGTCTTTAAAAACAGAATGAAAAGTGTTACCACCCATGCGAAAATAATCAATATTAGAACACGTCATTAAATCTAGTCAATGTTTTAGTAATACATAACCTGATGATCAAGTCATCAAAAAGTTTAAAATTTGTAATAAAAAATTGAATATGCTGTTACAAGATGTTTGCATTAAGTGGATATACGGAGGAAGGAAGAAAGAAAAGTACTATTATCAAATAATACCAAGATAAATATGTTTGCTTTCAAAAATAGTCTTACAGAATGTTGTCTTTTTTCTTCATTGAAAAATATTGACTCATATTTCTCCAGGGTAAGGGCCAAATCAGTTATCCAAGCAAAGGGTTTGCTCCATCTTTAATTTCTGAGACCTAACTAGGAGTTAGATACATAAAAAATCCCCAGTCTATAGCAAATAAAATTACAACTACTAATAGAAGGAGAGGGGGAAGGGATGTCACTAAGCAAAGGTCCCTCAAAACAAGGCTGTGACATCACTAATGAAAGCAGGCTATATATATCAGAATACTGAGATAATTCTAAACATTCCCTGAAGATTTCTCCGTTGCTCTGAATCATGTATTTGAAGAAATTTACTTAGTAATATGGACCTCAGGAATGTATTTTAAATTAAGACCTCTAAAAAATCCATGTGTCTATTGTCATTTCACGAGATCAAGACTTGTGGAAACTGTGGTAGAATGGTGCTTAAAAATGTTTTCAAATTGACAATGCTTGCAAGCATTTCAGGCATCCTGCTTCAAAATGGAAATCTTTCTGGGGAGGTCAGGCTAGGAAAGGAAGGGAAGGAGTCAACCAACAGTTTTTACCCTGAAGGAGACTCACAAAGCCCTATGCTCGATTTGGAATTTGTATTGAGTAGCATAAATCTTCTTGACACCAGCAGGTTTGCCAAATAAAGGTTAGCAGATCAGCATTCTTGGTACTTTACCATAACATCAGAAACTCATGATAAAAAACACAATCTGCATGAAATGATGCATTCTTCACTGTTCTCATTCCACAACAGATAACAGCATGCAAAAAATCTAAATGTTAATATGCTTTCTGTTATTAATGACTTTTAATGAATAGATGACTAAATTTAGCATTATCCGTGTTTCTATCAAACTGTAATTCCAGTTAACTCAGTAATAAAAATGATAGATCTAAGTATAACATCATTAAAACCTTTTTTTTAAATACACTATCTTACACACACAGAGCTTACCTATTAAACACTAAATACCCATTTCCCTAAGAGAAAACTGAAAGATAGTTAATTTTTTTTCTTTTAAAGATATATAATTGACATCTTCATATAAAATATCCAAACTTATGGGCAATAAAATTTTAGATACCTGAAAGAAAGTAACAAGTGGCTCACAGTGAGCCAGACAGATATTAGAAAAAGAAGCTTGGTGCCAAGAAGTGTTACCTCAAAGAACTAGGACACAAGTATATCTAGTAATTAAATTTCTTATTGTCACACCAGACAACTTTCAGGATGATGTGTTCTGATGGGTTTTCATTTCCAGCTGTTTCATCAGCTCAAACCAGTGTCCTTTTCTTAGACATACAACCCTAAATTGTCAAAGTGTTGTGCAGGGATTTAGCCGTGTGACTCCCATTAACATCAATAAGAGTCGGGCAGCTAAATCCACGCTCTGTGCTTTGAAAATTTACCCCACAGTGTACATCCCAGGGTGCTGAAAGGATTAAAGTATTATATAGCAAATTCCCTCTTTGAGGTGCAGAAAATAAACAGAACTCTTCTGGTTTGTTCTAAAAGGCTATCTGTGCATGACTGCTGTGCCTGCGTCTGAACTCAGAAAGGTCTATAAAATATTCCAAATCCAAGCAGAAGCTTGTAAGATACTTTGTATACAGTAAAGCAGTTTTGCAAGAGCACCTTAACAATGGAAGAACTGTGAGTTCCTTATTTATTTAAAAGCCGGATTCCTGCACCATGTCCACAAGGCAAAATCTTTCCTATCTCCTGAGAGACAATGCAACCAGTCACATCCTGCTCAAGGACTGTCATAGCCCCCTTGGTCCCAGAAGGTAAAGCTATAATGTCATGTTTATGTCAACTCCAAACTCCCTGATCACCCAAACTGCTTGTTGGCTCACACTTTGTCTCAATTCTATTGTGAGTCAATGAGGTCGTTCTATGAGGAAGCTCAAGCAGTCAAGGTAGGGAGAACACAAGGAGGAAAGGACAAATGTGGAGAACTGCCCTGAAGTTGATTCTTACTGTTAGAAGCAGTGGCCTCACTTCTATTTCTCCAGAGGTGTTCCCACAGGCCTGCACCTTCTTAGAATCATAGAATCATAAAGGTTGGAAAAGACCTCCAAGATCACTGAATCCAATCTTTGACCGGACACAACCTTGTCAACTAAATCACAGCACTAAGGGCCATGTGCAATTACTTCTTGAACATTTCCAGGGATAGTGACTCCACCAGCTCCCTAGGCAGCCTGTTCCAATGCCTGACCATTCCTTCAGTGAAAAAATCCTTCCTGATGTCCAGCCTGAACCTCCCCTGGCACAGTGTTATGTCCTCTTGTCCTGTCACTGGTTGCCTGGGAAAAGAGACCAACCCCCACGTGACTACAACCTCCTTGCAGAGAGTTGTAGAGAGTGATATTGATTCAGAGGAGTAAAACACCATTAAAGATATATACATTGCTTATTGCTCAAGTTGTTACATTTCTGCAGACAGGTGGTAGCTTCACTCAAAGTTACTAAGAAGGACTCATTTAGAAGCATTGTCTTTCTAAGCAAGATACAGACAAGGAAATTTAAATATAGAATGGAGTACAAAAAGGTAAAGTGTCAGAGGTTCTGAAGATGTTGTGTCACTCCAAGTGAAACCAGATGGAAAGTGTATGTGTGAGCTAAATAGAAGATTCAGTAGATTGGGCAAACTGAAAAATTCTTCAGAATAGAGGAAAAGACGGAATATTTCTATCCCAAAAGTAAAGGTTATCAGGCACCAACTGGCAAAAGCTACATGTCATTGTATCGTCATCAAGCGCGGAACACAAAGGTCTCAAAAGTTTTTTCTGCTGTATGTATTGGTCACATTCCCAGCAGGTTTTGATAATAAGGTGACAAAAGCTGTTTTGCCATCTTGTGAGACATTCACTTTGATGCATTACCTCACAGGTGTCCATTACTTTACAAAAAAGAAAAAAATCTACCTGCAATATATGGTGACATCAACTGAAACTAAAATTGAGACCATGATGGTTAAGAATGGCAGCTGGGCAACTTCACTATGATGGAGCACAACATGTAGAAATCTTTGCAATTAAAGCTGGCACACACCTAGTGGACACAGGAGGGCAGGAACTATTCTGAACTGACAGGATGCCCCAGTCTTCATATGGAAAACAACTGCAAACTGAGGAAAAAGTTATCACAACTGCTTATATTGTCCTGTCACCTTTCATTTCTCCTTTTTTAATTGATTTAAGATTGGAAATTAGTATTTCTAGCTATAATGAATCATAATATTGATACTCAGTTATATCAGGTCATACCTTTGAAATATCATAAATTACGCTTTTCCCGAAAGGACAAGCACAATATATAAAGAATCATATTTCCCTGTTTTGACATAACACCTAGATTTCTTTTTCTTTAAGTCAAATCTGTGTCACAGACTTTATATCTTAAATGCAGGCACTAGATTTATATTTTTAAAAAATACACAAAAGAGATTTTCAGACCTGGTGATCCAACAAGATATTCTGTGATAATCTATGATAAAAGATGTGAGCAAAAGCTGCCTCAGAGTCACTGGAAAATGTTACCTGAGGTTTCTGTCTGTCAGTAGGTAGCAGAGGCAGTTCTGTGACGAAAGCTGGAGGCTTTTTACAAGTTGGCCAGTCATAGAGCTCATAGGCAAAGGGACTCTTCACTTGCTGCTTTCTGTGGGTCAGTGGTTTTGACTTCCGTAGCAGGAGTTCCATTGGATCTGGGGATTTTCTGAATGGCGAATTGTAGATGCCTGGAATCTGAGCAGAAGATGGTATTATCTTTGACTTCAACTCATTTCAATTTCTACATACACTAGGAACAAAGCCAGTGGCACTTGCAGCACTTCAAAAAGTAAAATGGTCATTAGTTAAGGAGAAATAATGAGAATTTATGGAATACCAAAACCCAGTAGCAGCTTTTTTCCCAACAAAATACTCACAATAAATTTGTGAATAACTATTACAATATTTTAGTCTTCATAGCACAAAACATGTGAAAAACAAAAGTTTAGTGCAATGATTTCTAAATTGTAACTAAAATTGAAAAGTTCATTTATTACTGAATTTGATATTTCTTTTTTTTTTTACATCGCTAATTGTATCACTAGTGTAATATAATATAACAATTGCTAATATAAAACACACATTTCAAATTCTATTCTAGTAATCTACATCATTAACAATCTGTGAATATGTTGCCAGTCCAATTACATGACAGACTGCTCCCAAATCATACCTATACACATAGGGATTTCATCAGTTGTATATAAACAATTCCCAAATAGACGTATGTGAGTTTACTGAATTGTTAAATATGAGAATTCATTTTCCATATTGCACAAAGCCACTAAATTTCCTATAAAACAGATAGCACATGATTAAAATGCACAAAAATTAATTTAAAGATACTGACTTGCTTTAAAGATAATTATATTTTCTACAATGATATACTAAAACTTTTAAAGTAACTCGCTCAGTTAAAATACATTGTCCTTTGCTTTTATCATAATTCTAATTACTAATAAACCTTGAAAAAAAGTAATAGGAAAAGAAATTTCAAGATTCAGGGAAAGTTAAGGAAAAGAGTAAATGTTTAAAGTCTTGTATTGCTCCTTTGGAACACTACTGAGGACCCATGAGAAAACTATGTAGGGCGTCAGCCTCCTCATAAAGTATTAAACTCTTGGGGCTGAGAGGATTGAACACTTCCCAATTAGCTCTAATGCATTTTTCATTAACATATCCTTCTGGGAAGTTCCAGTTTCTTGAGTCAAAACAATTAAATAAGGCATGTATAAAACATCCTGTCTAATAGACAAAAGTATCCAGAGATGGTAGCTTATTCAAAATACTGTTGGGCTGTTCAAAATTTTATGGGCTACATTCTTCAACTCTCTAAGTGATATGGGTCTAATGACAATTTATTTTGGTCCTCTGTCATATGTTCCCCTTTTAGTGCAAACCCTACAAACTATTTCACTAATGGGCTAAACGTACAGTGGGAAAGAGGACATGAATAGAGGTAAGTGGTAGAAACATATGTATGCCAAACAGCCACCGGTTGTTCCTTCAGCTCTTCAGGATGCCGAATTAGAATGGCAGGGATCCATGTTTCAAACAGCAGGCAAGCAGAATCACTGGAGTGAATGTGAAATTCCAGGTCCATCTCTATGATCTGTAAAGTCCAGCTGCAACTTAATCTTTGGTTCTGCAAGCCTGGCTCTTACTCACATAAACATCTCATAATGTTACAGATTCTCCTCATGCTGTTATTATTTTTGCAGTACTTCATGCATTGTTATATTGCAATTTACTTATCAGCACAGTAGAGTTTTGCTTGTGAATGCTTGGTGACCTGTAAGTGCTACATAAAGACAAGTTCCATATGTTGTCTTGGAATTTATTGCACTCTCTTCACAATTACTGAGTGCATTTACACCATATACTAGTTACACAAGTTCTCTCAAATATAAAATGCCACAGCCAATACAAATGCCATACAAATTGAATACATTAGATTCATGCAAATTAGATCCCTCGCTGGAGATACACAAAATCTCTATGCCATGGTCATTATATCACTTCACTCATTAGTCCTACCACAGCCTTTGGATCTGCCTACATCCTGACCAATTAATTTTTTGCCTTCACTATGGTGATGACGGTAAATAGAAAAGTAATAGCCTGCAACTACCTTTTTTACATATTTCAATGAACTTCTCATTGTATTGCTGCTGCACCTTTCTACCCCTTCCTACACCATCCATATTCGGCTGTGGAGATTGTGTTCTAGCCATGTCACGAGTGTGCAGAGGTTCCCAGCTAACGGGAGAGATACTGCTCTCATGGTATGTCTGTGAAATACATATTTTATCGAAAGTGACAATGGCACTGAAAATTTAAACATTTTCCAGAAGAAAAACATCATGCACATCACTGAGAATCAGAGTGATCCAGAAAAAACCACGAAGGCATAATAACAACTCTCTAAAGTTGGCAGGCATGGATTTGCCAATCAGTAGCAAATCCTGATCAGGGCTGTATCTTCCAAAAATTTGCACCTCTTTTTAAGCATTTTCTTTAAACAATTTTTTTAAAAAATGCTGAAGAACAAATTGAGGAGGAAATATTTTAATTTTTTTAATGAAAAAAATTTAAAATATTAGATTATTTCAATCTACCTAGCACAGGTTTGAGGTTTGCATTTTCTTTCTCCAAAGTGGAAAAATACAGTATCTGAAATAATTTAAATGTTTTCACTCTGAAGAATTAAATGCAAGAATAACTTTAAATTGATGTGCTATCTAGGCACTTTTTTTAGTCACACTGAGAGATAGTATGTGTCTCTGTGAGTAAAATGGCTTTCTGAAACTGCATTTTGCAATCTACATTAAAATACTGTATATATTCTACTTTGTGCTTCTTTGATTAAATGTTTGGCAGTAATAAAAAACTATAGTTCATAGAGGGTTCAAACACAGCAAAATGCTACTGAATATCTGCAGGTGCACTTACAGAATTGGCTTTTAGCACTTTTAATGAAACCAAAATTAGCTATAATACATGTGGAAATGCATTGATTCAGTGTCTTTTGAATCATTATTGCTGAAAAGGTGTCTTAACAAAGAGTCATCTTTTGTTCCTCTTTTTTTACATACTGACAGGTTAAATGCATATAGATATTATATCAACTATGAAAATGGATTTGGAATTTAGGAAGTCCAGCTGGACACTTTAGAAGTTTTTGCTTCTTCTACAGTTGAAACTCTTTGTAAGATCTGGGTCAAAATTGATTACAAAGTGCATATTTAAATAACGATTTTTCAAGCAATCCTTGTTAATTACTTTACATTTTAATTATATATGTTCAAGTATTCAACAAGACACATAGCAAAGCAATCAACAGAGTTAGTATCTAGACAGATAAAATTAATACTAATTTACTCTAAATTCCCCAAGGTTCGTGGTAAGGTTAGGCCTAGATTTAAAATTGGTAAAGTTTGGTGGGAGAGACAAGGGGATGAGTTTGATTCTACTTTCCAGTTCAGAACAATCTCTGGAAAAATTGCTTCCCTTCTTTTTTTAAAATATCTCTCCAAATTTTAGTCTTGTTTTTGGAATTGCTTGCACTGTGCAGTGTGGTGATGAATACCCTATTCACTCTATCCTCTGCAGGGAGCTGGCAGTCTACAGAAATCTAAGAATTTAGGGGATCAAAGCCTTTGGTACTTAATACATTTGCATATCTTCTTGAGACAAGTGCCATGTATTAAAAGCATTACTTCATTTTTCCTTACTTTAATACAATATTCTCTCAACTACAAAACCATTGTACTTAATTCCACTTTTTCAATGGTAGAAAAGTATCTGTCTTGGATATTGCCCCATACTATGATTTCAATATTTTCCCCACTTTTAGTCCATAAGAAGATATGGAAACACTCCAAAATATCATCAGAGATTACAAAAAGTACCTCTGCTCTGCAGGGAGAATGACACATTTTTTGTACCCGTGCTCTTCAACACTAGGAAGGGACTCTGTCAAAGCCAGCTTTCAGGACTTCATTTCCAGGAACAATTTTCTAAAGTGACAAACACTACGGGGAAATCTGTGCTAACTGTTAAAAAACTTACAACTGGGTTATTTGCAGTACTGTCATGCTAACTTCCACCTCAATAAGACCAAAGAAATCTCAGGAGGGGACTCTGCTAATAGCTTCTTACTGACCTCCTTACATCAGGCCCTTCTGGTGAACAGTGGCCCAGTGGTGAATATGGCAAATGAGGTGTGAAAGCAGAGATTTTTTTTTTTTTAAGACTATGGTTCTGACTTGTCAGGGAAAATAAGAAAAAAAAAAAAAATTGAAAAAAAAAAAAGAGAGAGAGAAATGAGTTATACAATAGATATATTTTCCCCTAGAATTCTCTGCCTCAGACCTTCCATCATGGAAACCCAAGCATGACCTGGAATATTAATTGTGTCAGGTCAAGCATACTGGCAAATGTACCGTTTGTTACCCAGTCATCCTTAGCATTACATTAATATTTTGAATCATTTTGCATTTCTAACATTCTATCATTTAGTTTCCTCCCAATCACTTTCTTATCTTTATAATTAATGGTCACATATAAAGAAAGAAAAAATCATAAGGAAACAAGTATTAATTTAATGAACATTAGCAAAGAAAATTTGGGGTTTTTTTGGGCGGTTTTTTATTGTCTGAATTGCTTCCACCACTAAGGCTGTATTTACTCAATGCTAAAGAATACCTATCTTTGTCCTCTCCTGTTTATCATTTCAATGCAGAGAGAAAGAGTTAACTTTCTTTCAGTCTAAACTAATTTTTTCAGAATAAAAGAAAAAAAATTATTAAGGAGTTGCCTTGAAAGCTAAACTATGAAGCAAGGCAGCAGCAAAATAAGTAGAAAGAAGGAAGGAAGAAAGGAAAGAAAAAGGTGCAGGTAGAAATGGAAAGACAAGGCTGTGTTGATTATGCTGGACAGTTCCTTGGAAAAGATAGGTGACCCCAGGTGGTATAATAAATCCTGAGCAGTTTAGATTCTGCAATTTTTATTTACTAATTAATTATTTCTTAGTCTTCTTTCCTATTTCTTGGCTGAGCTTTTAAAGTCTGTGTAAAAAATCACAAATCAAATATATTCTAAGATACAGCACAGCTACTGTGTTGCAAATAATAACACACATGCAAAATTAAAAATTGACAAAGTTGAGCTGAAGATAAATTGTAAGCATTAAGTCAATAGAAAGTATATTCTGATATATTTACATATTTTTACTGTAATTTAACTAAGCAATAATAAAGATATGCTCTATTTAAATTACTTTTTCATATCCACTCTAAAAGACTGAAATAATCAACATATATCACAAACATAAATGTTTCATTTAACAGTCATTTAATCTTGAAAAAACCAGCTTTGAGGGATGAAGCTTGTGCAAGTGGTTGCCACAGTAAGAACCGAAATAAAGTACTACTTTCTCACTCTGGTCTTTTAATGAGGAATTAAATGAGAAAGAAAAGACTTCAACAAAATAGAGACTTAACTTGAAAATCCTTTCTTGCTCCATTGTAATTTGTAAAATAACCTAAGCAAGCTGAGAGGAGAGGTAAGAGATCTTTAAAAGCCATAAAAGTAAAAGCATGAAGGAGAGCTGTGAATGAAATATTTGCTAGAGATGGGATTGCTGAATCAACACTGACCAGTGCACTTCATCATAATTATCAGGACATACTACTGCCAGGGGATTTATAAAAATCCCACTCAGCAAATAATTGCCCTGCTGTTAGGAGATAGTCGGAGTGTTAACACACTGTCACAGTCCAGCGTTTAGTAAGATATTCAACATTCAATTACTCTTGCTGAGAACTAAAAGGAAACATGATCATTTCTCAGCTGCTGCAGTTATGCTTCCACATGAATTCCAGTGAACAATCCTGTTAATCCCCAGATACAGTTTTTCTAGGAGGGAAAAGAAATACCTCAAAACATTCATGATTCACAAGGAAGTAAGCGTTTATATAATGCTGCAAACGTGTCTGTAAAAGAAAAGGAATTTTAAACTTCTAAATAACTAGCTTTTTACAGACTGTCAGAATATTTCATATTTAGTCAAAATAAAAGGACAATATTTAATATGAGTTTTAATGTAGAAAGAACATCTACAAAAAAATCTGTAAATACTGTTCTAGCAACAAGTATAATAAAACTATTTCCATGAACTCAAATGCGAAATGTCAAAATATTTAAACTACAAGAGAATGTATTTGACTAGCAACAATCTGCAATTTTTTAACTAATGTGAACAGATTTTTGTATTAACAATTAAGAAATACATTGTCAAGTTTATGCACATGTCGGAAAAATACCATAGTGTGGTTTAACATTCTGGTTTGAGATAAAACTTCTTTATCATGCCTGACAATAGGAAAAATGTCACCCAGCTTTATTAACATAGGTTCAGTACTCACTGAGCTAATGCTGCTCCTCAGGCCTGATCCTCTAATCCTAAAAAATATACTCTCAGGAATTTCATCTAAATAAGAACTGGAGGACCCAGCCTGTTATCGCACCTAAGGTATTTTACCTTTCTTTGAGATATTGCTTTTATGGAGAGACTGAAGAATTCATAAATGAGTGATGAGTAGCGCATTTTCTTTCCAGTGGGATTAATTACCTGTCTTCTGCTTAATATATATTCTGTTTAAACAGAGTAATAGAAGCATTAATTATTGTTATTCTGCCTTCAGATTGTAAAGCTTGGTTCAGTCCTTTTCATCTGTGAAATGTTTGCTTGATATCAAAAAATAGTGCAATCACAGTTTAAACGCACTTGTATAAGTAAACCAGGCAGCAATTTTATGGACTATACAATGAGGTGTTAAGGAAACATTAAAGTCCAGTATCCTGGCCACAGACCATAAAATCAACCTCTAAACCTGCAAGGCACTAAGTTCAATTGCAGGAAACAACGCTGTAATTGAGTCTCCAAACAGGCACCAACTGCTTGGGCATTTAGGCACCAAGACAAGAGAGAAACATAATCGTACTTTACTGCATGAATCATTGTGGCACAAGATCCAAAACACAGCAGCCCAGCAGATGCAGAGGCATCCAAAAAATGCATCCACCTTTCATTGATTGTCTCTCTGACTGAGGCTTACTCTGTCAAAACTAATTCTAAAGATGGCTCTTGATGACTTGACTAGATCAGGAATAATAACTTGAACGACTGAGTGATGGCATGGGAAACAATACTCTTATGATGAAGACACAACACAGGGACAGCACATTCAAAGTTCTCTTACTGTCTTCTCATTTGACTTTCAAAACAAGCAGAAAAATACAACTTAATTGCTGAATGGCTTTATTTTAAAAATAGGAGTGGGAAATTCTATTACTGTTATCATTTTCTCAATAAGAAGTGCTAGCCTGAATATGGGATAGTATACAAGTTATAAGAATCTCTGAAAAGAAACCTGTTTCTATAACCACCTTGTGTAAGTGGGAACTAAAAAGCTCAGTCTAAAAAATAATCTCTGAAGGTGAATTTATTCTTTTGTGTCTCAATAATTGCCTGTAAACACACAGACAGTATTTTCTTCCTTTACAGAGCTATTTTGAGGCTAAAATTATTTATCTTGTGAGAAGTTTTTAGAGCCTTAAAACACATACCTACACATGTGATATTACCTATATCTTTAAAATTAAAATTCCATCCACTGCCACTGTCATAATGGAAAAGAATAACTTTGTACAAAAAATCTACTTGAGATTCACTCTTTTTCTAACTGGATTGAGAAAAATCCTTATAATTATACCATTTAGAATCTTTGAATTTGTAACACCAGAAGTTACCTGCAACAGCATATCAGAAGAGAGGAGAAGCTCTTTGTAACAGGTAGAGATGGAAATCATATGGAGATTCCCTTTGTCAAGCATATAATTGCTAAAGAGAGAATTGGCTTACGCCTCAAAAATGCATAGGTGCAACCAAAACAGTGTAACATTTCATGGCTTTTCCTTGTGCCTTATGTCTGTTGCATTGTGCTTACACGTGAGTATTCCCCCACAGACATAGATTCTGACAGACTTATTAAACAATTTGCTGTAGTAAACCTATAGGATTAGGCAATGAGTAAAAACTCAGAATGTGGCAGAATGTTTAACAAAGCAATCTGCAATGAGACCAATAAACAATGAGGGGAAGGTTTAATGAACGGTCATAGTATTGCATACCCGAAAGAATAATGAGGGAACAAAACCATGTTCATCTGATTAGTAAAGGTAGTCAGAAATTAGTAGAAAAGAGTGATACAATCAGAAAAAAACCCCAACGATGAAGACTTTACTAAAAGATTGTTGAAATGGAAAAACTGAAAGCAAAGCAAACAATAGATAGAGGGAGATGTACAGTGTTCGTCGTGTCCCTTGCAGAACAGATGCAACTCCCAAATTACCAGTATGTATCAGATACTAAACAAAAGCACTGAATATTGAATAAACAGTGCAAGTTAATGAAAGAAATTTACTATTATGCTATTCTGTTGCCTAAGAGCTGAAAAACAAAAGAATTGGTGTGTACATCACTCATCTTGAAGTCTCATTAAAGCAAGGACACCATCAGTGCCACTTCTTAATCAACAGGAAGGTTTGCTGTTGAGACACGCATGGCATTTTATCTTCATGACTTCTCCCACGCTATTCCTAACCTCTCTCTTGTTACCCACTTATCTCTTACTTAGCATGCACTTCTCCTAATATAAAAGGAGAAAAAAATTACCTGAGCAAGACCATAGCTCACATAAACTTGGTTAAATACCAGATGGACTACCATGCATCAACCACATTTATGCCAGTAACTATTCCAAGAATGCCAGTGGAGTTCGACTGTTTCTGAATGTGGCTTTGAGAACTATTTAGCTGATGTACTGCGTTGTGATTTCCTTGCAATATAGATTCTTTCTTAAATGTTTTTACTGTATCATACACACAGCCAGCATTCAATATATAACTCAGTCTTCTTACCAGTTTTCTAACCCTGCAGCAATCCAACCCTTTTGCCACCCCAACTGACAGTAATACACAAAATGTGGTCATGTTTTTCTAAGATCTCAGCATGTACACTTTTTGATAGATCACACAGCTTGTCCTTTAAACTCTGCCATTAATCCTACCCACAGGAATTGAGCATGAAGTTTATTGTCTAGGAAAAATCCACACAAATAGGGATTATGCAATTCAGATGATAGAAAAGACAGTTTAAATGCAGGGACCTTCTAGCTAGTGGATTTTTAAATGACTAAAGCTGAAATGCTCAATGCTATAATACATGGTAGATACAGAGATGTCACTATGCTATAATATCAAGCTTTGTGTGACATGGCTAGTAACAAGCTATTTAGAAGAAGCTCTTAGAAATATTGCCATGTCTGGCAATACTGGTCATACCTTTAAAAACTAAGCTTGCATAGGATCAATCAGAAAACAGCACTCAAACTTTGTATTTTATTGCGTCTTAAGCTCTTTCTAATAAGAGATTAATTTTTTTGTGCAAACTCTCATTTCTTTGAATAGTTAACCGGTTATCAAACATACTGAAATGATTTTGTAACAGGCAGCCTTTAGAAAAAATAGAGTTTACAATGCTGTCACAGATAAAACTTAAAAGTTCATCCATTGACTATCTTTAAGGAATAGGAAGTGAATATCTTGTTTTCTGGGAAGTGGGACAAAAGGAGAAATTTATTTCTGTTGGAAATACTTCCACTTACCACTTGAGCTAGGCTGAAACTTTAGAGAAGAGTGAATGTGAGAAGAGTTCTGTTCACTGATACTGGGAAGAAATACATCTGAAATGGTGCACAGCCATGGTTTTTTGCATAGGAAATAGGTTATGGTGTCAGCAGATAGCACTTCCTCCATCCTCTAACCACAGTTACCCTTTTCTGGGCATGAAGATCACCATGCTTTTACCATCTTAGTTTTGGCTTTGACTGTACTTGTCCCCCCTAATGAGATAACCACTATTTCTTAGAGAACAAAAATGTCTGATTGAAAAGAATATGAGAAAAACTGGAAAATCTACGGAAGTTATACATTTTCTCACTAAATTATTTTGTCAGTATGTGCACCAGATAGGTTTTGGAGATGTATTTTGGCTTTCAGCTCTTGTCCTCTTTATTTACATCACCATGATACTGTATTGAGTATCAGAATTACAGTTCTGAGTGTCCCCAGGATTAGTTATCCCAAAGGGCAAGAGCTGGACTCAGATTTTAAGAGAACTAGAGATTTTTGATTGTGTGTGCAAATCACTTTTGGAATCACTTTTGCAAACCATTTTTGGAATTTAGAGCTGGCGTTTAGGCACAATGTCTTTCAGCATCAGAAACAGCTCAGTTACTGGCTTCTTTCAGTTTACATGACTTTGTCCTTCTTTCTGACAGAAACATTAAGCAACATGAACTGAGATCCCTTCCAAGTGAACTGAGGTTGTGCATACAGTGCTCCATGAGGCACAAGATTTGAATGATTTTCCTAGAGTGAATACCTGTGAATAGACTGATACATCTGGCTTCCAATGGGAAGTGAATACACCGAGAAAGCTTGCTGATCAAACATAACCTGTCACAAGTACTGTCAGAAGGATGTAATGTAAATTGTGAACCCTCTGGAAACTATATTCTATAAAAACAGAACACTGCAGCATGAAGTGCTTCACACACAAATGCAAGCCTGCCTGGGAACTAAGAAAGCTCACTCTCCCCTCTGTAATTTAAATAGGATTTTTTACAGTGCAAGCTTTGGAAAGTACTCAGAAACATCTGACTACTTGGCAGAGAAGTGATGAGTGGATATTAAACACCCATGGATAGGTGGGGATGTTCATTGATTGGGGCACCTAGAATAAAAAAAGAATTGACTATTTTAGTTCATCTTCAGGAAGTATTAGTACTTATAATGAATGATAATTTCATCCCCTGAATGTTTTAGAGACAGGATAATAAAATTACAACAGTAAAGAGGGAGGAAATAAAATGTAAAAGGTAAGAGCTAATTCATTCTTCATGCTAGCTCAGTCCTTGGCCTTTCCTGAACAGACACTGCCAATAGTAACAAATTATGTATAATCATTTTGTGATGTGGACTGTTCACTCGGGACTAAGCTCAAATGACCAAACTTGCAGCCTTGTCTCTTAAACTGTGGATCTGAAGATCAAAGGCTAGGGCTTTATCCGCTGAGTCCTCACCTTTATAAGAATAAAACTGCCAGCTGTCCAGAGACAGAGTGGATGTCAAACAGTGTCATTTTAGACCAATTGTTTTTCAAGTTCTTACAGGACAGCACATTAGGTTAGAAGCATATTAATCAGTTGTGTCTCCTGAATATTCATTAACCTGCTCCAGGAAGGATTTTGTGGCCTTTTTTCGTTCTCACTTAGAACATTAGACATTTAGACCTGAATAAGTGCAGTAACTTCAATAGAATTAACTCCTGATTTCCAGAAATGCGAAAAGGGGACAAATGCAGCCAGTGTAATGATTATGAATTGCCATCTCTGTTGACAGGAAAAATTTAATATAACAATACCTTAGCACTGAATAGAATTTGAATTTAAAATATTTTACCCTAGGAACTGACACGTGCTGAATAAATACAGAAAAAATTTATAGAAGTGATATTTTGAGTTCTACAATAACTACAGAAAATCAAAATGAAACTGGTCTTAGAAACAAAAGATGAAAAACTGGGGCATGTTTTTACTTCCTTTATACTCAAAAGCCCTAATGTAGAATCCAGAGAAGTTTGCTAAATGGTTCCCATTAACTAAAGTGGAATTGCTTATGGAGATACACAGGGAGAGTAAAAATGGAAAAACTTGGTTCTCGTTGCTGACATTAGAACTTTTTGCTGTAACTCACTTGAGAGTAACTCTCAGCAAACATTTCCTTCCTCCTCACAGAGCATTATTCTTAAGGTTGGGTTTTTGGCCTTTTTAAAAATGTTTTCTATAGTGCTAATCTATTGAAGGGTTACTTTCTCACATGTTTATGTCTCCCTGGAAAGGATCATCTCAGTCAAGACTAGTTCCATTCAAAATACTTTCTTATTTTATAGCACCAGCTATAATATTCTTACAACTAATAACTTCCAAAGCATTATTTCAATGGGAATAAATGCAGGCCAATACCAGCCACACACCTACATGCATTAGCCTGGACTCAACAGAGAGATGGTGACACACTCAAGCAGGCACTGAAAACTGAACTACTATGATCCAAAAAGGGAACTCATGTCTTGTTACTAAAAGGAATGTCATAGTTTCTAAAACTTCTGCAATGAAAAGGGCCTATTATTACACATGGATTTTGTTCTTCCCTTGCAGCTCTAATTTACCGGGAGCTTATGAGCGGTATCTGTTCACAAACTGCCAAGGGACGTCAGGAAAAACTGTCACCCTGCTCAAGAAGGCTGAAAAGTGATGGACTTTAGTGTTGCTTGGAGTGGAAGAGGCCATGCCCAGAACCAGATGAAATTGTGGAGAAAGAATAAGGCACTCCACAGTTGCATATTCTCCTGTGACAGAATACCAGAGACAGCAAAGCTGTGAAATGAACATGCATGAGCAAAACAGCAATGCAAGGAGAATGAGTGAACCTGGTCTTCCAAGGAACACAACACGAGAGTTAGTGTTAGTTCCAGATCTCTTAACCCACTCTCCCTGTCTAGGTTATTGCTTCTCTGGGTATTAAGAGGGCAGAAATTGAAGGAATAGAGGCAAAAAATGAAAATCTAAATATTAAAAAAAATAGAAAGCTGTACAACTAAGAACTACAAGTCCTTCAACTACTATTTGCTGGAAACTGAGAGAATATTCTCAACAGTAATTATATTGCCCCATTGCTCCATTTCTTTCCTCTTCCCTAGGCCATGCTGTTGGCCACTGTCAAAGATAGGATGCTTGGCCAGAGGAGTCTTCAGTCTGACTCAGTCAGGTCTTCTAATTAGTCAGGGGCTAACAGAAAGAAGATGCTATACAAAAATCCAGAGTAGACATACACACATAACAGCATGATTAATTTTTCTAAGGTCTCAATAACTAAAACTTTCAGCTAGAACAGAAGCTCCCAGAGAAGAAAGGACCAGTATTAGCTGATCTACTCTCAGCATGATTTATCACAGAGCAGGAGGTCCAGGTTTAGAAATGAGGCTGTGACTCAGTCCACCAGCCACAGCAATGGTAAGCTTAACTGATGCATGTATAACATATCACTATCAGCAAGGTACAAATACGTTCTGCAATTGTGTGACAAAGCTCTCAAGCTTTTGCAGATCAAAAGAAATTTGGCTTCCTGGACTAGCTGTACATTTATTTTGTCTGACAAAAAGTAATTGTGTTTATCTGTTTAGAAACAGAAGAAAGGGAGAAAAGAGGATTAAAATTCTCTTTTACCTCACCCCGAACTGTTTGCTATACAGTAAAAAACTATAAAGGGAAAAGATCTGTTGCTCTGCTGATTCTCCAATCCTCTTCTCAGTGACAGGAGAAACTGTAGTAGCAGAAGGCCTTTTCAGCTGTTGCACTTGGAACACTGTTTCCATAGGGCTCTTTTCGTGAACTCAACACTTTACAAGACATGTAAAGACATTACTTCTGCTCTGTATTTCAGTAGCCACTGGCTTCTGCTCCCCATCCCACTGTGGACTTGCAGGTGCTGATGCACCTGCTCCCCCTCACAGAATCACCTCAGCATTGCTACTTGCTCTGTCAGCAGATACTGAAAACAATACAGGTCTGCATTCCAGCTTGATACTGGATCTCTGGATTTAGACTGTCGTACTCCTGACTCTAATCACCATTGTAAGACAAAGACCAACTGCAGAATTGCTTGAAAGGTTGGAAATAGCAATGACAGGAATCATGCAACCACATATTTCAACACAAGTGGGCTCTTCGACCCCATTTCTACAAAGTGCCATGAATATATTCAGTGCCTCTCTCCGTTGTTGACTTTAAAGGTCATTTGTCAGCACTTGGCAGGGGATGGCCCTTACTACAAATGTTGGCCTTGAAAATATGACAAAGAGCAGAAGTAAGAACCTGTTCAATTATAGTGAAGTGAAGGTTGTTAATACAGAAAGAGTGAACTACAGGGAGATAGAATAATAATCTGCATAGGTAAACATGTTTATAATGTAAAACCACATTTAATAAGTAGTTCATTTATTAATAACAATTTGAAAAAAAGGGATCATTACCAATGTAGTGGAAATAGCATACTGTGATTTTGGACTAATAAGAAAAGCTTAATTATTGTAAGTTTCATGTCTCAATAAGAAATCACAATTCAGTTCTTGATAAAACAGGTAAAAACGAAAAGAAATTGTGTTACGAATAGGAAATGATAAGAAATATTCTTAACAAAGATTTGATAAATATATAATTTTTATTATATTCATCATAAAGTCAAAATTTATCAGACTGATAAGGTAAAAAAAAAAAAAGAAAAGAATTACGTTATATAAAAAATGTAAAACCTGAAATACAGAGAATCTTATTTTTAAAATTGTACTTGGTTTGGAAGTCCCAAAGTTGCCAACTCACAGATTTATTTCTTGCTGTATTTCACATTGGAATCTCTTGCAATAAGCAACCAGAAAGTGGTTTTTCTTTATAAAGGTAACAGTTTATGAAAGAAATAAATGCTTGAATAGCAAGTTATTTCATGAAAGGACAAAACATTGACTTGATCACAGGCCATGCTATTACATCCATACCAGACACCCCTGTACATTTCTGACATTCACATTCTTCAGCTTTACTTCTTGAAAGTAAAACAATGCTAGCAATCAGGAATGGGCACACCTTGTATATAGATAAAGATATAGATAGAGATAAAGATACAGATATAGATACACAGACATACAAACACACTTCTGAGATGTTGTTGTGGGCTTCAGCTTGTAGGGAGAGAAGAATGAAACTTGACATGCCTTTCTTTACAAAAATTGAGGAGCAACAACTCCTTAATTCCTTTCTGTCAATATGTAAACACCCTTTTCTTTTTTCTTTTCACCCTTTTTGCCTGTATTAAAACAAAAATATTCCAAACTATAGGATATATTTCAAACAATTATTGCAAATACAGACTTTGCAATGCCGTCCACATAACCTGCCTGAACACCTGCAGCCTTGATGCATGAGGTGGCTCAGCTCCACCATTGCACCTTGTTATGTATGGCAGGAAGGGGAGGAGAACTAAACTTTAGCAGGTCATCTCTATGACTTACTGGGCTTTAGGTAATGCATAGCTCTACAATAAGTCCAGCTCATCAATGTCCTCTTTTCATTTGCTATGTGCCCTGCTTACAAATGATATGTTTTCCTTAACTCACTCAAAATGTTGACTTTTGCTGCCTGTTTCTACGGAGACATGAATGGTCCTTGCTCTAGTTAATCCAATTTACTATTCTTTGAAAACAGTAAGATGTAGATGTAGTCAGATCAGAAGACTAGGCTTTTAGAGAGCAAAAAGTCAGGCACAGAGCATCAAACCAGTAAATTCTGCATGGAAATAATCTGCCCTGTATCTTAGCAAGATATCATATTCTACAACTACGTGCAATTGCGGAATACAGACTTTGACTGCAGTAAATAGTTAACTTCAAATATATCTTTGCTGGTTTTCAGGTTATCTGTAGGTTTTGCATTGATTTACACTATCTATGTTTTGAAATACTGCCCGCAAAAGAAAATGATTCTTGGAGCTCAATTCTGTGATAAAGAAAAAAATTCTGTGGGCTCTGAGTGTCAGTATTCACAAACCATCTCAGCAAACAAAACCAAGCATTTTTTTCTTCTGCAAAACACTGCTAGCTAAACTCTAATTCTGTAAAATTAGTAACCCAAATTCATCAGAACATACCAGTTACTGCTGCCCTCTACCAGCAGTCCTCCAGGTGGACAGCTGAAATGAGGAACTACTTGCCATTCCTTAAAAAGTGTTACAGCTTGCTAAGCTTGTATCATTAGAGATGAACTGAGCTTACTAAAATCTTATCAGGCCACAAGTCACTCAGTGCCTCTAACCCAACAATTTTTGTACTCCAGGTAAGCATACTAATGTTTATGAATTTGTTTACACAAATTGTACTGTTCAAAACAAGAATTCCCAATTTTTTACAGTTTAAAACAATATAAAATATTGTGCAGATTATTCTTAATATCCTAGATCTACATGTGGAAAAATAAATTAGAGTGAGCTAATTTCAGTCATTAACTAGCTTCCTTGTCTAATAGCCACTGTGAAAAAATTTTTATGCTGTTTTTTACTTATATTATACTATGCTTTAAAAAAAAAACAAACAAACAAAAACTTAAACTTGATTTACACATTGGGTTTTCATAATTGATATCCATTTAATCAAACCACATTTCTATCTACAAGATAGATCACAAATGATTCCCAAACAGAAGGGAAGATTAAATATCTTGTCACTAAGTGTCATGGTATTTTTCCTGCATTCTTTAGGATTAGCAGTCCTTACACACAGATTATAATTAACAACTTACAAAAAGAAAGCACTTAGTTCATACTAATATTTCACATTAATTCCATATCTGTATGAAGAACAACCAGTCACCAAACACTTATGGAGATAAAATCCTTTTTTTTTTATAAAAGTTCACAAAAGGGGACTAAAAAAAAGGCAAACCCACAAGTTTTACCAATCTTATCAATTTTATATAAGATATATCTACTGGCATATTTACCTGCCTGTTTAAAGCAGCTGGCATAAGAATGCTTGGAATAATATACTAGTAATATAGATCTAATACAAATTAATAATAAATATTTAAAATTTATGAGGCATTTTTCAGTGAAAACAATCATGCTAAATAAGCTGATTCAGGAAGTTCTAAGACAAGCTTTATCTGAAAACCCACATTTACAATCTATCCTAAAAACAAGCAGAACACTGCACCAACCCCAGCATTAGCTCAATTAAAAAAGGTGAAAAAAAATGAAATCTCTTCTCAGCTTAATAACTTGTTAGTTCTTGACAAGTGCAACAACACAACAATAAGCCAGTCAAAATGAGTTTTTAAAGCGAGGTTATGCCCTTCATGTTGTGTTATCACAGTGGCAGATCAAACTGCTGACTTGGACTCTTTCTGCCAGCAGTGCTGATGCTGCCCCTATGAGCTACTGTCACAGAATAGTCATGGTACCTGCTCTTGCCTATAGAAAAGCACTAAATTGAACTCGAAGTAGTGTCTTTGTGATATCTTTTCAACAAGTCATGTCCCATTCAGCCTGCTAGTTTATCTCTGTCAGGCTGGGGGCCCAAGTGGTTTGCATGAGCTGTCAGGGACAGGTCTACCAACCTGCTCAGTGCTAAGGAGGTAATGCATCTTTCGGGCTTGGTATTTCTTTTCCTTTTCTTTCTTTTCTAGGTCTTTCATTTTGTCTTCATTTTCCTTCATTTCTGCGTACTCTTGAAGTTCACTCCTGGAATAAAATAAGTCTGCTAACTATATGATAACAACAAACAATGTGCTAATGTTCTATTTTACTTTAACCCTTTCATAGCTTCACAGTGTTCTGTTCTTATATATTAGCAGTATACTGACGCCACTGGAATGTAAAATTACTGTTCTTTCAGTTCCACAGCAGTAGGATCCTACATGGATATAACTACGAAGAAACAGGATTAAAGTGATCAAAAGTAGAACAGTATATAGGTTCACCTTGCTTACAGCTTGATAAAATAATACTCATATATGTCCTTTTATTTGCCTTTAAGTGTCTTTTTACTTCAAATTTCTCTAAGTGGAAGCTATTATAAATAGTGATTTTCCTTAAAATGGTTTCAAAATATAAGTTGTTCACTTATGTTTCAGCCAATGCCTTGCAACACCTTCTGATCTACCGAGACGGAAGATCTCATGGAATGAGAGAGGATAGTAGACATGGGATAAGAGACGACATTCACTCCTGGATCCTTGAGCCCTTTTTAAGGTTGAGAAAGTAGGCACAGAGTAAAACTGGATAGGAACCTTTCATGCATACATTGTCCTTAAGAGGAGTTTCCATGGCATTGGGCTTCTTGCACAGGTTCTTGCTTCATTTCTGCTCTGGTTTGATGGGAGCTGTACAGGCTACCACAAGAACCAGGAATGAAACTGCTTCATGAAGCACTGCATGACAGAGGTGTGCAAAACATAGAGTCATCTAAACATGTGAATCTCTGCATAAAATCCTTTAATCATAAAAGAAATATGGAACTATACCTGATACCAGGTTTCAAAGAATGGAGAAAACTCATGATTTCAACTTTATGTTTAGAGGAAAACTTGAACAGAAAATGGGCATAGATTTCCTCCTCAATGGCTCTTTTCTGCACAGAGCCAGGCTTGCCATAAATTAGGCAAACAGTAGAGTGAATTAATGTTCTATAAGAAACAAAATTCTGGGTTACTGTGCACAGTGCACGTGTATAGAATTTTTTGACCCAGTTAAAAAAGGTTAGTTTGATTAACATTTGTTATTTTTGTTATTACAAAAAGGCTAGTTCAAATTAACCTGTGTGCCAAAGACACCAAGCATATTCAGTCAAGCATTCAGATTGCTAAAAAGTTAATTGAGTAAATTTTAGTATTTTTTTTTTTTTAGTATGTGTATAGATGATAAAATACAAAGAAAAAAATATTATTCACCTAACTGGATGATTCAAATATTCCTGCAAAACAGATTATTTAGAGAAGTCCACATTAATAGTATCAGTTGTTTCAATGAGTACCAAATAAGACACTGTGGGGACATGGGTCAAATTGTGTCAAAATATGCACATGGATAAATTTGCTGATATGAATAATCCCATGGAAAAGTCATATTGCTCCCAAAAGTGTTTTTAAGATTGTGACTCAGACTTACTCTTAATATTTTAATTACCATTAAATTAGTTCATCAAAGTATGTGAACAATACGTGAGCAATAATTGCTTTATAAATATGAACACTATGAAATCACATTCTTAAATGCAAGTTGCAAGGTAGAACTTTTATTTATTTTATCCTCTTTCAAGATTTTATCAATTAAAGTAAGTAAAGTATTAAGTAATTAAACATTTTATTTTAACTGCAAAAGAAAAATAGAATGAAAAGAAAACACAGATCAGAAAAGATGCATAGGTATTTTTGAATCTCTGAAAATATTTTTGTTGCAGTTTACTGTTAAAGGCTGCTAATACAATATTTCATACAAGGTTACTTATGAAGCACACTGACGTTTAAAAATCACCATGCTATGCTTTTGCAGCAGTGTAATTTTTTTTCCAACATAAGATTAAATTGCAAAATAAATGAATTACTTAGAGTGGCATGGCCCCCATTTTGCCACCCTTCTCTTGAAAATTGCTTATTAATATGAAAAAAGAAGTTGGAAAATAGCCTGTTTTACTTTATGCATAGCATTCCGGGGCCTCAAAGCCTGCAGAGCTGGAGTAGCTGCACATTTTAGATTGTGTTGGCAAGCGGGGACGATGACCTTTCTGACCTGCATCTCAAGGCTATTATTAATCGCTAAGTAACCTGGTAAAGCCAAACAAATTTGTTTCCATTGAAAGGATCTCTATCTGTGTCTGAGAATTTGTGCTGTACCAAACAAACCTCATTAACTGTGTCCATTTTTGACAAAGAACTAGGAGTTGGAGAGATTGGCGACCTTTCTTTGTCCTCAAGGTACAGATTTCAGAGTCACTATATGTAGGTACATAAGCATTTTTTACTAGGAAACTCTTTGTTCTGTATCCATCAATCATAAACAAATGAATAAATAGACAATGCATATAGTATCAACTTCCTTCTTCTGTTTTATGCCACTTTACCTTCAATATCAAATTGCATGATCCATGGTTTACATATTTAATACTACTCCTTCTTGATTACAGAGCCCTCCATTCAGCTTTAGTACCCCTATCTACAACTGATGAAATAATTATCAACATATTATTACAGTCTATTCATGTTCTTACATACTGAGGTACTTCTTCCTAACAGTGAATATGGAGGCTTTTTGATTTAGAACACAACTGGTGATAAAAGCCTACAAATAATGTCAAAAATATAGATTTGTATTCCAGAAATAATGATAATGGCATGCAAAATGTTTCCCATTGTCGTCAATGGGAATTTACCAGATTGCATTTAATGGATGATTAATAATCATTACTTGCTGAAATTAAATGAAGTCTAAAACGCTTGTTGAAGTTCAGTGTAATTCGTGATCTTTTTAGACAGTGCTATCATCATACTCATTCCTGATTATCACATATACTTAGTAATACTTGTAAAATAATCCATGTAAAAGTTTGAGATTTTTTAAGCAGTTACAAAGAATTTTCAACATACTTTTGCAGCCTACACATTTTGTCAGTTCTAAAATATCTCTGTCAGGAGTTATACTTTGTACAGAACATGCAGACAATTCTGTCACAGGGATAATAGCTCCCAGGATGATTCTCTCCTGAGAAGCAGTACAAAATAAGTTGTATGTAGCAGTCCAAACATTGCTTGACTGGAAACATAGATGTTTTAGCATAAATATAGATTTATTTTAAAGTTATTTGAACCAGAACCTATCGTCTCTTTTACCATACTTTCAAGCATTTGAAAAGGAGCAACAAAAGCAGAGAATCTAAAGCAGTTAGATATGAATATACTATTTCACACATTAGCAGATTAATACTAACATGTCATGCACTGTGTAGGGGTTTCACTTTCACCATACAGAATAATGTGTAGAAGGATAAGTGATACTAAAGACACAAATTTAGCCTTCCAAATGGAGCTAGAGTTCCACATAGCTTACATGGAAATGTGTTCACTGAGAAGTTTCATGCTTGGAACTTTCTACATGTATGCTTCTCGGAGAAAATAAATCCAAATTTTATTAAAGTCAAGAGGAAATCAGTTGAAATTAAATTATTTTTTATTTAAATCCGTACACTTCCTGCCAGCCTTTTCTTTGTTCACAAATATGATGGGTTCATTGAGCAATCTTTTCTTGGGATATATGGGTATCATCTCTGTGACATCATGAATAATAGCTGTGATGCATGACACTCTGTGGATTCTGGACCAAATTTGCTTCAGGACAAATCTTTCCTGGTTCAGTGTGAAGTGGGAGAAGGCAAATTGTTTGGCCTGCTTTTTTAAAGCGTCAATAAATTTTGCAGGAGAAAAAGAGTTCTGTAAATGCAAAACATGTTTTGGGTTATTTGATAATCTTGTTCTATTTTTGTAAGCAATCTGTCTGTTGCATGGTTCATAGCTGGAATACTACTGCTTATTAAAATGTTATACTCAAAAATTGGGTAATTATTTTAGCACATAATCTTTTCTTTATCTTAAAGCTTATCTCAGTATATTAACAGCATCTATTGCATCTTCCTACAAACCTGGCTTCCCATATAAGCTTAGTCCAATCAGACTTTCTCCCACACAGATTTTTATGGAATAGCTTTGTAGAGGAATTACGTGGATATTTTAACAAATGTAGTGTCTTATCATGATATCCAAAAATTATTAAACAAATCAGAAGGACATCAAAGTTTACCACTGCAAGTTTAGGATGCATTTTTTTACTAAAAACATGAACATACTGGCTAACACAAAGTATGTTGTCCTTGTCATAGGAAATGTTTCAGATAATTGAAAATAAGCATAGAATTATCAACATATGTGCTCAAACCCCACAATTAAAAATGATCTTGTGTAACAAATCTGTTAAGTAGCTACTGAATTGTTAATGATAAAATTATTTGCTCTATATAGTTCAAAACCAAAAAAATTTCAGCTGACAAGGTAACTTATTGTTATTCTGATACTTCATTATGCAGTAGGCAATGGTGTTGGTTCCTGCTATGAGATGCAAATTCAGTTGACAGTGCTCCTGCTGTCTGTATAAAGGTTAAAAATACACATATAATATTGTTCCTGGCACTTTTGGAAAGGTCTTCAAGTGATGATTTCAGTAATACACAGATTTTTAAAATTCTGCATAGAACTGCATCATTTTACAAATTCACACTGACCTATGTTTATTAAGTTTATCAAACTATTGCATTCTGTTCACATTCCCACTGGCATTCTGTGGTCCTTTGGCCAAATAATATTACAAAATTATTATATTAACTAAAGGAAAGGTCATCCAATAAAAAACAATAATTAGTATAGTTGCCAATAGTATCCAGAAAAAGTATTAAGTTATTGTGATTTTAAACGGTTCAGACACCAAATCATAAAATTCCTGCAACAGAGGCAGTAGGCAACCTTAGCATACAAGGAGATAACCTAAATCTATTTAATCTTCCTGACTATATATCATTCTCCCTGCTCAAATACAGAATATGGAAGTGAAAATAAAATTAGTGAGATGATAATTTTGGTACACCACTGCATGCCACTTGATTTTACATCACATTGGTGTAGGTGAGAATGGAATATGACCTGCCAAGATAATATCGTTTGACTTAATTGATTAAATTTAGGAAAACAGTGAAATATATCTATAGACCAGTCTAGGATGTAAAAATAGTTTAGAGAACTCTGTAGTTTGAAGGCAAAGTTTTAACAGAACACACATGCTACATACTTAGGTTAGCTATGTACCATCAGACAGCTTGGTCATCCTCAATATTTTTCTGATTTTTCAAATGACCCTCTCCAGATTTACTAAGCAAAACAGGGCAGCTCTGTAACACTCTTCTCCTGTCTACCATCATGTATAGTACTGTGTGTATCCTGACAGAATTCCTTGACCACAATATTTGATCTCAAGTTGCAGTTAGACAGATGCTTAAAGCAGCAGTCAACTATTAGTAGGACAAGGTATCTTACTGCCTACGAGATCTACCACAAATAGATGTCCAAAATTCCCACTAACTTTAAATGTGAATGTTTACATGAATCCCTTCAACAAAATAATCATGACACTCTCCTCAAGATCTGGAGGAATGTTATTGCTCTGCAGTGAATGTCACTGCAGTGCAGTGAACAGGAAATATGACTCCTTAAGATGAAAAAAGTTAAAATAAATGAAGCCAATGTGTAGGCATATGAAAACACCCTCTATCTCCTATTATTATTAATTTGACAGAAAGAAATTCATAACACCTTAAAATCCCACTATAATTTGTGCACAGTAGCACATAGTCTGTCCATCTTCTCTTAATCACATAGTGTACAGTGCCAATGGAATTAAGGGACACACCAGTTCCACTGTCAAGGTCCGCAATGTGATCAATACACAACGTAGGAAATGTGATGAACGTAGTGGAGAAGGGCACAAAGTGAATGAATACCTTGTGCAGATCAGGAGATCAGGGCACAGCATGTACCAGACGATAGGGAAGAACAGACTGATGCATCCTTCTTATCCTTCCAATTTCCACTGCTGCAGTTACTCAAGAGAGTGCAACAGCCTTCCAACCTACTGATTGCAGAGGCAGCTCAGAACAAAAACCAGAGTATTTTCCTAATCCATTTTGCAGAATCTTCTAATTAAGGTTTCAACAACAAATCATACAGAATTTTTCCTCACATATACTAAAAACCTAATTTTTTGTCATATATAGTCTCTTAAGATTATTTTATTTTCTCAAAACGTGCAAACTTCTTGGTCCAAATGTTTTTCCTTTGTGTTCACATATATCCTTAAGGGAAAATTTACTTTATCCTCATTGGCAGCAGAAAATGCTGTGAAATTAAAAAAAAAAATTGTAAAAGGTCTAATCTAAAAAATGATTTTTCAGCTTAATTATTTTGACTTAATTAAACTGTAAACTCCATCCATTATAGATGTGGCATAAGAGTAACTCAACACAGAAGCTTCTGTTGGCAGAGGAACCAGATCCGAGCATACTGGTTCAGCTATATTTATCCCCGGGTCTATACTGAAAAATGTAACAACAGGAAAAATGTTTCCACTCAATGTCTGTTTGCTATTGACACTTTCATGAAAAATCAGCCTGACTGATTAGCTTGAATAGTGAAATTAGTATTTCGTGATTGGCTTAAACAGTGAAATTAGTATTTGAGGGTTACAAAGCCGATCTGGCCCAGAATGGATAACAAAGACCCAATACAATTTTTTCTGACAGCAGTTTAGCAGCAGTGGTCATTTTTAGCACAGTGTCAGTGCTAAGCTGCTAAGAGAGCAGTCACGTTTCTAATTTTTCCTGCAACATATAAAAGAGGATGTATAACCACAGCCAAATACTATTGGAAGTTTTCTAGTGAATGTCATGCGAAAGTATCTGTTATCTTTTGGCACTGCAATTCCCAGAAGAGTATATATGCTACCATCTGCACAGTAATAACTAGAGGAAAGCTCACTGCTATGTTTTGCTACAGTTAAGCTGTTCCCAGTACTAGAATGAACTCATTTAAGCTAACTGTTATCTCTCTGCTGCAGTGCAGTACAATGTAGACATATCTGCACTTCTTTAATATATGGTACTTGGCAACATTTACAATATTCAACATTATGTGATTTAGAAAGCAAACATGACGTTATAGCTTCTAAAGGTCATCAGCTAAGTTGATTTTCCTTCTCAGAGTATTATGAAACAATTTGACTGAGGTCTACTAAGTAATTCACATCTTTCACTTACTTTCAATGAAAGTCTGCATATATTTGTAAAAAAAATGGTACACTTTGTCCACATTAAACAGGTTTTACAACAGCAAGGCAGGGAGAGATTTTATGCAATGACCTATTACGTATAGCAGTGCAGCAATGCCAAGTCTCACAACTTCATAGTGATTTTTGTGGTACCTCACAGTTTTCTCAATTTCATATTCATGGAATGGTGTTACCACTTGACCATCTATGATGCCATTTTTATTGAAGCATAAAAGATTATGAAAGACATAGCAAATGAATATTTTTATTACACAGCAACTGTAATTATTTTGGGAGAGATCTGACACTTTTTTTTAATACAGCAGTGCTACTTGTAAGAATGTGGTTTCACAGCAGTGGCTCATTGCCAAACTGAAAATATCAACTAGATCCCAATTTTCAGAAGTGTTAGGAAATTTTATCTCTTACTGTCTTGAAAACTTTGAAGTAATCAACACCAAAAAAAAAAAAAAAATCAGGCATTTTTTGTATGCCGTGCAAGAAATTACACTCAGAACTAAAGTCTATTCTCTGAAATTTGGGTTCTACCTAATAAGTGAGAATACACTAAATTATAGATTTCAACATCCAATTACACATGCCTAAAGAGTACATCCAACAAATATATTCTATTGACTATACCTAAGCACATAATCTTCTGGTCAGAGTACTAAATCCTTTCCTGAGGGGCCAAGAACAATGCTATAGATGGTTGTGAGGCCTCTCACCACCAAGTACAAGTAGGCAAATGAGTACTGCATCATTTTGGGTGTCATACAAGCTGAAAGACCAAATCAGTTTGTGAGAGCAGGTTGTAAACATTGAGCAATCAGTTTGTAAATTGGACAAGAAAAGAACAGCCTGCTTGAAGAAGAGAGGTGGAAAACGTTGCTTTCTTGAAACACTTCATTGTTTGATTTGGTTTGAAAGTAGCAGGAACAGGGAAGTGCAAGGTAAAACATTGGGATTTAGCTTCACTGTCAAGGATAAACCACTTAATGGACTCCTGCAATTATCCCTACAAGGTGAAGAGTCTGAGGAATTTGAAAGGGGTATAATAATAAGTAAAAGTTTCTCACAGTTTAAGAAAAGTCACGCTCACAATATGAAGAATTATGGCTTTTAAAGGAGGTATTCCAAGCAGGATTGATAGATATGAAGAAGCTCTTTCATGTGATAAAAAGCATTAATACAAATGAATGCATAAACTGACAATACAACAGAAGGAAAAAAGATTTTTTTTTAAATTTCCTAGTCATCATAACTGTGCTGAGTTCTGATGCTGATACTGTTTTAAAGGACATTTGAAGGTCTGTCCAAAATGGTCACAAAAATTATTTTAAGCAGAGAAAACATCTTTCAATGATCTCCATCGTTTATGTCTAGCACAGTTTGCAGTCTAGTAGAGCTGAATATAACAAAAAGCAATGGTTCAAAGACAAAATGAAACTGTTTCAATGGGGAAATATACGACATACTTGGAACACCAAAGGTAATTAACTCCTGCATTAGAATAAAAAGGGTATTTACTATCTTTTGATGCTATTAAATCAAGACTGGATTGTTCAGTCAAAGCTTAATGGGCTTTTTATACATATTGCTAAAAACTGGATGTTGATAGACACCATAATGGTGATAGATCTGAAGTCAGACTAGATCGTCTGATCCCAAATAACATTATTTTCATTACTACTAGAACAAAAATCCAACACTTTCTTGCAATTACTCACTACTGTTCTAGACTGTAAAAATTGAAGACAAATAGTTTTTCTTTTTTCTTCTCTCAGTGACCACTTAAGAGACTTAACTCTCCTTAGATAATGGAAAAGTCTATTTATGATGATTTAGAGAATCAAAAAACAATTAACTAAGACAATTTTTTGATCCCTTTTTTTGTCCATTTTGGACATTTTTCCTTTAAAACAAGACAAAAAAGTGCTCATGAGACACTGTATACTGCTCTTCCTCTCATGCAATTCTATGATATCTCATGGGACATTATAGGATACACCAATATAAAGCAAAGGACTGTAATTTTCCACTGTAAAAAAATCTGACATTTCAAAGAAAGATCAAGAAGTCTTCATGTCCTCAGACAAAAATTAAATCACAAACTTGGAAAAATGTAGGGCATAGTCACACTTCCAGTAACAAAAACAACTGTGATGTGGCTCATTTTAAAGGTCTTCACCGCTGTGGTTTCTATTTCTCTGACATAAATGGGAAATGGGAAATGATAAAGGGAGTCTAATCTCAAAAGCCTTTCACTGGGTAGAGCAGTGCCAAAGAACACTTTATTTCATTTGGCCTTCCTTAACATTCTGCTATCTCTGAGCATTTTGCTGAATTGTGAGGAATGTTACTTATTTGATAAAGAGTTATGAAGTAGGAGAACAGTAACTGGCAACTTTCTAGCAGCACTCAGACACAGTAACTTACATTACGATTAAAACAAAAGAGTGATGTTAGATCAAATATACCGTTGTGTGCAAACTAAGAAAAATAACACCCATGTCTTTTGATTTTTTTTTATTTCTTTGGAGATCTCAAAAATAAGCTACATTATAGCATGTTCTGGAAAATCCATATGTGTGAATTAGGTACTCACTGATGTACCTGCAGATACACTCACATATGAGCTGGAATACTTGGGTAGCATAGAGCAAACTTAGTTACATAATTGTACATAAAGTGCTCCTACAAAAAAAAGAAATATCTAATTTTCTTATGTAACACATAAAAGAATGCACTTCAATTTTATGCTTCATTATTAAGCTGAAAATAGCACAACAAAAAGAACAATCCCCTTATTTTAATAAGAATAGAACTGCTCTAAGTGAGTTGAGTAAATGGCACATAAAATTCGTCATACTTCTAATGACCTAAACAGCTGAAGTGACTATGGCACATGAAAAATATTTATATACTTCTTCAGGAGTCTTTAGTCTTCAAGTGGTTGAGCCCTTGCCTGATAACCTCGTATAGCCTGTATATAGATGACCTGTCATGTCTCTACAATTAGATAAACCAGAACTGCTATAATGTAATCAGTTACAACCTGAAAATTGTATTTTGAAAATCAAGTTTATTAATATGTAATCTTTAGGTAATCATATTTATTCTCCTAATTTACACAATATTTATGATAGTCTACATGTCCTTGAAATAGGGAACAGGGACACTACACTATGAAAAAGTGGTCTAGCTGCTGGAGTTCATAAATTTTGTTCAGCTTTGGATGAGTTCAAAGAATTGCCATGTAAGAAAAGCCTTACAGAGGGAATTTATCTGATTATGGCAGTAATAATTACCCAGCTGTTTATTGCAGATAGAGAAATAATTCATGTAGGCAATAGGCCGTGGTGGCAATGACACTCCGCATTTAGTAAATATGCAAACTGTTCACTTCTAATTAACCAAGCTAGAGGATGCCCTTATTAAATGTATAAACTAAAAGTGCCTTCCTGACAAGTGATGAATTGTTACATTGCACAAACTCTTGCCACAGAGTTACTGGAGTGAACTTGGGGCTTAACTTCATTAAGAGATCTTGTGGGATAGTTAAATGAGGATGGACAGCCTAACAAGACCTACCTGACAGTCAGTGATATGTTAGAGCTTAATGAAACTGTACCTCTTCCCCTTTTCTACTTATTTTACAGTGAAGATCCTACTTCAGACAAAATAGAAGACTACAAAGTCTGTCTCTATGAGACAGTTTAAAAGGCTAAGATTAGTCAGTCTTTGTCTACAGAAAATGTTTTATGAGCTGTCAGTAATTCTAACAGACCTATTACAAAATAAAAAAAAATCTATCCAGACACTACAGCAGGCAAAGCTCACAGGTATAGAACTATTGTTATTCTACAATACTGTGTTGTTGCACCTGTTTTATTCTATCTTCACCAAAACTAATAATTTATTATACCTTCATCAAAACTAATCATCTACACCACAGACTATTTGGTCCAATGAGTGTACACAGGGATCTCAGATTTCTTTCTACACATTCAGATAACAAAAAATTTTCTTTGGATACAAGTGAAATAAAACTTAATGTTTAATCTGTTGATCCTAATGGTGTGTTTAGTGCTATATAAAAATACATGAGAAAATATTGCCTTCATGTTATTGAAGACTTCAGTCTAAGCAGCTACTTACGTTACTTACAGTGTTCATGTTTATTGCAAAATTTCAACTATTTACACAGAACTAGCTAAAAACATGGTAAGACTGCTTCCACCCCTTGCTCAAGAGAGACATGAACAGAATAAGGCTCATGAGGCATGTGTAGCTGAATCCGTGCTGGAAATTCAGCTTACTATGTAAACATAACGGTTCCTACATTAATCTCATTGTATTCAGAAAGTGCTTTCTCAGGGAGTTAAAACAGGCCCATTGACTGCTCTATAACTTTAGACACTTCATTTTAATTCCATGATCAACCCCAAAAGCTCATTTTTTGTATCTTACCTATCCTAACAGCATCAGGTTTGTGGCTACGGAAGTACTCTGGGACCCTCAGTGGACTACAGTTTTAAGATTCCTAGAAATCCAGCATTATGCCTAAAATCCTCTGGAAAAGGCATAGATATCTTAAATTATGTGACCTACCACTCCAAACTAGTATTTAAATAGAAGAAAGCATACTTGGCACTTGTCTCTCCTTCTGTAGCTCACAGAGAAAGCTGACAGGACAAGTTTACATTCAGAAAATTCAAATTACACGTAAGTAAGTTAAAAAGCGTAATGTATTTCCTCTACATATCTTTGAAGGCAAGTAAAAAAAGATAGGTTGAAGATAAAGTAGTTAATTAAACATCAAGAGAAAGACAGTATTACAAAAATTAGGGTTTTATTGTTGCAAGAATTCCAAGGAGCTGTCTGAAAGGCTTTGGCACTAATCGAAAATAGACGACAGAATCAATTGCTTCTGCAGTCAGTGATGAGGAACATTTTAATTGAATTATAAGACAATATATAAATTCCTCAAAACACTCTGACCCTTGAGAAAATGGCCAGCACCTGGACTTACCTTTATTAGAAAGGAACAGAAAGGTGGAGGCTGAGCAAGTTGTCCTCATACTACTATGACAGGAGATGATTTATTTCAAGCCCACTCCATGGAAAATAGCTATATCTCAAAAGTTTTAAGAAGCCAAGTACTTGCCATCTTAAAAGAAAATACATTTCAGTAATGGTCTAGTAATCAAGAATAAGATGGATAATCTTTTTTCTGTACTTCTTTCTCAGGCATATTTACAGAATAACTAAACATTGGATTACATCACCAGCAACATATAAGTATTCTATTTCACTCTTCATTACGATTATAAAAAATCAAGCTGCACAAATGATTTCTGAATATACATATTGCCAAGAAAGTGATTTTTATCGCTTTGTGTTATCTATTTCCGTGACATGCCTTGAAGACCTAGAAGTTTTAATGATGACTGTGAAACTAAATCTGCTGATAGAACGGCTAGTCAAACTTGGATCAAAGCCGCACTCTTCAGGGCCACTCACTACTAATGCCAAAAATGGGAAGAGGAATTTGGTGTTGATCCTCTAAGTATGCGAAATTCCTGATTTATAAAGTGGACAGTGTTTACATAGACTATGATGCTTACTACAGGTAGATTCAGGCCTTAGTTTGCTACCTTTATGTCAGTGTTTATTCAGTAGCCAAGAAAGCTGAACTACCTGATTACATAAGAACCCCAATGCCAGTACTTTGCCACCGCTTTGTTAGTTTTCTGATGCTGCTATCTTTGCCCAGTTCTGCGCCTAGGGAAAAATTTAAATGATGCCATTCATCAGTAAACTGAACACTACATCCCAAAATCTTCTCTCTACTTGCACACCTGACATATAGCAAAGTTGCTTTACTATATTTTAAAGGCCAGTGTGTAGATAGCCATAGGCAAAGAACTGCAAGTTAATCACACAGTTGGGCAACTGACATCATCTATAAATTCTTCAGATATAATGGCACCAGCATGCTAATTTATGTGAAGTGATGTCCATTTGCTTATCATGGACTGGAAACTGTTTCACATAAAACAAAATTCTAATGCATCATATGGAGTTATAGCCTATGCTAATTGCTTTTGGCATATTTCCCCTTGTAACCATTTAGCCAGCTCTTAGAGATGGTAAATGCAGCTTTAAGAATGTTTCAAAAGAAAGTATTTTCCCTTAAAATTAAATACATCAACTGTGCTGAGAAGTAATGAAATTTATTTTAATGCATATATTTATAAAAGAAACCATCCAACTAATCCATATTCAGATAGAATACAGTATATATTGGTACTTAAATAAAAATGGATGCTACAGATGAAGATTTATTACTAAAATCTAAATAACAAAATAGAGTAAAATAAATATTTAAGAACAAGTTTCTTACTTGCTTCATTAAGAACTTCCTGTATCTTTTAGGAAAAAGAGAACTCAGGACTAATGAACCCATTTCATCACTACACTGAAGCTAAACTGTACAAAAGTTAAGAAAAATCTGAGTATGTCCTTATGTAGACAGAGTTTAGGGTTCAAATTTGTTCTTTTCCATCTCTCAAGGGATTCTTTCAAGCACTTCTCAACCTAACTCGTAGGGACTCTACTGGGGACACCAGCAGCCATCAGACCTAGTGGTTCTGTAGTAGTGAGAAGTAATAGGAATGCTGGAGGAATTTAGCCATTCTGGGAGCTAAAGCCAGGAGTTACCTTCAGTTTGTACAACGACAGTGCCTTAAGTCTGTTAAGTCTAACAGTGCCATAACCAGTCTGTTAAGTGAGTGGAAGCTCACACATAATATGACTATTATTATTTAATTATATTTTAGGTCAATTTCTGTTAAATCAATTTCTGTTAAACTTAATTACATCCCTCTATGGCTTTAAACTGGGGCAGCTTCTATTAAGTTTACTTTCTCTTGGGGTTTTCACAGTAAAGACAGATGATAAAGGTCCGGCTACTAAATGAGGGCAGCTATTAAATAAGGACGGCTTGTATTAAAGCTGAATGGTAAAGATGTGGCTACTGGTTGAGAAAACCACTTAGTACAACAAGTGTCCTTTATTTTATAAAAAAAACTAGGGTAAAGGAGGAATGAGAAAGAAATAAACTTTGGTCAATAACTGTTGTAAGATACTCTTATAAGAAACTTAGCAGAATGTCCAAAGTTTCACAACTTCTCCTGAAACTTCTCTTAGAAATGAGCGAGGGATGGTTTTATATACGCTCCTCCTTAATGAAAGAGGAGAAAATTAAGCACAAATCCTGGCTATGGTGTCCAAAAGATAGAAAGACTTGCAATGTGATTTTAGATAGGTGTTGGCAAATAAAAATTCGGTCAGCATTAGTCTAGAATAGGTAAGACAGAGAACTGTACAGTGTAGTTCAGTTCAGAATTATATCATAATTGTAGAAAGAACACAATTTAAACAAATTTTTGAAATTAAAAATATCTTTTGCCTTTTTTGGGGGGGTGGGGGGAAGTTTCTATCACTCTGGAGTTCTTAAAATCAGTCTCTGTTTTACTGTTGCTCAATTATTATTTGTAGAGAAACTGGCTTCTTTACTAGCACTGACACTGCACTAATGCACACATTCTGATGAAAATAGCTGTAAGACAAATAAGAAAAGTGCATTATTTCATGTCCCATGTTGTGTTGCCTTATGTGTTCTAGAGATGTGAAACACTCAAAGGCAGTCTAATCTGAGTGCACAAGTATATCAGTCTCTCTGTCCATCAACAAGTAAATTTCCATAATGTTGATGTTTTAATAAAACCCAGCCATTTCATAAATGCATTCCTTCTATTTCTGAAAAATCCTTGTGTTTTTTACAGTGCACAGTTGCAACAATATTTATATGCAAAAATGTTTATGAACAGTGAGGTTATACTTGTCCAGAGCCAACGTGATGGCTGTTGAAAATATGAGGAGAATCTCTCCTCCACCTGGCTCAATATTCCACATCAGAAATACTGTGGGCCACCTTGGGGCCGAAGCAGTTGGCAGCAACTTAGCCCAATGACAGGAAAAATCTGTTTGGCTGAGGGCCTACACCTAATCTTCACTAAACATCTGTTAGATTTCATAAGAAGAATGTTGAAGGTGATATAGATATTAGTTTTCAAATGGACCCCAGTAGAGGGATTACTGCAGTGATCCTTGATTGCACTTGGGAACTGACGCATTTTAAAACTGAAAGAATAAGATCCATTTGTCCAAATTAACGCAAAAATTAATTCTTAACTGTTTTTTAACCAAAAAGATGAATTTTTTTTTTCACCTAAACGACATGTATTCTGTCAACTCTGGAAAACAGAACTCAAATTAGAAAAATGTCAATATATCAGTTGCCAGATAAGAGCTCACACAGACCAACTTTGACACATTTTGATGTACCTGAAGTCCTACTGCTTATCTTACCTGTTAAAAAACACAGAAGCATTTCTTGGTTAAAATACCTATGCAGGGCATAGGTATTTAATGCATTTTAATAACCTAAACTAAATACTAGAGAATTTGATCAAGATGTCAAAGTACTGAAAACCAAATATTTTTGTAGTCCTCCAAAGTTAGGTATACCCAGCAGAGATCTATTGTGGGTGTGGGGAAATAAAATACAAAGCTCCAACCAATCCATGTTCACAGTGCAGCAGGAACACCACTTGCTATCTTGTTCTGTTAGCACACATCAAAGGTCAATCTAACTAACAAGTTATGCACCATGGTCCAGGTTTAGGCAGGGAACAGAGAAGAGTGATAGAATGATAATGAACAGAGAAGTAGGTTATGTTTTTGCAGTTCATCCAGTTATATGGATTTTAAACCAGAGAAGTTATAGCTTCTCTTATTTTCCAAGATTTGGTCTAGTCTTCCTAGGATTCTACCTTTTCAAGAAGAGAGCGTATTTCAAGGATTTCAGATCAAGAAGATACCACTGAAGATATAGCAGAATTTTTAAGTCTGTTTTTGCTGAGTTGTGACCTAACTTTCTGCATAGAATACACTTAAATGAATAATAATGAGAGATCAGAGGAAGGTGACTATCAATATGATTCATTATAGGCAACAATGTAGTGCACAAGAAATATTGTTATGACAATGAGGACACAGCATCAGCTGTACTATGGAAGAATAATACCATTAATAACCAGCATACAAAGAAGTTAGATAATCCTGTGTTTTTTCATGTATGACTTGCATATGCTGCTTTATGTAGCAGTCTTTGCCATGTGATTTAGACAACATTTCCAGAAATACTGGTTTGCTAGACTCCCTTACAATTCTCTGCTTGAGAAAGCAAAGATTTATCCCAGATGTTCTGAACTGCAAACACTGCATGGATTTTGTCCAACAGCTTTCATTTACAATGAGAGAGTAATGATCATCGTCACCCAGCATTTTGTCTGTTTGTTTCCACTGTTATCTGAGTAATGGTCATGGATCAGGATATCAAATCCACTAGAGGGAAATAATTACCTCTGTTTTAGAGAGGTTTCAGCTAAAGTACAGGGAAAGAAAATGGATGGACAGGAGAAATAGAGTAAGAACATATAGCAAAAACAGTTCTAGACAAAAATCTGACAGGCTATTGGTTCTCTTCTGTAACTATGAAAAGAATCTGCTTCACTGTACCCACCCACACCAGTGTCTTTCCCAATTAATATTCATAGTATGGCTGATGCATGAAACTTAAATCCAAATCTGCCCTTGCATTCATTGTCAATAATCCATATTGAAAATAAATTATGAAAAGAAATTTTTGGTTAGCTTGTGTATACTGGGAAAAAAAAAATCTAGTTCAACAAACCCTATTTAGGGCATAATAACCTATGAGTTCTAAGCATAAGTGAAGAGCGAAATCCATTTTTATTAAACTAGTACAAACCCAGAGCACACCTAATTAATTCAAAGAAATTATTCTGAATTCATAACAGTGTAAATGAGAACAGAATGTGGTGCAACATGAATAGGCATAGAATAAAGAGAATGATGACTGATAGATATATATATGCGATAATGGAGGGGAACCTACACTCAAAGAAATAGTTTAATTAGTGCCACAAACTTTTTACAAATAAAAGAAGAGGAAATGAATGCTTTACCACATGGAGTTTTTATCTTTACCTGACAAGCTCGTTATTCACAGAAACAGCTTTCAGGTATTTCTTCAGTGCATAAAAATTGTGGATATACTTCCGAACGTAATAGCCTCGCCACATTTTCTGGATCTGGAGGAAATAAATATTTGCTTAGTGTATTTCAAATCAAAAGTTTGCATGCATATCAAATACATGTAGTATATCCCAAGTACCTCTTCCTTAGAAGTGATACCAAGTAGAAGCACCGATAAGTTTCAATGAAAGACATTAGGGTAGGATGTAACATTGCAGCACTGAGTCACCACCTTGCCAACATCTCCTGCTACACTTTCACCTTTGTGCTCTGCAAAGGTGCAAACTGAATAAAAACCTTCCCAGTCAATGAAACAGAGTTTCTGGAAACTTCATTTACAAATTGCAGTTCTCTCATCTCCAACGTAAAATGATTCATGTCTACTTGTTCCACATTAGTTTCAATCTTCTCACAAGATACTATTCTCTTGCATAACAGAGAAAGCCTAACCTGGAGAAGAAAAGCTCTTTATCTGTAGCTAGTTATAAAGTTGCATTACGAATAGAAATTAGGTAGCATCCTCCACCAAAAAGGATTCATATTACAGTGCATTTTGAAAAGCATCAGTTGAAAAAAAAAAAGGAGAAAAAGAAAAACATTAAAGAAGAGGAAAAAAAATACTTAAGTCTACCCAACTTTCTCCAAGAACTGATTTCAACAAATGTGTTTAAACCTCCTCTGATACTTGAAAATTCTAATCATGATGTTTCTGAAATCATTACCTGTTTACCAGCTATCTGCTTTGTGGCATGGGAAAGTAAGCATTAAGAATGGACAATTAAGCATTGGAACGGGCCGCCCAGGGAGGTGGTGGAGTCACATCCTTGAAGGCGCCCAAGAAACAAATGAAGGTGGCACTTAGTGCTATGGTCTACTTGACAAGGTAGTGATCAGTCAAGGGTTGGGCTCAATGACTTTAGAGTCCTTTCACAACCTAAATGATTCTGTAATTCTGTGATTCTGTAATTAGGTAAAAAGCTATCAGGACTGCCATTTGGTGAGTCATGTTTATCCCTATGCCACGACATGCACAGGTGAAAGATGTAACTTGCTGTATTCAGTCATGCTGAGGGCTGCTCTTGCTCCTATAAGAGGTCAGTGTACTCTAGATCTCTGCATCTGAAAAACAGAGTAACCATCTTTTCCTCTCTTCTCAGTGTCTAGTTTCTTCATCTTTAAATTCTTCCATCCTTGAACTTCTTACTTTTCCTGCAAAACATTCTTTACTTCCTTCATTGCATTTTGTCTCTTTCTTTCCTCAATATTTTTCTAAGTTAATCTCCCAATTTCTATCTTCTAGTCTGCAGTAGCTTCATTTGCTCCAACATCCATCTCCTTTGACCTTTATAGCTTTGAAATCTTAAAAGACGTAACCGCTGAAAGGCAGAATCTACATTTAAAAAGAAAGAAGTTGGAGGTTTTACTATCCAGGAGCAACTCCAAATGAGAAGCTACTCCCCTTCACTAAACGCATAGAAGAGAAAAATGTTGCAATGTACGAAAAGCTCTTCTTTTCCTGTGAGCCCCTAGCTACCGGACTTTTCAAGAACTTAAACACTTCAGCATGTCCATAAGGAACTTTATTCTTTTTTTTTCCTTTACATCAACCTCTTTCCAGAACCAAAGGACAACTTTTTAAGTGTAGTGAAATCCATGTGTTTGTGCTATTGTTTTTTTTTTTTCTTAGCCTACCTCTTTCTAAATAAGCACTTTTTTTTTAAAAAAAAAAAAAAGGGGGGGAAGAAAAGAGTGTCATGTTTTTTGCATTTGATTCAGGAAGAAGGCAAAGAAAAAAAAGCTGCCCCCTGCTCACATTACCAGTAACTTTTGCACTCAGTAACTTCAGAATCTTTATCATCAAGTCTTGGGAGTGCTCTTCAGTAACAGAAAAATTCTCTCTACTCCTACCAGTTCCAGTGCAGTCCAGTTCTGTGCCACTGTGACAACTGACAAAAGTTATTGCAATTTTTTCACCTCCATACTTTTACTGGAGCCATCTACAAGGAGACCAACTAAAGCAGGGCTGAATATTTCATGCTTTGGTACCATTTTGCATTCACAAACCCCAAACACTACTCTTCAAAGTAAAAACCAACATTTCGCCTCAACTGATGGCACCTTGGGGTACAGTTATGATTGTCTTTTTATGTGAGATTTAACAGGAGAATAAGAATCACAGAAAAGCTTTCAGTAATTCTTTGAGGTATGTGTTAGTAATTAAGACTAAGAGGATATTAACTTCCAGTGTTAATATTCTTCTATTTCTCCTTTGTGCATTAGCACGTATTTTTCTCCCTTCTCAAATAAAACTCAAAACTAATTTCAAAAATTGGTATTTTCTTTTACCTACATGTTGTTATTTCTTTGGGATTTTTTTTGAATGAATGAATGAAGGGGTTTGGACCTCCAGATATTGTTACAATATGAACAAATAATAATTCTGGGAAGAAGAAAGGTTCTAGATATGCTGCTTTGCACTAGGTGATAGTAAATTACGTATTCTTTGCAACATTACTTTCTCATACACAAGCTTATTGGGTTAAAAAGGAATAGAGAAAGAGCAAAGAATGAGTATGTCTTCAGAGATCTGGGATTAAGCAAAATCCTTTGCATGTGAATAAGGATCTCAGCTTTGTTTTTCTGTTTGGCTTCAAAATTTCTCAACAAGAGCAACTTGGCTCCCATATAGCCATGTGCTCATTAATGCAGGATTATGGTCCCTTTGAAACTCTTTCTGACAGTCTTCACCTCACAGTTATAAATGCAGAACTGGATATTTCTGGGTTACAGGATCAAAACTCAAACTGAAAGACAAAAGGCTCAAATTGTATAAAGCTATAATTACCTCCAATGGGCTCAGTGCTCCAATTAAATGCTGCACTCTACCTTTATTAACACCACTTTCTGTTCAGAATGAATTCACTGATTTCAACTGAATGAAACATAAGTAAGAAAAACTGCATTGTGTCTCAAATTATTTTATGCCTGATTTCTGTTTCCCTAATACTGTATGTCAGAGACCTGAAAACTGAAGATTAATCGTTTTAGGAAAGACCATTTTATGCAAAGCTTCTGATGATGCTCACATTTTCAATGTGAAAGTTCTAAATGTTTGCTTTTATAAAGAAGTATAATGTTACGACTGCATTTCTTTCTAATTCCAAGGTGAATGTTTAAAAAATTCTTGAAAAAAAAGAGACAAGTGTGTGTATGCCCTTCAAAGTAATTAGCAAGTTTCAACAGTGATTGGTACAAAACAATTATTGTCATTGATCAGCACTGAACAGATAATTTTAAACAAAGTCATTGTGTGCTCAGCAGATTACAGCTTGTTAACGGGCAAGTTCTAAATGACCTCTTAAGCTAGTCAAATCAATGATGCATATTCCTCATTAAGTAACATCAAAATGTAAGTGGTCTTATAAATAATGTTTATTTTAAGCACTAAAACAAATGGCAAAACCTTGATATATCAAAAGCCATCTGCTCGTGGAATTTTTTTTTTGCCATAGGATTACTTTTGTTGCTGAAAATTTACAGCAACCTTAAATCTTTTAAGAGAGAGAATCATATTTTGCCTCAAAACTGAAACTGATTAAAATGAGATCTCTGATTTAATTTTAAAAGGTAAAACTGATAGCTCTTATTACAACCAAATGCAATCCAGAAAGACATGTAGACTAGCTTCAAAACTATGAGCATGTGTATGCCCTCAATGATACTTCAAATGCCAAAACTGAAACTGCCTTTCTAAGAGTAACTATAAACTGAAATAAATATTTAATAATACTATGAGACAAAACTAAGTGGTTAAATAGAAAAACATACACAGTTATTGTTATATTTTTAGAACACTGAGCTATATTAATCATGAATCAAATTCAGGATGTGTGAATATAAGGCACTGTTGGCTTAGGAAGCCTAAAGTCTGAGCACACGTCATCTATGCAGAAACTCAACAGGCCTGATTCGCTACTGTCTTGGACCTTGGTTAGTTCTTCAAGAAACACGACAGAAAAAACCCCCAAACCAGTCAGTGTTTAAGATTGGCAGCATTTTAAGTCTTCTCTGCAGATATGGCTGTACAAGATTTAGATAGAGGAGAATCAGATTCCGACATTTGCAACTAAATAAAGATCTGTTCTATTGTTTTCTACTCATTTAAATTTCCATTAAAGAAAAGGACATGACTGAAAAAATGGTACTTTGAAGATTTATATCACCTAATGATTCAACATTATATTTCCATTACAAATGAATGGGAACACATTCAATTTCTTTTAAAAATGAAAGACCAAATGCAAAACTCCATTTGACTAGAATACATAATTACCTCTGAAATTTGGTCTTCAAATGTCTTCTGAAAGTACAGAGGCAACTTTTAAGAGTTGGCTTACATCTTATGTTTTCTCACTGATCTCAGCTGCATGAGTAAACAGCATTTATCCACTGTGGAATACTTTCAAACTAGCTAAGTAAGGAATGAACTATAACAACAACAAAGAGGCACATTTGTGAGGTATTAAACTGCTGTTAAGCACCTTCAGTTCTCTAATGTGCACCAAACATAAGATTCTACTTTGTGCCTTTGAGAGAACCAGAACTAAGCAAAACACTTGATGAGTACAGACCTCTTGACTCTGACTTATTCTGGACTCAGAGAGGCCACAAAATTAAAATCCATTCTGACAATCTTCCTACTCTACAGGAGTTTCCCTGGGTTAATCTCCATCATCACCATATTCCTACATTTGTTAGAATTCAAATTGTAAGGTGCCTGGCCTAAAAAGATATAGGCCTGTAAAGTAAAGCAGTTTTATGTCACAAAATGAAAGAAACGAGTAACATAAAAAGATTTAATCAAAAAAATTATTTTATGTGCTTCCCATATTTGTTTTATGTATTTGTTCAAGTGCAGTTTCAAAGTTCAGGAAAAAAAAAAGCTAGTTTCTAGTTAAATATGTTTTGCAGTTTCACCCACAACAAATTTCATTTGCTGTAGATTCATTGAAGTTCAAGGTCTGTTTATACTCTTCTTCATCTAGCAAAATTCACTCATAATATCATCAATGAGATCATTTCAGTTCCACCTCTATGTTTAAGCAATGAAATTGTTCTGTGCTCTCTAACTCTTGAGATCAAATACATCAAGTGTCATATACTAACAAGAGAAAAAGCACAGCCACATCAACAAGCTTAAAAGCCCTGTTGTTTGTCAGAATTGTAAATATATGTCTACATTTGTAAGAACACTGGCAGATAGAATGCTTGCGGGTTTTATCAGTATTGTACATGATAAGGTCCAATGAACATTTAAATGGGGCAAGACACATTCAGGTACCTTAAATTCAGCTACAGTTTTCAAATAAAACCCTGACTACTCAGTGTAACTTTAATTTTTAACTATGTACTATTTCCTGCTGTTGCCATCAGCATATCAATCAAGTGTATATTATTCTGCTTTGCTCATTTTATTAAAAGCAAATTCAGAGCACAATTGACTTTTCATTTGTTTAACAAGTGAAGAAATATTTACCCTGACAGCCATTTGATTGTAGAAATTCAGCTTCTTAATAAAATATGCTCTCTGTGAATCAAGAAAAAAAAAGATGGCATGTATTTCAGTTACACAAAGACAGTCCTACTATTTTTACATATAAAAGATAAGAATCTTTATACATAATACATAATAAGAGTTCTAGGCTTAAAGAGAATAAAATCAAACTTTGTATTGAAGAGATAGGCTTCCTAATACATAATGCAGGCTTAACCAGAAAAATCTATGGTAGTCAAACTAGGAGCTAATGGAGATATATGATCATAAAATGCTCTCCGCTGAGTTTGATAATCAATGGTGCTCTACTGAGAGTAGAATAACAAAGCAGAAATATTCACAAGTGCTGGTGACATGTAGTATTGTATGATTTATTCACTGGGGTTCTTTTAGCCAAAACCCACAGAAACATAAAAGGAATTCATATTTCAAGACGTCTGGTTTAATGAAAAATTCAGAGAAATGCTGTCTTCAGTCGAAATCGTTCAAGGATACGGATGCAGTGATGGAGCAAAATTGTGCCTTCCAACCATCTGTACTAAATGTTATGTACTTAGCTGCCTCCCGAGTAATCGTTGGGAATTTTGTTTCATTTAATATTCATTTTAACATCATAAAATCATAAATACAATGATACCATGTTACAGTGAATCCCCTGATATAGAAAACATTTCCTGAAGTCCTGGTTTCCTTCCAATAAAGTAGAATTCCTCTCATAGTGAACGAATCCCCTATTATACTAAGCAATCACTTGGCAGCATAGGTTATTTTAATGGATACATCACTTCAAACTAAGCTTTCACATCTGTTCCGCCCTCTAATTACAAATGCAAAATGAACATAATTCACAATTGTATCATAAAAAGTAAAATATAAGTACTTTGAATGCAAGAGTATGTCCTTTATTTAGCACAACATGCAGCTTTTATGTGTTTCTCATGTTTTAGACACAAATCAAAGGCAAAAGTGCTTTCCCCTGATATAGTGATTTTCTCCCCCATGGCAAACAGGAATTCACTATAAAAGGGTTTCACTGTAATTAGTGTTATTTGAATTGCCTAGTCTGATCCAAAGCAAATTGTCTGTGGAGAGCAGCAGGACTGGATTATTTATCAACAGTCTGGGCAATTAAGAAACAGTTGGCTGCAATATGTTATTTACAAATGAACACAATGATGCTACTTCATTTTAAATTCTCTTTCTTCATTACATTAAGCAAGGCATAATTCCTGCAGTTTAATTAAGGTGCATTTTAAATGCTCACTTTAATATCATACCAATCTACTAATAATGGAAACAGTACAAAAGATACTTCTTATGTGGAAGAAAATTGCAGAATTTTTAAAGTTCAAAGAAGTTTCACACGCACATGTGGATGTGAATACATACACATACATATATACATATACATATTCAAGGGAAAATCTACCCCAAATGTACAAATTAGAATAAACAGTGGATTCTCTCCCTGTTAGTCTCCATAAGTATCTACTGAGTGATGCTAACTGTAGATGGCTAATAATGGATTGAAATAATGGTTGCCTGACTTTAGCATATTCCTAAACTGTTCAATTAAATAGATAAAATTTTGTTTTGCAACTCATCTTTTCTTTCTTTGGAAGGGAACATAAGAGTTACCACACCACCAAATAGATAAAATACATTTTAATGGAAGTTCCTAAGCTTAAAAATGTTCATCAGATTTCTGTCTGTCAGTGATTAAATTAAACAATCTTACACCTTTTTGTTTATTCTTCTCATATTTGAAGGCTGTGAGCACTTAGGTCTGAATGCATCCCATTTCACTAAAGAGCCTGAATTGGAGACATTAATGCTCTTTGTATCATCAATACTGAAAGACAATGAGGGACCACATTCCCTCTGAGCTTGGCCAAGCATTGAAGAACTCTGTCTACCATTTACAGAGATAGTCAATGGCAACTAAGGTCCGATCTTGAACAACCCACTAAGGTGTGAGGAATCCAGGCCTTACCCTATCACCACTTAAGAGGGTCACTCACAGCAAGAAGGAAGTTACACATTCCTGCTTTTATTCAACTCTTGCTCTAAATCACAAGTCTCCCAAATGCAGAACTGCTCATGCAACTGTCTTACAACTTTATTCTTGCACCAAAAGCCAAAGGCTGTGTCACCATCTAGGTTCTTTTGCAAATGAATTTGCCCTCTGTTTTCTAATCCTGACTCTAAAGTTCTGCTATTACAAATGATGGAGAATGTGTTCATCCCTATTCACAACAGCAGAGTCATAATTTAGTACTTCAACCCAAGTCTACGTTTATGTGCTCTCCTAATAAACAAAAAATTCTTTCCTGAACTGGGGCCTGCTTGTCCAGAAGGCTCTTTTCTTATGCTTAAGCGAAATTTCCTGCATTTCAGGATTGTGTGCCCATTGGATTGCGTCTCATTTTTTCACTGAGTGCCAATTCAAAGGTGACACTGCCAGGCTGACTCTCTGAAAAGTATTACTTTTCCACCTCAACCATGTGCCACTTCTGAGACAGGATATCTTTGTAATGAAGTCTGATGTCAATATACAGGCCTTCCTACCAGCTTACTTTAAGTGTACGTTTTCAAAACATATTTGAAGCCTTTTATATACAAACTGTTGTATTACTTTCTCCTTTTGTACTTAAAAACATGCTTGGGGATCATCTGCAAATGTGCTCTGATTGGTGTCTTCTTTTGCTTTAAAAAATTAATACAAAATGACAAATTCAAAGAGAACCAGAAATCTGATTGAGTTTGAAAGTGAGATCGAGTTTGAGAGAAGGAAGCAACAAATAGTCTAAACTGGGAATGGAGTTGTGGTGTATTTTAGGCTTTTTTGTAGAGCAAATAGGCAGTTGCCTAATTCCTATTACACTGGAACTATTTAAAACTGGTTGTTGAGTTGAAGCTAAATCATTTAGGGTGGTGTCAAACTATATAACATAAAACAGTCACTTTTCTCAACTGCATCTCCTTCCAAAGTAAACTGAAAATACGGCCATCATGCATGCCAACTTCATATGGCAATGAAATGTTACAATTTCCCGTTCTTTTACAAGTGATTCCTTGGCTTTGAGAAAACAGTAAAAAAGAAACAATGATGTACAGTTTGTTTCATGTTCTGGTGTGTGCCTGGTTCAAAAATTCATATTTTCCTGCAGTTCATGCAAACTTTCAGAATCCAACACAATCAATGTAACCAAGTTATTGAGAAAACTAGGAGAGCAGGTCTTAATTTTAGTTTGAGATTAATTAGGAAACAAAGCTTTTATCAAACCACCTATATTTAGAACAGAAAGGCACACAACTTGAATCATATAAATGCTTATAATAACTTCAATCATATCAATAGGCGTTGGGTTTTTTTAGGTTTTTTCCTCTAATACATGTTAACAATCAAAGGAAGAGGCACTAGAGGAGAAGCAAATGAAATACTAGTGGTGAAGCACATATGGACAGCCAATCTGATGAGCCTCAGCCTTTGTTATTTTCCGCATCAGTACCATTCACATTTCACAATTTTGAATATAATCATTAAAATGATTTATTATCAAACATTCATGGGTATTTTGTGCATATGCTTTCCCTTGTTTCCTGGCAGCAGATACCAATCCAATCACTATCAGCAATTTTTAAAGTGACCAGTGTATTTAAGGAACTATCTTGCCAAATGTATCATTGTGTTTCATAGTCAAGAGTCATTCCAGCATTTATTAGCAAGAGTTCATTGTAAACATTATCTGATCCTTTAACTTGAATGTTATGTCACACTGATGAGATTTTGCTTTTTACATATTCCAAATTCAGACATTAATTTAGTAAAGATAGTAAAACAATAAATATAAGGTATTAACTCAAAATTTATATTTAAGTCCACCCCAAAATACAAAGTAGTCCAAAGGTAGTAGAATATGCTTTTTTATCTGATACTTGTGTAGTTTTCAGATTGGCTTCCAATCAAGCTGTCCCATTTAGTCTTCTCCAATCAAAGAGACGGCAAGAACAAAATGAGGTGTTTGAGGGAAAAAGATCATTTCCTGTGCTGATTGCTGTAAAATTTGTAAGCTTTCTCATGAGATTCTCTTCCTCTAGAGCCCTGGCTAGCACTGGACAAGTACTGGAATCCAGAAACTGGATGAATGCATGACCTGATTTTGAATGTGTGTATAAAGTTGCAGAATTTTTTGTCCCATGTTGTTCCACAGACTTCAGATTTGGCAAGTTTTTCAGTTATGTCTATTTGAAGAACTAAATACGCACAAGGCTTTACTGGCTAAACACTTTTTTATTTTACTTTTCAGAAATATATTCAAGAAGGGAAACCTGAGGAGAGTTTATCATGTTAACTCTCTCAGCTTTGTGATTACAGGAAATCTGATCATGTTGATTTCTTCCTTCCCTTGTACCGGTGACAGCACAGATCCTTTCTTTTCATTAACAAATTTTAAGATACATTATCATGTCTCTCTTCTGCAGAAGCTTTCCTAGATTAAATAAACCTTTCTTAAACTCAGGAACAATATTCAGCTGAAGTCCTACTTTTCTCAAAACAGAACCAAATGCAACCATGCAGCTATATGCTCTGCATTCAAGAATTAGTTTTAGAAGATGGAAAACCAGAGACTGAAAGGATGACTCATCATTTAGAAGGTTGGAAGAGAGAAAATCTTTACACAGATTACTCATAGACCTGGGCAAAAAATAAATGATCTTTCAGGTACGAGTCCTGCTACTTGAAAACATAGTTTAGTAGGGAGTGTGAACTTTGGTCTGTAATATATGGTTTATTGTAGCTCTTTTTTTGCTTCTTGAATTGTCTAGTTTGACTTAAACACAGCAATTCAACAAAATTAATCAAGAATAAATGACTAACAAGTTTAACACTATTGTAAAACATTAACATAAATTGACAAATTAGTGGAGTAAACCACATATTAAAAATTAGATTTTTTTATGTTAAATTATTTCTTCTTAGTCCCCTAAACCTGTTAACAGAGGTTTTAGCTTGTGTGCTATCATACACTTTTGCTCTCTTCAGGTCCATCATGGGAATTAGATTGACTGTGATCTGCTGTGTGCCTTAAGGCAAAACCTCAAATACTTCAAGGTTCATTAAGTAAGAAATTTAAACCACTAAAACATAAAACAGCAATGTGTCGACACATTGGCTTATTTTATTTTCAAAATTAAAAGTTCTGCCAGGAAAAAAAAAAAAACGCATCTTGCAAAGCTTCAATTCTGCAATTAGCATCATGTGGGCAGACTTCTGCATGAGCAGATCTCATTGCTGGTTTGGGGACCAATACTCCAGAGCTGCAAACACTTAAACACTGACTTAACTTGACTGTTATGAGTAGGCTTACTGAAATTAATGGTGCTTTTCATTACAGTAAACTGTGTGGCTGTGTGTATAAAGGATCAAGTTTCGGCTTTTTAATTCCATGATGAGTGAAGGAATTATTCATACGTATTCTACAAATAACCAAACAAAATTTTAAAAAGTACTTTTCTACCTCCACTATTTCTCTGAAGTGTTTTCTTCTTAGATAACCTCTCCACCACTTCTGTATCACAATCGCCATTTTGCTCAGACGTCTAAAATGAAATATATTAACAAAATAATGATTTTTTCAGACTTCAGACAAATTAATTTTTCATAATAAAAATAACATACAGTGTATGTTATTACAGTCATCATACAGATGATCACTACAAACATAGTTTGTACATACACGTATACATATACTTATATACATATGCACCCACACACTAATAGACCATTATACACATATATTTATTCATACACACATACTTTATTTTTTGGAAAACATGGGTTACTGTAAACTTACCTGCATACTTTTAGAAAAGTTTAATGAAAAAGCCTTAGAAATTCAATTTGCATAATAGATTGTTTCATTTTCATGGTTTTAACCAACAAATCTGACCAGTTCAGAATTTTTTATGTCACATGCAACATTTTCACAGCTGTACCATTTTTAACTATTTGACAAAATCCACTGATATTTGAATCTTTAGATACTTTATTTGCATTTAGACACCTTTCTGCTTTTATAAAATTACACCCAGCTTAATTGTAAATATTTACTTTGCCCTTGTTTTATATATGTATATATATATGTTGCTACTAAAAATTTCATAATTGATGTCTCACATAAATTTTTGCAGGAAATTATAGAATCATTACTTTGGGACTGCCTAGAAAAAGCTGTATAGGGGCTCATTCATACCACCTAACTATGGACATCAAACTCACAAGATTGCACTCCACTTAGTGAAGGAAGTCTTTGGGTAATTCAGAACATTGAGAATTGGCTACATTGATCCTGCGCTCCTAAGGCAGAGAGAATCACAGAATTATAGAATCAATCAAGGTTGGAAGAAACCTTCAAGATGATCTAGCAGGACAATAATCAACCCTAAATCATATTCCTAAGTGTCACATCTAGACACCTCTTAAACGCTTCTGGAGATGGTGACACTACCATCCCCCCGGGCAACTCATTCCAATGCCTAATTGCTCTTTTATTGAAAAGGTTTTTTATAATATCTCATCTGAACCTCCTCTGGTGCAACATAAGTGCATTTCCTCTAAGTGCCCTCAATGACTGCAGCCTATCTTTCTATGAGGGAAATATTAGCCATTAAGTAGTTAATTTTATTTAAGCTAATAATTTTTTAGCTTTGCTACAGTAGGTCTGGATGATGTACAATTACTTGCAAGAGGAAAAGGGTCAAACTAGAAGATGCAAAAATCCCTCTCCCTCAACAGCCCTAAGTTTTATGAAGATACAGAAGTTTGAGTACATGAGTTTGGCCAGTTGGGCTTACGATCATAAAAAATGGAAGCGGGATTTCTAGGAGAATGGACCAACCACAGCTTCCAAGAAATTTGTATCAAAGTTATAAAACCAGAGAATCACTAAGGTTGGAAAAGACTTCCAAGATCAAGTCCAGTGTTGATACGGCATTTCCCAGAACAAAGCTGGTGAAGGGCCTTGAGGGGAAGCCATAGGAGAAGTGGCTGAGGTCACTTGGTCTGTTCAGCCTGAAGGAGACTGAGGAGAGACTTCATTGCAGTCTACAACTTCCTCAAAAGGGGAAGCAGAGAGGCAGGCACTGATCTCTTCTCTCTGGTGACCAGTGACAGGATCAGAGAGAGTGACCTGAAGCTGTGCTGGGAAGATTTACATTAGATATTAGGAAAAGATTTTCACTGAGAGGGTGGTCAGGCACTGGAACAGGCTCCCCAGGACAGTGGTCATAGCCCAAGCCTGACAGAGTTCAAGAAGCGTTTGGACAATGCTCTCAGGCACATGGTGTGACTCTTGGGGATGGTCCTGTTCAGGGCCAGGAGATGGACTTTGAAGATCCTTGTGGGCCCTTCAAACACAGGATATTCTATGATTCTATACGAAAAGTCTCTGAAACAGCATATCCAGGGGACATGCAGTCGATTCTTTTTTCTTCCAGTCATAACAAGGTTTCTTAAACAATACTGTGTTTCTATTCCGAAGACAATTTCCATCCTTTCTAGCATCATGCCTTTTTAATTGTAGACAGTTCTGAAAGTCAAAAATTATTATTTCTTACAATGCCACAGCATATATTTCATTCTGTCGAAAAACTAGATAACAGTTATTGCCTTTTTTTTTTTTTTTCAAAATGCTCCCATTTCATTAAAATCAAGTAATACCATGTGAAATTTTGAGGAAAAATTCAATGCTGAAACATGGATTAAGATAGGCTTAATATACTACCTCAGATAGGCTCGGACTACGCATGCTCGAAACCAGCGCTGGATCTTGACAGCAGCTCTGTACTTTGCTATTCTGTCTTCATCTATAGCTCTGAAAATACAAAAGTAGTAATACTACTCAGCATGATAATGTAGAACCAAAGCAAAAATATTATCCTAAATATGTTTTATTGTTGCAGCTTGGGATCCTTTTCACCAGGTGTAGTGGTTTGATCATATGTATTTCACTTTGTGAGATAAGGATTAGAAGAAAACAACTCAGTTTCAACCCATGACACCAGGTTTTTCACTTTTAATTCTACATAATTTAGTGGTAGTGCAGAAAAATATAATTTACATTAGATGCATGGTTTGAAGGTAATAAAGAATATTGCAGCTCGTAGAGGACGTAAGTCTTGGGAGTGAGTATTTCTTATTCCCACACAATACTTAAGAGACATGTCAGCATGTCACATGGACGTCTTCCATTGTAGGGGAAATATGTGGATAATGCTTTAATGATAATTAGGCCTGAGTTATAACAAAAATCATGTAACTGTACAAAACTGTGTATCTACAGTGTTTGTGACAAAAGTAAAAGTCATGTAAGGAAAACTATGAACCTAAAAGAGAATAAAGAAATATATTATTAGTCTGGAGGAGACTATTCAGAGACTTCAGGAAGAAATCATTACTATTATGCATTTCAATGCTGAGGGGTAGAACTCAGCTATGAGATCACCTCTACCTTTCATTCATTTTTCGCTTGTTTCAAAATGTCAGTAACTGTCAAATTTTTGAACTTAAAATTAAATTGTCATTTTCAAGGATTTTTATTCTTTCCCATTTTTATTAGGAATATACTCATTAAATTCTTTAATTTGTTACACCAAAAAAAATTAGGTTACTATTAGTTAGTTTTCTTAATTAGCTGATATTAGTTTGCTCTCCTAACAAAGTTTCATGTCAACATTAATTGCTTCAGTAAATACCAACAAGCTTATTTTTTATCTGATAAATTAGGATTATCCTCATTATATTTCTGAAAATGAAATGAATTGCAGATTTACTACCAGAGATCAAGAAACATTAGCTCCACTCATTTTGTATCATCTGGTGCAGCATGTGCTCTCAAATCACATTAAATGGGCACAAATTTCACTGTCATCTGATGAGCATCAGACATTTTCAGTACCTGAAAACTCTGGGAAACAGGCTTTTTTACCTAAAACCACAAAATGAATAGTTTTCAAAACTGGCTAGAGAGTTTTCCTGTTCCTTTCCTGTGCAGGTTCCTAGTCTTCACAGGAAGCAGACACCTCCAGAATGCTTTTACTTAGAGGAAAATGATTTTGATTAAAAGGATATGAGCGATATGGCCCTGGACAGCAGCCACAACGACAGCCTGGAAATGAAGGGGATGTGGGACTGGCTGTGTCAGAGGTGGGAGCTCCAAACCCAGTCCTACCTACTTGGCAATGACAGGAGTCTCCTGGAAGAGCAGAAGCCTTCTCCTCTTACTCCCTGTTAGGTTTTTTACAATTGGCATTCAGTCTTGCCTGGCCAGGATGGGATAGAAGTCCTTGTAAAGTTTACTGAAGCAGACCAACAACAGACTTGTTTTTCTCACATGACAGTTCCGCAAACACTTTCAGCTGCCCTTGCCAGCAGAAGCATTTTGAGGTGCAAGTTTCTCAAGCGGGTATCTGCCCTTTTGATCAGATTGCACAGTTGTCATACTGTTTGAATTAAGCTCTTGAGAGTCACAGGTACTTCTCAAAGGCTGTACTGAAAGTTAAAAAGGCCTACTCAAGCACCTGACATACTACAGTATGCTGCAGTAAATAAACGTAGGTTCTTGAATGAGTAGAGTGATAAAATTGTGTAACACTTAAGAGAATGAACTAATGGACCTTGTATATTCTAATCTTTATCCTGAGGGTATTTCTCAAAATGCAGGTTTACGGTATTCTTGCATTATGGCATCATTGGGCAAGTTCTTCCTTAGAAAGGTGTTTTCCCTAAAAAGCCAGTTTAGGACACCTCATACCTCTCACATAAACAGAGTTCTGCATCAAGCACAACAGGAAGGTTATTAAGATCAGAAAAACATTATTAAGGTTTGTCGCTGAGCTGGACTCTTTGAATCCTCTCATTTGCATTCTCAGCTGCAAATCTGAATTTTCTGAAACTGACGGATCATAGGCCATTCTTAAAAGGGAAACAATTCATTTTTGGAGAGCTCTGCCAAAAAACAAATCCCCAAACATCAAGCATGCTGCCCTCCAATGGATTTCCAAGTCTGGCTCAGACTGCTCTTTCTAACCTGAAATACATGAAATACAAGCACAGTCTCCTGTCACTGATGTTTGTTTAGTGAACTGCTGTGTGTATAGCCACAAGAGTATGAGCGAAAGTTCAGGGAAAGAACAGAAAAACACAACACTTTACATGCAGGCAGGACTTGATCTCTGTAACTTTTAGCAATGTTCAGAAGCTTTGCTATTCATGCTGATGATGTTGTAATTAGATTCAAAAAGAAACGATTCATTAATTAGTGAAGAAAAAAATTACAACTATGCTAAACATGTTTGCGGTTTTTTTCTGTTTGAGCTTTTGCATTGCGCATAGGGCAACAGTGCAGCTGAATAAAAGCATTTATAGGACAAATCTCTGCAATATTTAAGTAAGTCTTAAAACATTTAAGTTCCTAAAATCTGGTCTGGGAAAAGTTGGCCACCACCATTTTAGGAGTCAGAAAACTCGGCAGCACAAACTGTCCCAGCTGGTGAGGACAAGGGATCTGATCTGATCTCTTTCAATTAACTTTAAAAAAATTAAATAAAAATTTAAAAAAAGAAACAAAAACAAGCAAACAAAAAAACCCAGCAAACACACAGACACAAGAAAAGGAGCAGTGTCCTTGCAAGAGGACAAACGTGCAGGCACAGTCACAGATCTGAGCCACGAGCGCAGGGACTCAGGGCGGGCCTGCCGCATCCTGGGGTCGCCATGAGGGATCGTCAGGGAATAACAGTGCCGCTAGGGCGAGACAGAGGCGGGAGGCTCCCGAGGCGGGAGAGGGCGGAACTTGCGAGGCTCCGTGCGTTTCAGCAGCTTCCAGAGGCGCCTTTTCCCTCACAATTAGCAGAGGGGCGGGGGAAGAGCGGGACAGTCAGTGTTTTCCGTGTACAAACAGGCCCCTTAAAGACGTTGCGCTGCGGCCGCCAGGTCTCCTCAGATCGCTCTGGCAATGTTTGGGAACAAGGCGATGGGTTGGTGCTCTCGGGAGGGATTTTAAAGCGAAACAGTTTCACAGAATCACGTAATCATAGAACGGGTCAGGCTGGAAGGGACCACAGTGGGTCATCAGGTCCAGCCTCCCTGCTCAAGCAGGGTCATCCCAGAGCACATGGCACAGTGTCCAGATGGTTCTTGAATATCTCCAGTGAGGGAGACCCCACAGTCTCTCTGGGCAACCTGTTCTAGTGCTTGGCCACCCGCACAGTAAAGTTCTTACTCATATTCAGATGGAACTTGCAGTGCATCCAGTTTCTACCCGTTGCCTCTAGTCCTACTGCTTGGAATCACCGAGAAGTGCCTGGTCCATCCTCGTCATACCCTCCCTTCAGATACTTAGAGACATCTGATGAGGTTCTCTTTCACTCGTCTCTCTTCGAGGCTGAACAGGCCCAGCTCCCTCAGCCTTTCCTCGTAAGAGGGATGCTCCAATTCCTTAATCATCTTCGTAGTCTTCCACTGGTCTTTTTCCAGGAGCTCCATGTCTCCCTTTGGAGCCCAAAACTGGACACGGTTTCCACGCCGCCATCTCGTTGCCGGGGGAGAGCGGGGGCAGCCCCAGCCCCAGCCTAGCATAAGGCGGTGTATCCCGCCGCACCACCGACACGGCCCAAGTACCTGTTCGTAAGGAAATACTCCTCCCGGAGACCCGCCAGCCGCTCCTGCAGCCGGGCCAGGACGGCCATGCTCCCTCCCTCCTCCCACCCTCACGACGCTGCCGCCATGGCAACGGGGCCGTCCCACTGCGCTCGGGCGCGGGGGTGTCGCTGCTCCCGGCCGCTCCACAGCCAGGCACGGACAGCGCTCCGAGGACAGCGAAAGCTCCGCGAAGCTCTACCGAACCCGAGGCGGGGTGCTGGAGGGGATGCGGCGTCCCTGGGCAGCGGCTGAGAGAGGAAGGGGAAGAGGCGAGGTGGTCGCGTCCGGCTTCCTCCGGTGCCGCGGCTGCTTCCGGGCTCTCATCATGGGGGACTGAGGAGCAGCGCCGGCCGCCCGCGCCCTCCCCGCCCGGCCCGAGCCCTCCCGCCCCCGGCCCGTGCCCGCCTCCCCTCGCCCAGTCTCTGCGAAGCGGCGCCAGCCTCCTCGGGGAGCGGCCGGGGGAGGCGCCGGGTTCATGTTCCGGGTCGCTGAACTTACCCCGACCCGAGCTCAGGCGGCGAGGAAGAGCTGGTAAGCCCGGCGGGGACACACGTGTCCGCCGCCCCTGCCCGAGCGCGGGGCCGCTGTCTGCGGGAGGGGGTCCGAACGTCGTCTCCCTGCCGCGTGTGGGGCTTGGGAACGTGGGGGCGAGTGGTGGCCCCGCTCCGGCCGGGCCTCCCCGCTGCTGCCCCTTACGCTGGGGTGAAAGGTGATGGTGCCCGCCCCAGGCCCCCGGGGGACGAGGGGCCGGAGGTCTGAGAAGTGCCACTCTCGTGTGTCTCGGCGGCTGGACGCGTTCATAAGCGAGCAGTGCGCTGGAGGAAGAAACTTCCACGCCTTGTTGAAAAAAGGACAGCGGGCGAAAGATAAATCAAAACTTTTGTCCGCAGCTTAGTTAGGTTTTCCTGTGTGTTTGGGTTTTTCTAGTAGTGGTAGACTCTCTAAGGCCTAAAGCCCTTGCAGCGTGTGCAGCTGAGCATCCAGTGCGGTGTGTTTTGTGCTCTAAAGCTTTTCTGTAGCAAACCAAGAATCAACAAGTGCTGCTGTAGCCGTCGAGCAGGGAAAGTGTGGGTAGTTCTCCTGCAAAAAAGTTAATAGATTTACTATTTCATGTAATTCCATATGCAAGCATAGTGACCCCAAAGGCCATATTGTTTTTATTCTAGCACTGTAAGGAGGGAAAGCTTAGTAACAGAATAGAAAAGGTCAGTTTTGTTAGTAGGCCATGGAGATACAAAGACTGGTAGTGGAGAGACTTGATGGAAACAAGATGCTCCAAGCAACCAGCTGGGAAGCCTTTCATTTTCTTCCTGAAATGTTTGGTGTCTTGTGATATGTTTGGTATCAACTGATGTGTGTAGCTTCTCACTCATTTCACTTTTATTAATGGAAGCAGGGAGGATTGTGCTGGGGTTTTGTTTGTGGGATTTTTTTCAAATGATAATAAACATCTTTTAGAGGCTATGTTACATATACAGATACCTCCTGGTAGATTTCCCAGATCTGAAATAGATTTCCTTTCATCTTTTCCTGGTTTCTTTTCTGTGGAGGAAGAGGAACAGAAAGGTTTAGCACTTCATTTTCCTACACAGAAAACTCCATTTCTTCTCCACTTTTGCTGATACCACCATTTTTTTTCTGTGTGGGTATTTTTTCTCTATGTTTTTTTAAATGAGAAAACTTTCAAAGAGAGATTTTATTTGCCCAGCAGATAATTATTTGCTAGAACAAGTTTTCTGGTGTTGCCAGGCATCCAGATTTGCCTGGTGTAAATATAACTTAACTTCTGTTGGTGTAATTCAGAATGTTTCAGAGAATGAGGTACATTCCAGTGGCAGGAGTATTTTTATTTGAGTAGTAATGCTGCATACAGTAGAAACATTGCCTAAGACATTCCAAACACGCATCTGTATTCTGTGAATGTCTTCACTGTTTATTTGACCTGTCATTTGTCTTTAAATTTCACTATTTTGTGTTCACATAAAGTAATTTAGTTCCAGAGGCTTTTAGAGTAGCCTTCAGCAACATGAGGTGTAGGCATATTTTTCTGTAATTGTCATCAGACAGTAATGATTTTGCTTATGCAACTACACTGCTCAGAGGAATTCAATACAGAGGAAAATATCAAAATGTTTTCCATTACAACTGTGACCACTCCTCAGAGCTGCTTCCTTAGTCATCTACATGAGTTATTTCAGGAGCTGTCTGTTAAAGGAGGCCCTTTTGAGTGGGATGCAGAAAAATACTTTTTACAGTGTCTAATACTTGATGTAGAAAATTAAGCACTTGTACTTTCTAAAAACATTAAGATCCTAGAGTTGGGTAGGTTCAGAACAGCCACATAGTAACATTTTTCACTTTGGGTGATGAAGCTCCTCCAAAGCAGAATGTTTTTCATTTAAATTATGAATTCATGTAGCAATATAAGAGTAGTTTGCAGTTTGGATACTTGCTGGACACTTTTTTTTTTGATAATGACTGTGGATGCTTTAGCGTATTACCACGATTTGACAGTTCATGTGATTCTGCACCTTGACAATTAATGAAGTCATACTTCTGAAAAGGGCAAGCATATCAGTAAATGGCGGCAGTGGGATTGCAAGAATTGCTCCCTCTCATGATAAATTGCTCCAAATCTCATTTCTGGCTGACCAATTCATTTGTGTTAGAGCCTTGTTAAATGTTGTTCATGTCAGCATCTTCCTGTCTGTATGCCATTGCTCTGTATTGAACACTTTTTCACTGTTAAATATGAATAGACTGATAGTATTTATTGTTGTGCCTTCTTAGGTAAGCAAGAGTTTTAGAAAAGTCAGATGTACTTACTGCAAGTTAGCCTGGTCCTAATTTTTAGGGGGATCAGCAGTATAATAGGTGATAAAATTACATCATTCCTGAAATACTTTTTATTGTGTAGGACAGAATTACAGAAATGGTCAGGCTGAAAGGAACCACAGTGGGTCATCTGGTCCAACCTCCCTGCTCAGGCTGGGTCATCCCAGAGCACAGGACACAGGATTGCATCCAGATGGTTCTTGAATATCCCCAGTGAGAGAGACGCCACAACCTCTCCAGACAACCTGTTCCAGTGCTTGGTCACCTGCACAGTCAGAAAGTTCTTCCTCATGTCAGGAAAATCCACAAACGCCAGAGGTTTATATCCAAAAAGGAGACAGAGGAGTCCTGCAACTTTATTCGAATAAAGGGAGAGAGCCCACTGGGGCACACACCCGCGGGGTTTTCTCTCTCGAGGTTTCTGAGAGCACAGCTTCCTTTTATTCCAAACTCCCGGCCGGCAACTCCCGTTGCCCTCTTCTTTCCCCATTGGCTGAGGTACTGGGAAGGTACAGCCTTCCCGAACCACCTACTACATATTCCCCCCTTGAACCTACTATTTTACCCCAAAGTTCATAAGTTCAGGCTTGTGCAGACCCTTGTCTATTTCAGGAGCCAAGCTGTCTGGGCTCTGCAACAAACCTGCTGCCCGAAGTTAGTAGAGACGTGAAGACTCATTTGAAACACCCATACCTTCGCCCATCAAATTGTTTGTAAAGACTTTAGCTTTCCACTCACTCATTTCTGCCTGGTGCCTCCTGTCCTATGGCTTGGAACTATCGACAAGAGCCTGGGTCCATCCTCTTGGCACCTTCGCTTCAGATACTGACAGACAGTGATGAGATCCCCTCTCAGTCATCTCTTCTCGAGGCTGAACAGGCCCAGCTCCTTCAGCCTTTCCTCAGAAGGGAGAAGCTCCAGTCCCTTAATCAGCTTCACAGCCCTCCACTGGACCCTCTCCATGTCTATCTTATGGTGAGGAGCCCAGAGCTGAACACAGCATTCCAGGCCTTACTAGGGCTGAGTAGTGGGTCAGGATCACCTCCGTCAACCTGCTGGCAATGTTCTTCCTATACACCCCAGGATGCCTTTGGACTTCTTGGTCACAACGCCACTGCTGGCTCAGGGACAGCTTGTTGTCCACCAGGACCCCCAGGTCCCTCTCTGCAGATCTGCTTTTGAGCATGTCAGACCTGAGCCTGTGCTGGTGCACAATCATAGAATCACAGAATCACCAGGTTGGAAGAGACCTCCAAGATCATCAAGTCCAACCCATGCCCTAACACCTCAACCAAACCATGGCATCAAGTGCCACACCCTATCTTTTTTTAAACACATCCAGGGATGGTGACTCCACCACCTCCCAAGGCAGACAATTCCGTGAAAAACTTTTTCCTGATATCCAACCTATATTTCCCTTGGCGCAGCCTAAGACTGTGTCCTCTCGCTCTGTTAGTTGCTGCCTGGAGAAAGAGACCAACCCCCACGAGACTACAACCACCTTTCAGGAAGTTGTAGAGTGATAAGGTCACCTCTGAGTCTCCTTTTCTCCAGGCTAAACAACCCCAGCTCCCTCAAGGAGCTTGTGTTCCAAGCCCCTCACCACAAGTGTAAGGACACTCCAGAAATTGTCTAAAGAAGTTTCTCAAATACAGAGTTGGTACCAAGAATTAATGTATAGTGTGTGACTGAAGGAATAAAACGTTGGTAGTAAATGTATGCATTAAAATATATAGGAGCTGCATATTTGATATAGAAAAGGTTTGTAGTAACTGTCTTTAATTGAGGAACAGTCACTACCATAAATTTTCTTTTTTTTTTTCAAAATTCTGCTGTACTTTTATTATTATTTTGTGAAACTTGTTTACTCACATAACAGATTACAAAAAAGGGGAATTGGCATACGTTGAAGATGAAAAATAGCCTGGGATCTGGGGGTTGATTTTCTCTTTTCATGTATAGATGTGCTCCAGCATAGTATCCTGATTTGTCTCAAGAGTCCTCATCTTTTATAACTGTCCATCCTATCTCATATGAAAGCAAAAACTATTTAATTTCTCTGTCTGTTCTGATACTGTCAAAATTTTGTTTTTTTCAGCATGAAAATTCCATTTGTATTAAGTTTCTTTGGTCTGCAGGTCACATTTACTTTGGATGTGTTGCCAGTGTGTTGGCTCAGTCTTTACAGGAATGAGGATCTTCAGAAGTTGGAAAGTATGGAGCTTTTTTGGTAGGCAGCTGTTTTGCCCGGCAGTGATGGTTGATATGGGATGGAAGGGGTGGCTTGTGGTGTAGCTTTACGTACCTGACTGTCCAGCAGATAGTGCCGGAGGACGTAAATGGGTGTGGGTGTAGAACTGGGTGCTTTGTCCACCTCTTAGTGATGGCTTTTTAATGACAGAGGAGTTTAAATAATCTACACACAAATTCAGTTTCTGATCACAGAATTGTTAAGTTTGCAAAGACCTCTGAGGCAGAGTCTGACTGTTACCTCAGCACTGCCACATTCACCACTAAACCATGTCCCCAAGGGCCACATCCAGACGTTTTTTGAGCACTTTCACCATTACTTCCACCACTTCTCTGAGCAGGTTGGTTCAATACCTGACCATTCTTTCAGTGAAGAAATTTTTCCTAATATCTAATCTAAGCCTTCCTGGTGCAGCTTGAGGCCATTTCCTCTTGTCTTGTTACCTGGGAGAAGGGAAACGTAAGCTTCTGTGTAACAGAGGTTTATCAGTGATTCCTAACCTACATCGTCTCTTGCTAGCTTTTTAATAGTTTTAACTTAATTGTGTTGCTTTGTTTTGCTTCCTGCTTTGTGTGTCCCAAGAACCATGATAGTTCTTTTTTTTGAATCTGTAAATTCTTCAGGCAAGGCAGTGAGATTTATCATATACTGCTCTCTCCCAAATACTTGCACCTCTTCAATCCAAATTTCAGTCGCACTCATTAATAAAGCAGAGATCTCAAAACTAGTGTTTCTAAGGCTTTGTGAAAATAACTTCTGAGGGGGAGAAATGAGATTCAGATTAGTACCTGTCTGAAGATAAAGGTAAACTGTGAGTACAGCTGTGTTACGAGACATCAGAGAATCCATATGAGAAAAGATTATAGGAAGTCAGGTTTTATAATCCCGATGTTGAAGGAACTGTTTGATTTTTCTTGTGCTTTTAGCTTGTGATCAAGGTGGATTGTGAAGGAAGCAAAACTCATGGTTCTTTTCAGAACTTATTAGGCACAGATGCAGCATAAATTTAGCTGCAAGAAGCTGCAGTCCTGTTTAACAGGAAAAGGTATAGAACTAGAAAGTAAATCTAAATGCAGCTGTTGGTTTGGCAAGAGATAATGCCTCTCCTTAAGAGTTGTGCAACTAAATTAACTTTCCCATCAGTGTGTGTTTGTTAAATATTTTCTCAGCAGTCAGAGCTCTACATTGTTATGTGCTTTAGGTGAGAGGTGAACACAAATGATACTTAATTTTCACTGAAAAAGTGAGTGCCCATTATTTCCATTTGGATTTTTAATTTGAATATTAATACTGAATAGAAGCTTTGTGATCTGTTTTGGAGCAGGTGAAAGCAGTTATGATGTTTCCTGCAAACAGGACTTACATGGTCTGTTCTGGTGAGGGTTAGAGAGGAAATGGGTCAGCCTTTGGTGAACTACATTAAAATTGCTTCAGATAAATGTAAAGGTCAGTGTAGGCAAACTAGATTTTCTTGTAGTAAAGTAGGATCCTCTCCTAGTGAGGACATTACAGTTTATTGCTAGCTGTGGGCTGTTGCTGTAACAGCATTTTTATAGCCTTATGTGAGTCGTGCTAAACTGTGGCTCATCTTAATATTTTATGTACCTCAATATGTTGTTCTACATTCGTTGTTACAACCTTTGAAATTTCTTATCTTACTGAACACTGCTGATACTCACTGGCAATCTCCTTAATACTTCTTGTAGTTACTTTTCAACTTGTTTCAAATGCAAATATTTCTGTTACAGTACCATCTGCAGCGATGATTAAAATTGCTTCATAGGTTTGGAATACAAGCTTGACAGCTGGTTGCGAACAATAGAGAAAGTTTCAAAACTGAGTTTGTCTGATAAATAATGCTATAATAGAAATAGGCTCCTGAATTTTGGAGGTAGAACAGTTAAACTGAAATCTATCTGGCTGCAGCTGCCTTTGGCTTTTTTTTTTCCTTCAATTATAGCAGGAGAAATGAGAGCACCAATAAAATTAAGCAAAAGAGATGTTTTGGGTTTTCAGGAGGAGTTTTAATGTGGACCACTGGCATGTTGAAAGTGCGATGTGAATAAAAAGCTGAAGTGGTTTGTGTTTGTATTTTCAATCTATTGCAAAGGAGCTTGCACTGTCCAAAACTGATCAAGTAATTCTCATAGTCATCCTAAGGAAACATGTTGAAATAATTAAAATATTAATTTGTCTGATCTGCATAGGAGGTGATGCAGTTACGATAGAGTTATATTATACATTGGACCCTGGCTGCAATTTTTAGGGCAAATAAGATCACTGCCCTGTAAAGATCTTAATTCAGGAGTTGCAATGAAGAGACTTGATGTTCAGTAGAAAAGAGTAGTTGCGGGAGTGCATAATATTCAGAGTCGTACTCTGCTAGAAATTAAGTCCCTTTACTGCTCAGAGTCTTTTAAGAATCTTGTTATCCCTTTACTTCAAAAACACTTGAGGGTGTTCACTTTTCTTGAGTTTCATCTTTTGATCTGGCACCATCTGTATCGCAGTATTTTGGGAGGAATTCAGGGCAAGTTTCGTTCAGGTATAAAAATGAGAGCTGGATATATTGTGTTTGATCTTGAAGTATTTTGTGGAACTAAGGCAATTTCACCACAGTACTTGTGCCATTATCTGGAGTAAATTGGTATGTCCACTCTAGGAACTACATTGATTTTAGTGCTATAGTTACCCATACAGATTAGGGATACTGAATTGAAGGAATTAATCATAACCTATGGTGCAAGGCATTAGTGTCCCTGTCTTCTCTTTCCCTTTTGCTTTGTGCTGCAGGGTCACTAAGAGAATGGGCTGCAAGAGATTTATATAAGCTAGTTCATATTCTGGCAGGTTAGCAGAAACCTGTTTGTTTTGAGTGCTAAATCTGGGTTTATGCCTATGAGTTCATGTTTTGGTGCACCTCCACTTCTATCAGTTTGCCATAGATGCAGAAGTGTGTGACAGAAAGGGCTGGGCACACGTTTGAGGGAATTGGTATCTCAAATTAACCTGAATGTGCTGCAGTTTGTCTGTTCAAGTGTTATGGCTTCTGTTAAATTAGTGCAGAGAAAACCCTTAAATCTCAAGGTCATCTCATTTCTGATACGTGCAGCTGTGGGGATACCTGTCCTGGTGGGGTTTTAACAGGAAGGCTAAAGGGGCAAGTGCCCTCCCCACTGCAGTTATAGCCATGGAGAAACATGGGCTAATACATCTATTTTAAGTACCTTGTGAACCAAATGGATTAAGGAGAAAGTGTAGCACTTTTCCAGAGCTGTCTCACCATTTACAAGATGATATAATTCTGCTGTACTAAGAGCCAAAGACATCACTGAGGGAGTGATATGACTAGAGGTTACATCAGGACAGAAAAAGAGGTATGGGAAATAAATGCAAGTGACACAGCAGTTTCAAGAATTCAAAATAAGCTTATGTTTCTACCACTTTCTGTGCTTTTGTTGTTCTTGCAATTGAAATGTTTAAGGTAAGTATTTCTGAAAAAGGTTTAAAAGGAGAATATATGACTTCTTTAGGTAAGATATTTCATGAGCAGCTTGGATTTCTTCTTAGACATGTTCTTCAGTTCCCCCATTAATATTTAAGACTGCCCATTCAGCCATCACCATTAAGTACCTTTGATGTTGGAGTCTGTGCTAAGTGGCAGAGGGAAGCTGTCTGTGATCTGTCTAGGTTTTCTCCACATCTACAGCATCACTGAGAATGTGTAGAAAACTTGTTATTATAGGTTCCTCCAGCCATTTATATTGTAAAACAAAGTGAATAGTCTTGCTTTTAAATGTCCTCTACATAATTTACTGAATGTACGTCTTCCATATGTATCAGTTAGTGTGATGTAGTAGCGAGCATGAAAATTATTCTTTGCTTTACCTTAAGGAGAGGGATCCTCTGATGTTTTGAAGTCAGAGTCTGGTTTCTGTGTTTATACAGAAGGTTCACAGCCTTCAGAGAAGGATTAGAGTTCAGCAGCAATCATTTAATGTTTTTGTAATTACATTCATGTAATGCATGGGTGAACTTACTGAAGCATACTGAGTTAAAGACATGCTAAATCCTGGTGAAATTTGAAGAGGAAGGAGCAAAACATTTAAAAGGGTAAGTCCTTAATCTGACACTGTGTTTAGGGATTTTTTTCCTTACGCAAGCATGGGATTCTATGGATGCAAGTGCTTACATGTGGTAGGAAACTTTGCATTTAATACTCTAGAATTATCTGTAGCTGGGTATTCTCTCAACCTAATATAACTTCACTGAATCGATATTTTTTAAGCATCAAACAGATATCAGCTATTTGGAAAGACAGAATTAGGTGCTACTAGGAAAAAAAGTCATATATCCAAGGTTTGCTGTCTTAACTTAATTTTGGTGTTTAGGCAGCATCAAGAGGTAATTATCCTTAAAAACATTTTATTGTAATGAAAGTCTTAAGCAGAGCTCCTTAATGTGGAATCCTTGACAGTCATATAGGTGTGATGAGATTAATTAAAACCTAACAATAACAGTGAGGCCCGAAACAAATGGGGAAACCCCTCACCTTCCTCTTCTTTCCAAGACAGAAGTTTGGGAAGATGACTTTTAAAAGGAGCTTAACGTCGATGAGTTGCAAATTGCGTAGGGCTAGTTGGCAAGGTTTTGTCTCTTGGCAGAAATAGTCAATGGCCATCCTATAAAGATTACTCTAACTTGCCTAAAGTGACTAAAATGATTTTGCCAAATAAAGTTGTTGTAGTTTATGCTTAACACCTTTAATTCATTTGTTGTTTTCTTGTGTGTTTTTTCCCCTTTGAAATGTATAGGCATTTCAGTAGGACTATGGAGGAGCTGGTTCATGATCTGGTCTCAGCACTGGAAGAAAGTTCAGAGCAAGCCAGAGGAGGTTTTGCTGATACTGGAGATCATTCTCGAAGTGTGTCTTGTCTTCTAAAGAGACAGGCAAGGAAAAGGAGGGGACGGAAAAGACGTTCCTTTACCACCCATCATCCCTGGGAGACTGGTCACTGCCTAAGTGAAGGTTCCGATTCCAGTTTAGAGGAATCAAACAAAGACTACAGGGAGAATCATGCTACTAAGAAAGACCACAGTGATTCTGATGACCAGCTGTTGGTTGCCAAACGTAGGCCTTCCTCAAACTTAAATAACATTAGAGGCAAAAGACCTCTGTGGCACGAACCAGATTTGGCTGTGGACAGTTTGGGAAACAGAACTTTGCGCAGGCGAAGAAAGGTAAAACGCATGGCAATAGATCTGCCATCAGAAGTCTCCAATGCACTGACAATAACTCAACAGCAGGATAACAGCAGAGATCAAGAAATGGACAATAACAATAAATCATACCAACACCAAGAGTTTTCCAAGAGCAAAGTGAAAAAAAGAAAAGTATCTGCAGCTCGACAAGGACCAGAAATCTTGGATGAAGGAGTGGTTATAGAAAATGAAGAAGTGAATCAAGCAAATAAGGACAAAATGGAATATGAGGAGCAAAAAGGCTCAGATGAGAACATGAGTGACAGGTTATTCTTCCTTTTCCTTTTTATAGAAACTTTGGATAGTATTTGCTTGCTTTTATTACTGTTGCTTGTATTGGGAATCTTTGGTTTTTTTGTTAATTCCAGAGTTAAAATTCTGGTATCAATAGTATCTGTTTTAATAAATTACTCTTAATTTTTTTACATCTATTTTTTTTTATATTAGTTGATCAGGTTAAGGAATTCAGCATAAAATAAAGAGTGATGTAGCAGAGGAATAACCAAGAAAACAGTTTCGTGAAATAATACATTCTGATTGTTTCAAGATTAAGAGTGACAAAATATGTATATGAATAACATGGGTTTTTCTGGATGTTTCAACCGGTAACAGTTGAAATACAAGAATTTAGTGTTTTTCCAATTTCTAGACATTGGTACTTTGTTATCTCTATTCGTCAGAAAGGTTGTCAGTGTTTAGTCACCATTTAGACAGTATGTTCTGATGTGTCATGGGCGTAAAAAGTCTGCAGGTTGCCAAGGATATACATCATTTACGAAATGCAAAAACCAATTTACAGTTCAGAAACACCTGAGCTTATCATTAGAAAAATGGAGGAATGATGACCCTTTGGCAGTACACCTCATCCATCCATTCCAGACAGCAGTCATACTACAATGGTAATTGTTTCCAAAGTACTATTTTGACAACACAGTAAGGTGTAAGTCGTTTTTCCACCATACACAGGGGATGGTTAACTGCAGGGCCTGGTAAGCCTGGTTATGTTTATTCCACATGCCAGGTTCGGAATGCAGAAGTGTCAGCGAGACAGACACGTATTAAAAGATGTAATTTTGATCAGTTCCTTGGTGGCACTAGTGTCCCTGGATTTTTGTAGGCATGTTATCTATAAACTGTTAAGCCTTTTCCTTACTGGACAGGTAGAATTGAGATGCAGAGAGTGATTTTGACCAGAGCATTTCAGATTGGTTACTGTAATAGCAGCAGTGTTGGTAAATGACTACCTCCAGTTATAGTCAGAAAAGTCCCAAGTCTTTTTGTTACATACCAGCTCTGTCCCTCACCTGTGAACAAAAAGCAGCTGGAAGAGCTGAATAAATCCCAAGCCTTAAACATTTTTCTTTACGTCTTAATTACTAGAACGGAACTCATCCTTCAGGGCAGCCAGTGTAACTTTGGACATCTCCCTCTGACATGCAAGTTAGGAGTCTGTGCTGTCAGGAAACCTTTAGAAAACTGCTCTCTTCTTTGATAATACTCGGAGTCTGTTCCTCCAAGTTTGGGACCTAAAGAGAGATGTTTAAACATTTCCTTCAAACTAGAAATCATTGCGTAATTTTTCATATCTCCATAGTCTTGTTGCGCTTTTATTTATAAAAGACTTTCTGTTATGCTAAAAGGGTAACAGTTCTTCAACTCAAAAATTCTGTAGCTGATTTTTAGGTGGAGAGAAGAGTGATTCAGTAAGAATATTCTCTTGTAGACTCCCAGAATTGAGCTACTCTCAGGTCAGTCTGAATCTTTTCACAAAGGAAACGTTATTGTTTTCTTCAAAATGCTTGATGTTTTGTTACCCCAAGTGCTGCAGTTGCTCAAGTCGTGCTCCAAATGCTTGTCTATGGCCTCAGTACATGGTCTTTAAAACCATTATCATCTTTGTAGGGTTTTCTGCTCATGCACATGGTAGAGTGATGGTCTGTCATTCTACTGAATTTCTTTCAATGGTCAGCAGTACCAAAAAGCTTTGAAAATTAGAAAACTTGCATTTAGTAGTGTGATTAGAAATCTGCCATATCTAAACCTCTCAGGTGATACTGTATCAGAATATTTTGTATGTGCATGGTTTTAATCTAACTTTACTTAAATGCAGTAGTCCCTTTATTAGAGATCATTTAGCTAGAAGAATTTGAAAGAACCAGCAAACTCTTTAAGAAGAGTGTGTTCTGAAAGTGAAAGATGAGATTTTAAAAGGGAACATGAGATTGCGCAAGATACAAAGAGCTAGCAAAGCATCTTGGATAACATTTGCACTTCAGCAACGCTTGCTGGAAGAGGAAGAATTAAAAAGTAAACAAAGTTGCTTTTGTTTTGTATGCAGTAATGTGTGCAGTAGTATTCAGTGCAATAGTTCAGTAATTCTTAAAAAAAGAAGTAATTTTTTAGAAGTTTGTTTTTTTTAAAACAAAACAGAGCTGATAATTTTTAATGGGAGTTAAATTGCTTGGCTCTAAAACCAGTCAGAAGTTTTCAGTGTATACATGACATTATTTGAAAATAACATGTTTTTGAAGTGCACATTAAAAATGTTAAGTGACACTTCTTTTGCAATCTTTTATCTCTCTGTGTGTGTTCAAACACCAAACACAGCAATAACCAGGTTTTAAGTGCATGATTCAGAAGTAGGAGGAGGAGTCCCCAAACTCTTGAAATGTCAGTGTCTGAATGAATTCCTGGGAGGATTGTTTTAAGCACTGGAAATGAGATTTTTGTGATCAGAGCTTATCCGTCCTTATCCTCAGTGCTCAGCTGTTGGCCAGTTTCAGCCAAATTCAGCAGTGTGTGGTGTTCTGGGTGTTACTTAATTCCCACAAGCTTTGACACTTGTTTGTGTTTGAAGTGACTAAAGAGAGGTGAAATCTCACTTGCCTGTTTTGAAAGAGAAGCAGCAGTGAAGCTCAGAGACACCACCCACTGACCTGTGGCCAGGGGGAAAACAGGAGCTGCTCAGTTCGTGGGGACAGCACAAAGCTCCCATGTCTTGTATAAAACCAAGGCACCAGACAGCTTATTAGTCATAGGAACTGTGAATGACAAGTGTTTCTTCTTTCTTTCCGTAAGTGTAGAAGTAAAGCTGTGGAAGCTTTTTGGATAGCTTAGCTGTTCCTTCCAAATTTTTGCTTGCACACACTGTTTTTTAGGACTAAAAGGAGTCTCTGGCTTTTTTCTTTGTCATGGAAGTCTTGCTGGGAGCGGAATTCTCATTACAAAGCAAAGGAATTAGCAGTATACACTGCAAAATTATATTAAAACTGGAAATAAATTCCAACATAACAGCTTTCATGTACTTAGATATTAATGTATTAATTTCAGAGGTTTTGAATTTATTCAGTGAAATGACTGCCATGTACCAATTATCTTGACTGTAATCCCTGCCCTATGTGACTGTGGCCTGAGGAGAGAGAACGCTTTGGCTGCCATGGACATGCCAGTGTTAGTTTGATTTTTAAATTTTTTAAAAAAATTTTTTTAAAACTTCAAGTAGTTTAAAAAACTTCAACTTTATGTTTTCATGTGCTAGTCCTTCAGTGAGAATTATTTCACAATTGAAATATCTTATTTGAAAATGGGAAGGAGACTGTTCTGAAAATTGGCAATTTTGGTAGGGAAAGTGACTGAAATATCAGGGTTGAAAGGATTTCCTGACTTTCTTTTAAAACATGCAATTAAACAATAAATGGACAAGAAGAATCTTTGAAGAAGGGATATTTTTTCCTTTGAAATGGATGGTGTCAAATTGTCCACAATGAACTCTAAGGACAGTAAAGCCATCTATGTTATAATTAAAGTGAGGATGGGATGCTTGCTAAAAGGGAATTACTGGGTCTTGCAACCTTAGGAAGTTCAAGTCTTGGTCTCCCTCACGAAAGATGGTTCCATTCTCATTGCCTGCACGTCACCTTTCTGCTGCTTAGGGCACCTGTGCAAGTGCTTAAGTCTGTTCTGCTTATATTATGCATAAGAGATAGTGTAAGTGTTGCTTATGGATCAAGAATTTGGATAAACCTAAGATACAGCAAAGATGAAGACAATCTTCAAGCACAGAGCTGTGTTTATATATGTATGTGTTTTAAAAAACCCAATCGCTGCTTTGTGTCGCCTGCTACCATATTGTGTTTTAAATCCTGTGGGTATGCCTCCCAAAGGAAGATACTAAAAACATATACATGCTTATAATTAAATAGAAATTACACAAATTTTATATCATTCATATATTCACATTAACAGTTCATATATTCATATGTTAAAAAACCCAAGACTTACTTTTTTGAGAAAATAAAATATAAAAGGAAATAATTTTCTTAAGTTTACTAGTTATTTGGTAGAAAAATAAAAACAATTTATTGTTAAAAATAAAAATAATTGAAACCAGTTGATTTCAAGTACAGGGCGGCATGCAAATTTTAATATGAATAAGTGTACAAAAGTAAACAGACCTAAAGTTCTTGTGAGTGGCTCGTATGGCACATCAAGGGTAGCTATAGTATCTATAAAATGTACTTGAATTTGTGTGCTGGACTGAAGTGTTTGAGGGTTTTTTCAAATTGTTCTACATCTCAGAGTAAGTAAAATTTTGGTGCGAATATTATGTCCTTAACATAGCTATCTCTTGATAAAAAGTGAAATAAAGGGTTTACGAAACAGTCCTTTCATATGAAACTCAACAAAGTGTTATTTGTGTTATTAAAACACCAGTCTGATTTACTATTTAAGGACATACGGATTGTTGTATGTAACAATGTGCATACAGCAAAGAACTAAATCCCTACTCATGTCTTTGAATTTAGAGATGTGTGTGCATGTTGTATACACACATTCTAATTTTAAGGCCACGCTGCAAGTCATAGAAAAGTAAACTGTACCTTGCTTTTTTTTTTGTTGTTGTTGATATTATGATCAGGAATCAGTTTCTTCAGGGTGACCTTTATTTTGATTTAATTGGCTACTTTTGTTATAAACGTTTTTTGTTCTCCCCGAGTAGTAGGTCATGAAACTTTAAGCAGTGTCTTTTCCCGAATATTTGCAAATGATGTTCAGAAAGGTATTTCGATTTTCAGACTCTTATATTTCATGTGCTGAAGGAAGGCTTAGGCTGCTTTTGATTGAGACTTTTCCTATTTTATTGAGCAGTGGTGTTCCAGGATCAAGCTGAATTGCACTGCATAAGAAGGGAGCAGTGAGCATTTGATGGAAGCAGATAATAAAATGCATCAATTGTGTCAGCACCTCGTTGCAGTCACATCTGGCTTACTGTCAGGGTACCATTAGATTCCCATGGTTTTATGTGCCAAAAATAATACGCTTTGTAGTTAATGGAACTGGGATATTTGCAGTTTGATTAAAAAAAATCATCCCATTTTCTCTCCGATCTCTGTTGGGCTTAAGTTCAATCTGAGCACAGCCATGTCTCCTTAAAATTTTACGACTGAAAGATCAATTGTTCTTTTGATCTGTTTCTTTCTTTCTCTTATTACAGTGAATCCAGCAGTCTGAGCAGCAGTGATGCTGGTTTGTTTACCAATGATGAGGGAAGACAAGGTATTGAAACAATCTTTCCCTTCTCCACCCCTCAAACCACATCAGTTGAAATTCTGTAAGCGTTACAAGTTATTTCATAGGTTAATTACTGTATTTCAGTTGCTATTACTGTTTTAATGAGTGAAAGTATAGCTTGCTTTCTGTTTTTTTAAAAAAATGTTGTCAGAGGGTGTCTTGAATGTATGACTTAGTCAAAAGCTATATTGAGAAGCAGCCTCTGTAATATGATGAAGTTACTTAAAACTTGAGCATCTCCTAAAAATTGTCTATATTAAGTTTTAATTCCTCAGTTCTTCCAATTTCCTGACAGGAATCTGATTGTAGTGCTGGTTCTCATGCTGTTCTTGAGGTGGCTTCTTTCTTTCTTTTCATCCAAATTGATAGGGCAGGATTTTATAGTTCTTTTTCATTCAGTAGTTTGTTTGAAAAGTGATTTCAAACAAACTACTTTTCTGCAGTCTAAGACTGAGATTAGCGCTGTTTAACATGTACCCTCTGAAAAAAATTTCTTTAATCTGAAATGCAGTGAAGATTGAAACTTTTCCTTTAGTATGCATAATGTTCTCACGTGTTTTTATGTGATAAAACTACTGAGGATGGAAGTAAAAGGTTGGTGTTTTTATCAGCTTTAGTCTTTATTGCAACACATTTACCTATATTATGCTATGATGATATAGGAACTCACTGAGAGGATGTAAAAATGAGACAAAAAATAGTCTCTCAAGTATTTAAGACCTGCTTTTCTGTTGGAAATTTCAAGTTAATGGTACTTAAAATATTTTCTTATACAGTTTGGCAATGGCTACTTGAGCGAGTGCAATAAAACAAATCCTGACCCATTCCACAAATCTAGGTTAAAGGAATGTTTGGGTTTTTTTCTTTTCTTTAATTTTGTTTGTTTTGGGGGGAGTTTGTCTTCAGTAGGGAGGATTTTTCCTACTTAAAACAGAAGTGTTACCTTCCTTGATCAATGGTAACTTGTGCTACACAAACTGTACCTCCCAGCCTGAGTATCTGTTTCCAGTTGTGCTAACTCATGTTGTCTTAAGAGTTTAGGTTCTCTTTGAAAGTTTAGATTGGTCTTTTAGGTTCAATGCTTCAATGCATTAAGTCTTTAAGTATAAGATGGGTCAAAAAGATTGGCTTTTACTTCCCTATTGGAATTTCTCTTTTGACATGGAATTTTTAAAGCATTTGTCCTGTATATTTATATGTAAGATGACCTGTTTTCCTAGTACCCTTCTGATATATTTCTATCAATAATTCTATCCTTAAATCCTGAACTGTGTTATTTAAATCTTTGAATAATATGACTGAAAACATCTCAGTTGCTTTCTGGTTTTCTGATATATTTTATGGGAAGAGAAAACAGGAGGGATCAGTGACCAACTGTGTTTTTTCACTGGTGTGGTGTTACCTTTTTTAGTGTTGGTTCTTTACTGTAAAGTTGTAGTTCTTTTTCTTGTCTGTTTGATTTTTGAATCTTGTTTCAATTTGCTATTTTCAAGCAGAAAGCATTAGACCTGAAGTAGTATTCTGAAACATAAATATAAAGAACAATAATAAGTAAACCTGAAAAGGATATTGGCATGACAAAACATTGTTTTTTCATTTTCTCCTTTGAACTAATAATTTTGTGAGTATGATCAGAAGACCATTTGCTTCACACTGGAACTCAGACACTTTTAAATCTACGTTATAGCTTTGGTTTTGTGAGACTTTTCCATGAAAGTACTATTGGAGATCCTACTTCCAAACCAAAATTATTGATTTTCTAATAATGCTTATTCCCCCCGATAGTAAATACTAGTAATTTGTTCTCTCCTTAAGTAAGGTAAGGTTATTTTATCTCTGTGAGCTAATTTGTAGTTGAACTGAAACACATACAAATTTGACAAGAATGAAGGACGGAGAAAGTCAATCTGATAAAAGCAAGGGAAAAGCCTAGGTGAGAGAAATCTGGGACAGGACAGGATGAAAATGTATTAAGGGAAGAAATGGTTGGTTTTGTTTTCTAGTTATAAAGCTAGGCTCTAATTCCTGTCTTACCAGTGTCCCTTCTCCAGGATATATATATATGTATCTGTATCTATATATATGTTCAGAGCAGCGTCTTGACCTCATTTGTAGTTCAAATTTTCTGCACTTCTGACTTCAGGTTTCTGCTAAGTCAAGTGGTGAAACAGAGGTTGATTAATGTTGCCTGGTGAAATACTTCGTTTAAATGATGTGCCTGCCATCACTTAGAAGTTTGGGTAGCAGAGGACAAGAGGTTCCTGTTCTTCTGGGCAACATTTGTTCGTTTTGTGTTTCTGAGATTAAGAACCACATCTCATTTATTGCAGACAAATAGTCTTTATAAAACTTTAATTAATTCCCAAAGCATAGTCATCCTATGGGACAGACATTCTAGACAGGAAAGTGATTAAAACAGCAGTTTCTTGGAGCATTTGGCCAGTCAATTAAATAGTTCAGTATTTAGTTATGAACTTTGGTGTGCGTGATCTTGTGACCTTTAATATTTTCCAAATTTTTTTCAGAAAGGATATGGAAATAAATTCCGTTACAGTATGTACTCTTCTGTGGACAGACTCTCAGAAGAGATTCAGTTTTTATAATTCGATTCAAGAATGCCGGGTGTAGCTTTAATTGGGGTAGGGCTAGATACATTTTAATTCTCATCAATTGCTATGATAAGAGAAAAGTGTTGAGACTTGAAAATCCTCTGTTCAACTTCTAATATGTGCTGTGCCATCTAACATTTTTTAAAACTTCTGTACTCTCTTCCTTTCTCTATTCCAGTCTGAGAGCTTTTTTTTTGTTTGATTTCTTTGGTTCTCATGAAATCCTCATCTGAGCCCAGCTTCCTTTGCCCTCCTTTTCCAAGTTATCCAAACGCTTGCATTAGGTCATGTGAGAGGGCACCAGCGGGTCTCTTGCTGTGCTGTCCCAGCTGTGGTAATTCCTTCTGGCAGGAGTAATTGGGGCTCAGTGTTGGCAGGCCCAATGTGGCAAATGTTTTTATTCTGTGAAACATGGCATACCCCAAAGAGTTAGTCAGCAAAAGCTTAAAGATCATGGCAAATGTTTAGTGAAGATACTGTCAGGGTAGAAGGTAGCTGCTGAATTATTAACAAACCTCAAGTGACTTTTTATGGGTTGTGTTTTCTTCAGAGGTTTTCAAATTGGGCAGTTTAGGGGTAAGATTTAATAGTTAGGAAAGAACCCAAAATGCTGTGATTCTGTCAAGCTCTTGAGTATGGAGGTAGGAGAGTCTGTCAACAAAGTAACTGAAAGACCTGAACAGCAGCTGAAGCTTATCTATGAGAAATCCTCATTACTTCTCCTTTTCTTTCTCTTTTTTCCTTTTGTTCCTAATAGTATTTTCATGGCTGTTTCGTAATTATTAAAAACTGTAATGATAAACAGTGTTATGCCTGGTGTAGAAAAATTTTACAAGAAGAATTTTGAACCAAAATGTCTAATTTTGCATTGCAACATAAAATACGACTTTGTGATAGGCCTAACTAGTAGGATCTCCTGCAGTTTCAAGGCACTTCACAGGTCAGCTTTACAAAGGCACTTTACAAGTTAAGCTTTCAACACGATGTTAACAAAGCTATTGTTATTCAGACACTGGTGGATGATATCCTGTTTTGGGGGAAGAAATAGTTAAATTGCAAGTATGTTCTTTAATGAGCTTTATAGCTTGGGTGTAGCAAATAAAAAACATATTCTACATTCCTAGTTCATCTACACTTACTCGAACACTTGGGGAAATTCAGAGTTGACTTAAGACCTCTTAAATCATGGCATGCAGCACTTGAAATGTCCTTTAAGATCTAAGCAAGTAAGAAGGAATATTATGTTAATAAAGTGTTAAACAGTTAAAATTGGAGAAGGTCAGGGAATGTCAGAGTTCCACTGTGGATGTGGCTAAGCGTTTAAAGATAGCTGTTCATTATTTTACGATTAAACATATATTCATTACTGTGTCCTTTGTGAAGATGACCCAGTACTGATTCAGTGTAAGAATTCTAGTGAGGAACTAATTTGGACCTTGCACAGCATGTCAGTAGCCGCAGGTACCAGGGCGTGTTTTCTCCATACAGAAAAGAAATGGGGTGTGCAACACAAAGTGAAATCACACCAGGTCTGAACTGTTGTGGCAAATAGATTTATAGTCTTTGCAAGTGGAAAAGAAATAACATGAAGTTGTTGCATTATGACCTGAGTAGTTGAAATCCTAAATATTTATATAGTATATCTTTTATATGTGTATTTTTTTCAAGGTAGCTCTGTAGAGCACAAAGAGCAAGATGCAGTATTCCTCTGTGAATGGGTAACTTCAGCTTCTGCTTTCCCGAAACTCCCTGGATGTGTTACAGGGAATATCCTGATATCTCCAAATGATTATTACAGCTGTTAGCAGGGTTTTTTTTTACCTAGAAAGAGGTCCTGGAAATGAGCCTAAAATCCCGGGGTATTCACAGGCCCTGTGCTCTTGCTCTCCGTGTGCGGGTTGGTGGATAACAGAGCAGCACAGTATCACGTGACGTTTGTAGGACACTGATGCCAAACTTCTCACAGCAACCTCTCAAAGTATGTTGTGATTGCTATAGGCAAGCACATGTACTGGCTGCTATTGAGCCTGGTCTGGCCATTTTGTGATAAAACAGGAAGAGGGGTAAAACTCTCTCTTCGTGTGTGGTGGAAAGTTTGTTGTAAAACTGCACTGCTTCAGCTAAAGATTCAAGTGAAGCTTTTCTGAACATGAAACTGATGGTGATGCAGAAAGTGTCTGTGTCTATAGAGAAACCACCCGAAGCTCACAAATAAATCATTTTCTAAACTTCTTAAAGAAGGAGGCAAGGAATTTACCATGGAGCAGTAGTTACATAAATATGTAGACATGATAATATAGAGTGCAATTTAGGGAAACAGTAATTGGAGGGAGGGGATAGCCTAAAAATAACTAAATAAATTAAGCCAGAATCTGACCTGGAAATTTTAGGTTCAAAGTTGACAATGCTGAGCCTTAAATTGACTCTATTGTACTGATCAGTGCAGTTACAATTCAATGTAAATTACTTTCACGCAATTCCTTGAAGCATTAGCCTTACACACAAACAAGTTTGATGTATTTTAAAAATGTATTTAGGAGGATGCATGGGCTCTATTTTTGGACATCTGGAGGCTTTTCTACTTTTCCTGTACCTTGGAAAAATATCATAATTTGCTTTAGTCCTGTGCTGAATCAGCATCCTAGGGGAAAGGACAGTGTAGTGAATCTTTGAAAGTCAAAAATGTTGCTTTGAGCTTTTAGTGTTCTTACGGTCACATTTGCTATGAATACTGTGCTGCCTTTTGAGAGCTGCAAATTAAGTAGGATAAAATCCAAGTGCTTGGTTACCAAACTCTTTTGAGTGGGGAGGCCTCTGTGTTTTATTGCCTTTTATTTTGTTGTATGTGTGAGGTAGGGAATTAATTAAATGTAGTGGTCTTCCCTGACTCTGAAAATGGTGGGTGGAGAAACTGGTAAGCAAAATGCCTGTGAGTGCTCTCACCTGGATGAGAATAGTACTAATAGCCTTATGCTTGCCTCAAGGTTATAGTATGGTTTAAAATATTCAGAGGATTCAGAGTTGTTTAATTTCGCAGACAAGGAAGCTAAAAACCAAGTATATCTGGATCCTGCTGTCATGTGGAAAAAGACTAAGAGGTTCAGATCTGAAGTCTGCCTTTGGCTGTAAGCAACATAAGTGCTTAGGGAAGTGTATAATAGCATAAAAATGAAGGTATCTTAACAGATAATTGCTTAACATACTAATATTCCTGTTGCACAGAAAGGAAAAGTAACTTTATATTTTTTCTCCCAAAGAACTGCTATTGGGTATTATAGCAAAGATACCAGTTTCCTTCCATAGCTGCTCTTTGCCTTATTGCTCATTCCACCATCCCAGTATTAAATTGTAGCTTTCTTCCAAGACTGCACTGCCTGCCTCTTACAGCTTCTGTCCCTGAATTCATCATGAAACCCCATTTCAGAATTCTATGCTTACCTCCATGTTTGAATTAAGTGTAAGAAGACTACTTTTGAGCTCCTGATAGTATTTCTTGTTAGTGAAGGTGTCTGGAGCTCTCACAACAAAATATAAAGACAAAGTTTAACAAGCATAAAATTCGGAAAGTGTTCCCAAACATAAAAGTTTGGAAAATCAGAACAAAACATTTCAACCTTAATTCTGAACCATGGACCAATCTAATTAAAAGATGTGATTATTCTTCCACCACCACCAGTGTCTCTTTTAAGTAGAGTTCCTCCAAAGAGCCGATACCTGGCTGTAACAAAGTGAGGATAGAATTAATGGTGAATGCCTTTGTGAAATGTCATAGCTATAAATGAGGATTAGAGTGAATAGGGAGAGCAGGCTGAAATGCTTCAGGAATGCAAAGAAATTTAAATCTTATTTTGACCTATGTGTCTCTTTTCACCTTTGTTTTCCCCTTCCTCCATCTAAAAGTTCCTGTTCTGTAGCCTTTGCTAATTTTGCTTTTAGTAGTGATCATTAAAGATGTAAGGATCCCATTTCACCTGCTGGTGACCAGTGAAGGGCTTTAATTATTCTATATTTTCTTGAAGTACTTGTCCTGATTGAATGTTTACAGACATTTTCACTTGTGCTTGATCTCAAATATTCTTTACATTGCAACAATATATTTGGAGAAAGTGTGTTGGATTTTATTTTTCATGAAATTTTGGCTTTGGTTTCCATCATTTGTGTTTCCCCACTATGGCATTGAGTGACAATGAAATGTTGCGCAAATGCTTTTTTATTCTTGAAATCTGTCTCACGCATCTTGCATTTGTATCTTGCTTAGTTTATTTCCAAATAAAAATTGAAATGTCAACAAAATAATATATGTGCAGAAATAATGAGGCATGGTTTGGATAGTTTGAAATAGAATGTACAGCACATACCTAATCTAATTTTTGGGTGGAGGAAAGTAAATTTCCCATGTCTTTTGAAGATACTTGCCATTCTTCTGAAACTAGATGGTTTGTATGAAAGAACATGTTTTAAAACAAACATAAACATTTATTTTTAGTTGCCAATGTGTTTGAGCTAATTTTAAGATCATATTCTGTCTTATTTCTTAATTTAAATCTAAGTATTTAAATTCTACATAGATAAATATTGTCAGTAAAAATGACCAACTTTGTGTTATAATGCAGTATAATTCTCAATCATATGATACTGTCAGTTTTCATTTAAAATCAACTTTTTCAAAACTTATTTCTAAATGAACTTAATCAGATTAACTTCATTTAGTCACATCTGTTCATGATTGTTTTCCCCTTTTACTAGCCATACAAATCATGAAATTAAGCTAATTATGTACCATTATCAGCTGCAAAGAACCAGTTTCAGTTTTATACCTTTTAATTCCCTGCAGGAGATTAAGGCTTGTTTTTTTGTTAATATGTAAAGTGCAGTAACTTAAATGGATTTCCCCACAGTTATTGCCAAAAGGATTAACTAGTTTATTATTGTTTTCACTATTGTAAATTGGTTTTAAAACATTACATTTTATGATGTTTCATTGATGGCAACGCTTGTCATGCTATTGAGAAACATTTTCCGAATAAAACTGCTATATAGTAGTAATTGTTATACAGCTGTAAAGCAAAAGAAATAATAATCCTGTCAGAGTATTTATTGATGGTAACATCTGATTTTTATCTTCTCTGCTCCTCCCTCTTATTTGGGGGATTTGTGGACACTGCCCTCACACAGGTGATGATGAGCAGAGTGATTGGTTTCATGAAAATGAATCAGGTGGAGCATGTGGAATTACGGGAGTCATTCCATGGTGGGAGCAAGAAGACTCCACAGACCTGGAGAGAGAATTGCCTGACCCAGTCTTTGAAAGTATCTTAACCGGTACTTTCCCTCTTATGTCCCGCTCAGGGAGGAGAGGTAAGTAGCAGTCAAGCAAATGCAAGCTGTAGAATCACTTGGTACAGTGAAAAGTTATCTGTGGATTATATGAAATACGTAAAATATGGACAAGATCTTGGAGTTTATTTCCTTGAATTGTTTAATTTTTAATAGATCATTAGAGAGAAATAACTCAAAATCAATTATTATAAAAGTCAGAAGGTGGAAAAGAGCTTGTTTTGGTAGCCTCCTCTTTTATTTGTTGTCTCGGTGTTTGCATTGAGAATTTTTCGACATTAATTAAAATGAAATTTGATATTCCATTTTGTTCCTGCCTTCTTCTGTAATGTATGGAATTCTATAGAAGTTCATTAATTCAAAGTCTGGAAAGACTAGTGTGACCATCTGCTTTGCTTTGTGGTCAGGCCATGTTGTTTCTATAGAAGAGGAAAGGGTTCCTTTAGAGCATGGATTGAGATTTTAACTTAGAAAATACTTCTTTTCTTTATTTCTAAAACACTTTCAACCACTGTGGATCCAGTGTAACCAATGGTAAGTTCTACCAGTGCTGGGATTGCATTTACAGCTAGGAACCCACTCTGGTCCAAAGATTGAAGTTGTCAGACCTCAGCTTGCTGCCAAAGAGTTTTGTTGTACCTTCCTCTGCCACAAGGATCTCCTTTCACATTCAACTTTAGATCTTTCGTCTGAGCAGTGGTCAGATCACTTTTAAACTGAATATATTGAATCCTTTTGTGAGGCTTATTCTGTAGACGCTTGGAATTGCTTTGGAGGACTTGGTCCCTGCAGATTGGCCAGATTTAACATTTCCTAGTGCTAAAGGGATGCAAAACTCCCTTTCCTATTGTAGTTCAGTATGTTCTGCTTATGCAGCCAACTGTGCATGGATCCAGGATGGCAGTAAGAATAGCTGCAGAAATGTTAATTTTCTTGACAACTTGCTCTTTCTCTCACTTTTCCCATTCTGTGCTCTGTGTTTCCGCCAGTACAATGTTTGCCAATAAGATGGTTTTGTTCAACAGAGTTCATACTGATAGATTGGTATGTAATGGTGAATTTTGTTGGTTCTATAGTAGAGAAAATATTCTTAAATCAATTTGTACTTTTTTGTAGGCTTCCAGAGTAGATGTAGTCATCTTCATGGAATGCCAGCAAGAAACATAAAAAAGGCTTCAGGAAACCAGAATGCACTGGTAAGTGTTTTCATTTTTGTAAGCTCATGTGCACTGTTCTGAGAGGTTTTTAAAAAAGCGTATGCCTCTCATACTTGTTCTCTGATGTTGTAGATGGGTAATAGAACTGTAAGACTTGGTGCCACTCAGTGTGGCACTGCCTGTGTGTGTGTTTGCTCTTTTTAAATACTTTTTTGACTCTTCCGTCTGCAAAAGAAAGTGTCTGATACTGTTTCTCAGTACTTGCTTTGAAGTAAGCGAAGGAGAAGGTTTTCTGTGCAGGTGTGTACATATAAGTTACCATTTCCAGTATATATTTTATGTCTATATGAAAACATGTTTCACTTTCATGATGAAAATCAAGCAATTTTTTTTTCTGATAATAAAAAAAATTCCAGGATACGTTGTGGTACAATTCAGGTCATTTTTCATCCCAAAAATTTGCTTTGAAAAATACATCCTTGTTCTCTTTTGTTTGGTTTACATCTGTGTGGTCAGGCGAAAAGGGTATATACAAAAAAAATTAAAGCAGGTTATCCATGCACCTGCCATAGACATCATGCATTTCTTTGGACTGAGCCTGTTCTAAGGCTGGAACTACAAGTGGGATGTTTGGGTTTTTTTAGTACCTACAGCCCTAGGAGCAATGTTTATAAGTGGAGGAAAAAATTTCACCCATCTTTGCGTTTCTATGCAATCTAGTACTTGGATTTTCCCACAGCTTTTGTCTAAAATAAGTTTCTAATAATTTTTTTTTGAATTTTTCTTTGGAGAAGGGCATGATGAGAAGAGAAATTTTACTTTTTAAATTTAAATGCTAAAATGTATTAATTATATCCCAGTCTATTCCTTTCTTACAAGAAAAATGTTTGGAAGAGGAAGAGAATGTGGGAGATCTTTATCCGCTGTAGTAAACATAGGCCAGGACAACAAATACTGCAACATAAGTATTTATTATTTGAGAACGTTGAATGTTTTCCAATTTAAGTTGCCTAAACAACATAGGTTGCTTCTGAGAAATGTAAGAGTTATTATATGTGGAGAGAATAGAAAGGAACTGCTAGAGATTTAACTCGTTTTGAAGAGGCAAGGGCTTTGTAATTGAAGTTCCTGTTCAATAATTGCCATTTGGAGCTGAATAAGATGCTTTAAAGCCTTGGCCTGTGATCTCTGCTGTTAGTGGTCGTGAATTAGATGAATGCTGTCTAGTTCTTGGTTTCCTATCTACCTATTTTTATTTTTGGTTCAGTGCTTGCTTGAGCATATCTGGGATTTGTAGCCCATTTTCTAGGCTTATTGCAATTTCGCTGTGGTATTTTATAGGAGCTATTATAACTGATAGGTTAGCTTCATGGTACTGATGATACATGGCTTAACTACCCTAAAACCTGCCTTTTCTTCTAAATTGTAAAAAGGTGATTAAATTTCAATTGATGAAGATATACTGTGAATGCATATATATAATAAAAAATCCTAATGTTTATTTTCTGCTACGCTTTCTGGATTGTCCTTAGGAGCCCATTTTGTCTTCCAGTCATGATATCTCAAATATAATGATGGTATTGTAGTACCCTTTATAACAAAAATCCAGGCCCATCTACTAAAGACTGATAATTCAGTTACCTCCAGTTATTAAACATAACATTTGCATGATGATGTGGAGGAAGGTTGGTATGTGAATGTAGCTTCTGAGTCACTATGTTTAGGCAGGAGTCACAAATAGAAGGGATGTGCTGTTAGCTCTGCAGATGCAGTTTTCTGACCTCCTTAATGACTATTTATGTTTGTTGGCACATCTGCTGCATCAGTCTTTACAAACGTGGCTATATAAACCACAGCTCACGTGCTTCCTTTTGTCAGTGATTGCTTCTTAAAGAAAATCTTCTTTAGATACTTCAATCCAATGACAAAAAAAAGTCATTTAATACCTGTGACATCTGATAACACAGAACAAGAAGTAATTACTGCTATTAGATGGTAACAGTGAAGAAGAGCAAGAATGCTTTTAGAAAGATTAATATCCTGAGGAAAGAACACTGCAGACTCAACTTATTGAACAGAACTGTGGTGTGAATTAATTCTTTTTTTAACAGCAAGGAGTCTGATGTCTGTATCACTGCTTTTACACAGGCCTGAAAGGGAGACAAAATTTTTTAAAAAAAGGAGATACACTACCTAAAAGACACACATTGTATCTTGTGTTCAGTCTAAGGATGTGCAGTTTGTCTAGGGAATGTAAGCATACAGTTGGCCTTTTGCATAGTCAAAGCTTAAGCTTTTTTTAAAAGGTTGGTTGAAGATTCACAAGTATAGCACCTAGTGGAGCCTGGGTGAGATCACAGGTTTGGGGAAGGCAGAATGAATGGCTGTGATAATGCCTTGATATATCCTTATTCTCTCTCAGAAAGTGTTTAATGCCCAGCTGGGCATTAAATGGGTGTTTTCTTGTAAGAGAAATATCAGGCTAAGAGTGTGAATATTGCTTGCTATAGACCAAGGAAACTGCCAGCTCACGTCATGTTCACAGCACAGTGGGAGCTGAGGATCAGAGGAAGAATGCTGCTCTGTAGAGACCGGTTAGTAAGCTTGAATTGGAGGTAGCCACAGCTGGCACTTAGATTCTCTCCAGAAGCTCTTCCTGTGTTTCTTCGATGAGTTGCTTAATTTGAGCAAACTCATGGGTCTTTCTTTTATCAGGTGTACTGCCTTTGAGTCAACACTTTTTTAATAATCACACAACACTGGACAAGAAAGAGAGAAATAAAAACCTAGCACACGCATACTTTGAAAATCCTTACCTAATCCAATGTGTGGGTTGAATGAGTTATCATACAGCAGATGACAACTGAAAAGGCTGAGCAAAAAAATGAAAAAAAAGAAACTATTCATCACAACTGGCTTGTAGCCTTTCAGTTGTCCAGTTCATTTAAGATAGTCACGTTTTTAATGGAATCTGTAGTTAAGTAGTTTGTCATGTATATATTTTGGGTTGCAACTATAGTGGTGGCTTTTCATGTCTTCATTGCTTTGTTTTGTGACAGCATCAGCTGTAACTAAACTTTATTTGAAAAGAAATAGAAAAGCATGTGGTTTCTCTAATACCATGCCAAGTTGATAGTAGTAGCTTTGTAGTTAAAATGAGAAAAATTATACATTTGCTTTCATATTTAATGTACTCTTTTAATAAGGTGTATATTGCATGCAATCTTGCTGGGGTTGAGTTGAGTTGGTTGAATTCTGAAGTTATATATGATCAAGTAGTCCCAAGCCTCACACTGCTTTATGTTAGGCATAGGCAAAAGTCCTACAATTTAGAAGTAGTGTTCTATGAACGACACACGGATTTCTTAGAAGGAATGCTTTTTTCTTCTGGTCTTCGTGTGTTTATATACTTGGCACTTGTGCAGTGACCTATAGTTTCTATACATCTCACTTTCCTAGTACTATATAGTTTCTATACATCTCACTTTCCTAGTACTATATCTGTGTTTTTTCTAGCAAACTGCTTGCGAAGCTTTGGTATTTCATAGAATAAAATCTGAAATCTAACATTTTAGATATGTTGGAACTGTAAAGGTTCATTTCTATGATGTAGAATAGTAAATTACCTCTTTACCTAGAATGATTGTCACTTTTTTTTCAGATGGATTCCTGGTGAGAGCATAAAACCCTTATTAAAGAAAATAAGAGTTAATTATAGTTAGTGAAAAACGAACATGACTATTTTCTCATTTTCTTCAAAATGTTTTGCCCAATTTAATATTTGACTGAAAATTCTGACTTTTGTTCACAACTCCTCCATACAAATAAGTGAAAGTTTTTAAAATGAATGCTGCTGTTTTAGCAGTTCCTTCTGTGGTTCTAGGTACTGTTTCTTCCCTGAGTCAGGGAGAGACACTGCAGGGTTTTGTTTGAGAACTCTTCTGCATAGTCTCTTCCTGCCTGTATTCCCTGTCTCGGCTGGAAGCTGGTAAGTGATTTCACTGAGCTATAGTGCAAAAAACATGACCAATAAAAAAGATGCTTTCTTTTGACTCTGCCAATTTTTCCATCCATCACTTTGTGTCATGGGGTTTGGTTTCATTTTATGAAAGCTTGTATTAAGTCTTGCACTCCTAGATTGATTTATTTTTTTGCGCAGCTGTACTACCGAGCTTTACTATACACAGTTGTAATTATTCAAAATGTGCTTAAAGAATCAAAGCTACATTTTCAGGATCTGTTATCTGAAGGTGCCTGGGTATTCCTGTCAAATCCTGTGACTTTTTTCAAAAGTTCAAAGATAAAAGAGCTTTTCTCAAAAAAATTGTTGACAGATTAACAGTCTGTTGACATGAGAAGAAAAGATGCACTGAGCACTCGTGCTTTTTTAAGCAGCTTTCAAAATGTAAAATCAAATCAAACATTTCTGCTTCTGAGTTCTTTCTAACTGAAGAAACAGCCAGGTGTTTTCAGGAGCTTTTTTCTTGTCAAAATATTTTGGAAATAAAGTGAAATATTGTTGGGTAAGAAACCTTGCTATAGATCCAAGGAGTATTTCCTTAAAGAATAATTTGGGCACTGTTTTTACAATATTGGTCAGAAGCCTCTTTGTGGATACTCTGCAACTTTTGGAACAACACTGCTTCTCAAGTTAAAGTGTATTTGGTGGTGTGGAGAATTTGTTTACATTGGAGGAGTGGTATACAGTTGGATAAAACAATTTTGTATCAGCGAGGTGCATGAAAGAATTTATTGTGGTGTATTAATTTTCTTCACTTAATGATTTTCTGTCATTTGGAGCGATAGTCTCTATATCAAATTCTGTGGAAATGTGATGGTATAGATTATAACAAAACTAAACTCTTGTTGGATTTCACACTTTGATTCATTGAAGATGAGGAATATTAGGCCTCTGTCTGAGGGTGACATTTTGAAATCTTATGCTGCTAAAACTGCAAATGAATTTACCTTTCAGCAAGTAGGAGGGTAGGGTTTTTTTGGTTTTGTAATGGTTTTATTAAGATTTCCTGTCATCAAAAATGCTCTCAGGTACTGAAAGCATTTCTCAGTATGCTTTTCCTTTTTTTTTGTTTGTAATTACCTTAAATGGATACTTACGCAAAATGTAGTGCATGTCATGCTCTTCGAATCCTTTCTTTAACTCAGTACCTTAGTTTTACAACACAGAGGGATAAAACTTCCTTAAGGAATGGGTGGTTTCCTGCACTTATGTGCTTCCTGCAGATACATTTTTTTCAGGCAAAAAAATTCAGGTTGTTAGGAGAGGACATGCTGCTGTGATGTCAGTGTAAGCCCCACCTTTGATTCTTCCAGTGTTCAGTAACTATTGGCAAAAATGCTACAGTTTTCCTGAGAAATGAGTCAGTGGCACACTTCTAGACTTCAAAACTTAGTCACATTGAAATAGCTTTATTTTATGAGAAAACAATAGTTTCACATCTAGCAGAAGATGTCACTTCCCATGGGAGGGGGGTTGGATTAAATGAACTTTAAGGTCCCTTCCAACCCAAGCCTATGAACAAAAGGGAAAAAAAGCTTCAGTCAAATTTCAAAATCCCATTATAAACAACATGAGTTTTGAAATAAAATGTAAATGTTGTGGATGTTGTTGAGGTACTTGTGATGTTCATAACTTCATGTAGCTATGCATTTTTGGAGGAACTACTCGCTGTTCTTACACCTTATAATTGTCACTACGTATTCTGCATAGCAAGAGCTGCTTTTTTCCACAAATTAATTTTCCAGTGCATTTTTACTAAAGCTTTCACTTACACTGATGCAAACTTAATATAACTTCCATCTGCCATGGGAAGCACCTGATGAAAGACTAAAGCTGCTTAGTGACTTTCATAAGAGTTTAGCATACTTACTCATCAAAAGTATCCTAATTATACCTGTTTCATTTTTCATGGTAGGTCAGTTCTCAAAGTGGTTCTTATCTCTAGTAACACCAGCAGTGGTATCCATACCTAAGGCATGGGTAGTTTGTATTTTGATTGTTCAGGGCAGAGCCCTGCAATTAATAGATCAGATTTGTCAGTGTTGATGTCATTGTTATGAAGGGTGTTGAATTCTCCCTATCACTTACGAGATTTATTGTTAAATGAAGTCTGCCTTACAAACTGCTTCAACTGACTGATTTTTGTCACCTGAAATTGTCTAACAAAAATCTTTGATTATCTTGGTGTCATCGAATCAGTAAAGAGACACAAATAATACCACAGCATTTCTGTCTCATTTGAAGCTGCAATTCATTAGCCAGAAAAGAGTTACTGGTGAAAGTGCACCACATGTGTTTTTTATTCTTTCTTTTGTACCACTTACCTTGGAAATTAAAGTGTAGGGTCTTGAATTGTGTCCTACTGTGATTCTTACAAAACCTAAGACTATCAAGAAAAAAAATAGTTTAAATGCATCAGGGAATTAATAGCTTGTGGAGATACCTTCACTATGTTGATAAAGTACAGTTGCTCTCTTTTAGGTGTAACCACTAAAAGAGATACTCTGTGTCTCAAAGCTCACAATGGTTTTTCTTCGTGTAGTTGACCTGCATTGACAATCAAAGCATACCCTTAAACTATCAAAGATTAATTTCTGTCTAGCTGAAGTGAATGTGGTGACTTAGTCTCTTCTTGGACTCTCAAGTATAGTGTCAAACCCAGCATCCCACTTCAGCGAAATAGTTGCCCTCCAGCATTAGTCTCAGAAATGCCAAATGTGCTGCTTAGTTTTTTAAATGCGTTCTGTGGTTTATTCATGGTGACAAGTGCTATGGACTGTTAGGCTAAGCAGTATTTCTTGTAATTCACCTCAACCCAACCGCTCAAATGACTGTCGTCTACAATTTCACTTAAGTTTATTTTAAAGGAGGACAAATAGCATTGTGATATCCCTTTCATTCTTCAGTTAGTATCTGTCTTGAAAACAGATTTAATACGGTTTTACAGTAGTCTTTACAGATAATGATTTTAAAAACCTCTGACCTTAAAATACGAAGCAATATGATTATTCCTCTCGTTTTCTGAAGCTTTAAAAGAAATCCCACTGTCTGGTGTGTGACTGCATGAAATATTTCTTCTGTATACATTTGGAATTTGCTTATTTTGACTTGGGTGCCTATGGGTTCTTTGATGTTTTATGTTTTAGTGCAATTCTAATGGAAAAAAAAAATGCCTTTAAATGTAATTGTACTTAGTAACTTTTCTTCAAGAATTTCACTCACTTGTATCTCTTTTAGAAACTTCTTAATGCCTCAAGAGCAGCGTTTTGAAGAATTAATGTTAGAACAGCATCTTGTATCCAGAGTCAAGTTAGGAGTTGGGTTTCCTTATGTTGAGCTTGATGGGGGAGCTGATCATTTAATGCTGAGAATAGATAGAAGAACACGTGTAATAGGCACGGAGCACTTGCACAGATACTATGGTTTACCTGAGAAGAAACGTATCATTTATGTTATAATAACACCATAAACATCAAGTAAATCATGACAGCGATTTCAGCTAGCACATTGTTTAACATTTTTTAACCAAAAGCAAGTACAAGATCAAGTACAGTTCCTAAACACTTGAAAGTTTCCTGCTAATTCAAACCATAGTAATTCATTCACATGAATGGGTTTTTCCATCAGGGCTATTGATAGGTGGAACCACTTGAAAACAGTCCCGTCTCTTTTTTCAGTTGCCTTTCATATGGTGGTCATCTGTAAGGAATACAGCCACTTCAGATGTCTAGAGATAAGCAGAGTATTTCTATTAGATATCTAGATTAAGCCTATTAAGTGACCTTCTAGATTTATTCTAAGATAAGCAGTTTCTATTCAGGTGCATTCATTTGTTTTGTTCAGTAGTTCTGTTCTAGAATTACTTTATGTAATACATAGTCAAAAAATCTTATGTGAAGTGATCGATAGCATTAGCAGGTTATCTTTCTAATCATTGCTGTAAGGCAATGATGGGGAATTAGAATATTTTAATCTTGTTTGATTTATAACAAAAGCAAAAATACAAACTCCCAATTTAAAATGGTGGGGGGGAGGTTATATGTTCAGCTTGAGTTCATATGGCATGTACCCAGAGTAAGAGGTACTGAAAAAATAGTGAATTAAACTGGATCTGTAGTATTCTCTCCAGCAATTCATCATGGAAATGCATATATCAAATTACTTCAAAATACAGGACAGAAAATAAAGTATGAAACATAGATGATGTATTGTGTTGAAGTTGAGTCAACCAAGAAAATTACTCTGCTGCTTTGCTGATGTTAAGAGATTATACAGGGATGGGGAGGTCCTCCTCTGCCATTCTCTTTGATTGCTCTGACTTCAGTTAGTGAGATGTGAAGACAGTGTTCTATAATGTGTTAAATACAACCAGAAAGGAGTGGAGCAAACCACAGTTGTACCTACCTTGCTTCTGACTCAACTGGAAAAGTGGCATGCTTGCTACTGTTTGGTTTCTTGAAATAAGAAAATCAAATGTGCATATTGAGAGCATAGTTTTGAGAAGGCAAAAGTTACTCAAAACTTCTCAGGGACTGCCTCTTCCTATAATTACCATGTAGTATTTACAGCAAGTAAGCACATAACTGAATGCAGAACCTTTTCTTTACAGAAATGTAGGCTTTGTTTAATGTTTCTGCAACACCTTCAATTTGAAGATCTGTTGGAAGTGAACACTATAAAACATGTTTATCCAGCATCAGAGACAGCAATGCTAACTTTACATAAAATGGTGGTAAGCAGTCCTAGAATGAAAAGGTCATTCCCTGAAGATAATCAGTACTTTAAAAAGCTGTGAGTTGTGAGGTGAGTCACAGAAAAACTCAAAGCTCCTCAGTTTAGTGGTCTCTTGATGTTGTGGGAAAACCCTACATAAAATTGGTGTGATGATTTCAAAAGCATAATAATTATTGTTTTGTGTGTACTTAAACCATTTGTCCAGTTGCCGATTTACATACAGTATCTAGGAATAAAGAAGACAAGAAGAAAAGGTTTATTAACATTAGCACTTACTGGGGTGGTTCAAGAGTGTATTAGTCCTTGCCTGTTAATTACTGTCCGTTCAGCTGCAACATAGCAGGTGCTTTTTTAGCTTATTTTTGAAGTGAAGTGTAAATGCTTGTAACTGATCAAGTGAACCCTTCCAGTCCAACTGTTTTGATAACAGCTCAAAATCTGTTCCACTCAGCCCCTTGCAATTAGACTCAGCAGACTCCTTTGATTGCTCCTGATCTAATTTTTGCTGTGGACAGTTCTTCCATTTCTCACTACTAACTTTGGATAGTCCCTCGTTTGACAGGTGGTTTTAAACACCTGCATTCACAAGTAGGAGACTTAACTTTCTTATTCTGTTATTTCTCAGCTTTGACTTAGCATTCCTGCAGAGTATGGTTTTAAAGGTCAAGGAAGAAACTTATCCTCAGTTCAGAGAACTGAAAGTTGTTTATTTAGGGAGTCATTTTTCCTTCCAGTTAGCTAATGGGCAAACTCTGTTGCAGCCGTCTCATTTCAGATGTATATTTTTTTAAACACTTGTGTAGTTCACTTTAAAGAGCTTTTTAGATAAAATATGCCCCATTTTCCCTTTATCCTGACCTGTTTGCTTTGGACAAGGCTTCTAAAAGCTCTGTTTTACAAAGACCTAAACAGATACATGCAGTACATTCACAGTAGGCTGCATTTTTATTCCCTGTAGAATATGGTCAAACTGGAGAAAACCCTTTTTCCTGTTGTCTTTCACACTGTTACGCTATGGAAGAGAAAGCATGGCACATGTGGCAATGGAGATTTTGTTGCCATACTGCAACTCTTGTTTGTGTTTTTTAAAAATCTGGAATCTACATGTTGGTGTAGGTCTAAGGCAATTTAAGACTATTTGCAGTACCTAAAAGAACTCTAAGAACATTGCCTCTTAAAAGTTATTCTAAGCTCACTTTTCCATGCAGCAAAATACAGCATTTAAGCAAAAGATAGGAAGTGACTGCATAAAAAACAGGAGAGGGAGGGTTTGCATAAATAAAAGCTACCATTTCAGTGTTAAGTTGGGCATAAACATTATAAAATATATTGTTATGCCTTTTTCAGGAAAACATTTAACTGTATTTTTTCTGATTGAGAATAAGTATTAGATATTATGTGACTATCAAGTTTAAAAACTCTGAAGGTTTTGTTAAAGTTTTCTTTGTACACAAAGCAGTATCTTTATAAATAATTCCCCTATATCAGTGATGCAGATGCATATTTTCTTTAGGATTTAATGTGGGGTATTTTTTTGTTCAAGAAAAACAACTTCATTTATGTAGGATGTTTTACAGAATCTTATATTAAATATTACTAGAATGTGGAAAATATTTTAAAAATATTTGGGGGTTGATGGATTGGTACTCTTCAAAGGGAAACAAAACACTAAATATTTCTAATCCTGCATTATTTACCGCATGGGTGGTTAAATGCTACTTTAAGCCCCATAAAATTAAAAGGGAGAAATCTGCCAACTGTAGCAGGAATTGGATTTAGGAAGAGTGGTACAGAGCCAAAATATTGCTACAGAATTAAATGTCAAAAATCTTCTTTAATAGTAGATATATAGTTCACAGTGTCTGGTTATGATTAATACATTTAATCTAAATCACTGAAAGTTGCTCTCTCCTTTTCCATAAAATACAATAGGACACAAATCAGTTTTACTGTAGGTGGATAACAATTGGAAAATAATGCATCTTCCCGCCCAATAAATTGTCAGTTATACCTTTTAACTAAAATCGATTCATCTTTCCAAAATTTATTGCAATTTCTAATAATAAATCTTTTCAAATGTTTATTCATTTGCTTTTTGATACATTTGTGCCACTTTTGCTATGGTCTAATGTTTTTTCTTTTGATTCATTGTAAATTAGAAAATCTATTTTGAGTCAATTTTCTAGTTAAGAAGTTAAAATCTATAACCCAGCCATTTTTTCATAGTCTCCTTTGCACATTTTAATACCCTTGAACTTAGATCCAATCCAGTAAATTCTGATCAGAAGGTGATTAAAAGACTTTTCACTTCAACTTCTTGACTGAGGGCCAGATTCGTAAAACAAGTACTTACGAGATTGTTAGCTAGTTTTTTCCTGCACATCTCCCTGAGTCAAAGTGGAGTTTTGAAACAATTATAGCAGATGAAGAGATACATAGGTTTTGGTCAAAGATTTTTAATATGGGCAATCAGAATTGCCCTTGTGAGTGAAGAGGGTGTGATAGAAGCCTCCTTTTGTTGACCCTTTATAGCAGCAATACAATGGTAGTAGTGGTGATTGCTAAAGCATACTCTGTGCCCCATTTTTTGGGGTGTCTGTAAATATCCAGTGGAAACCTCTTCAAGCGTGGCATCTGCCATGTAATGTTCTTAGAAGTAACACTTTTTTTAAGAAGAAAGTATTTTAAAAGAAATTTCTCCAATGATTGATACTCTAATCTGCGTTGTGAAATTGTGTTCACTGTTCAGCAGTTTTTTGCTCTGTATGTAATAAAACGTGCCAGAGGGGGATAGTCTTTTTTTAACCCAATAAGCATATTTCCTGTTATGATTCAGTTAAAAATGTGATCTTAATCAGGTATCTGACAAGAATTACATATGAGAAGGTTAATCTAGTACGTAGCCATCTCAAATTTCTTGAAGGCACAAACATGTTTTGTTTATAATAGAAATGTGAACATTGTCAGAATAGAGGAAGAAGGCTGGAAAATGTTCGAAACATAACTATAAGAAAATTACAGTCTTAATTTGAACTTGATCTGCAGTATCACTTATTGGCAAATTTGTGTAGCTGAAAGCATCTTAGGCTTTAAAGTGATTGATTTCAAAGTTAAAAAATCATTTGTGTGGATGGATTGGAATTCATTAATTTTACTAATTACACAGTGAAGAAAACAGATGTTTTCTTGGGCAAAGATCAGGCTTTAATTACAGGTCTTACCTGCTTATCTAAAAATAGTGTCAATATGTTCATATCTCTATCTCAAAGTTAATTTTTTATTTTTATGTGGAAGTATGACTTTTTTTTGCACATTTTAAGCCTTACTCTAATTATCTACGAATACAGATCTAATACTCAGAGTGCTTATTGAGGGGTACATATGTCATAATCGTGTATTAACATTCTTCAGGAGTAAGTTGGGTGAAAAACGCCTCTTTAAATTGTCAAAATCAGAACCACCCAGTGCTACTCTATATCTAATTGTAATAATGTGTTACAAAAGGAGTCAAAAACATTTGCAACAAAGCTGAGTTTCCAGCAGTGATATAAATCTGTGTGGCCTCCCCTTAGGACTTCTTATTCTGAGGTATGTAGTCTATAGCCTACAAGAGAAAGGCACAGAAAGCTGCCATAGAATTAGAGAAACTACTTAACAGAGGGTTTGTGTATGCTTGTTTTGTGCTTTAGCCAATCTCTATAAATGTTGTCTGTTTTAATTGCTTTAAATATGTATTTGTCAGTGCCTTGGGGAAGTGGAAATTGCTTAACTAATGCTAATAATTGCAAGATCTGGAAAGACATGGCCTTTGAAAGGAGCATTTGCATCTGAAGATGCATGATCTATTGCAAGAATAATTCTATTTTTGCCACATTTTTCTGTGGCTGGAAGAAGCACTTGAGGAAACAAGCATCAGTAAGTGTAACTGGCATAATGAATATTTAATGGTGTAAACTGATGCAAGGCTGCAAATTAACTCTGAAATGTAACAATTGTTATATTAGAATCGTGATCATTTTAACTTTATGTAAACTCCTTCAAACTTCAAAACATAGTTTTCTCAGAACTACATTAATACTGTTCTTTCTCGGTTTATTGTTGCCAGGATGCTTTAGTTATTTCAGAAAGTGCACGTTGCATGGAAGAGAATTCTCATATCTTTTCAGAAGAAATGTGTTTTCTTCCGAATTAGAACAGTGAGCACAACTTCTAAGTAAAAAAAAAGGATTGAGAGGTGTGTAAGGCAACACAAAATGACAAAACATAAGCAGAGTCAATATAACCCATTAGTAGCAAACTCCAGTGGTTGTCCAGATGTTCCATTATGCTCCTCCTTCTAGATGTTATGAGGTGGGGAAAGGTACTTTCTAAAAAGCAGTCTGGTTGGGGGTTCTTTCAAGGTTTTGGTTGGGGATTATTTTTGTGGGTGGTTTTTTTGGTTTTTTTTGTTTTTGTTTTTTTGTTTTGTTTTTTTTTTTTTTGAAGAGAGGTTTGTACTTAATTTGCTTATTTCAGGCGAGTTACTACTGCAGGTGGTATGATCGGAGCTCCTCTGCAGTCTTTGAGTGCAGCAGGCCCAAAATCTCTCATGAGCATGGAAAACTTCATTATGACTACCTGCTTCTAGTTGTGGTGTTATATTGAGAGATTGGGGGACCTTGGAGAAGTAGGTCCTTAATCATTTAGTGATCTTTTAATTCTAGGTTAATAGATGTGAAACTGCTGTGTTGTGCTAGACTGCATCCATTGTATCTGTAGCCTGCTATTTTACCATGTAGTGATGAGAGAGTAGAAAATATTTTCCGAGAGAGCTTTTAGTAAAATTACCCAGTATTATTGCAGACTTGATATACTCTTTGTTGCTGGTTCCTTGAGAGAAATTGGTGACCTTTCAGTTAACGTAACTGTGTGTTTTTTCAGTTCAAAAACTTTGGTTTTCTTTTGGATGTGTTTCTTCTACAGTTTTTCCATTGAATTAATAGAGTGAAGAAACTTAATCTCAAAATAATTGAAATGGGAACATTGCAATGTGGAGAATGTGCTTGAATGAATAGCCACAAATAGTATTTGTGGTAGCTAACTGTTTTGAAGGGATACTGAATGTTGTTATACCAATTGCTTTTAAGTTTTGCCCTTGTTGCTGTGGAGATCAGCTGTAGAAGTATTATTCTTGAAAGGAGATTAATTCTTGCCTCCTGTGCATGGAAGTGTTTAGGGAACAGGTGAATGTTTAGACGCTCTTGCTTTGGAAGGTAAATAATATCCCTGAGATATTGTACACTGTGGCTTTCAAAGTGTGTTACCAAGCGCAACTATTTCTTACGCCTTGAGAAGAAAATAAACAGGCTCTTGTGTCTACCTTAACCTAAAGGGAGACAGAAAAATGCCTGGAGATTCAGGTACATCTGGTGTCCCCTTTATTTTTGCTGTCTTGCTGGAGGAGCTGGAAGTGGCCAGCCATGCTGTCAGCCTACACATAGCCCAGAGGTCTCAAATGGCCTTGACTTGCGCAAAATAGATTATTCCAGTAGGGTGACAGAGCTGGTCGGCCGTTAAGAGAGCTAATCAAAACAGACACGAACCCAAGTATAATACTGGTTATTAGAAACTCTACTGGCACCAGACTAATTAAATGTAAACACCTAAAGCATTCGTTTATTTCATTATCAAAATTATCAAACTGGTGAAGTGCCCACAGCTGGGGAGAGGTGGGACTTTTTGACCTCACTTAACCTCTCTAGTATAACTAAGAGGATTTGTCTTGGCAGCCCCCTCTCCAAGGGGAGATCATCAAAACCATTAATGATCTATCCTTTGGCAAAGTGCCTGGCACAAATTCTCTCAGAGCAGACTTTTTAAAGCTTTGTGTGCTTTCCTTAGCATACATCTTCTAACTGAGCGTTCTGAGGAAGCTGGTGGTACTTGTCTAGGTTAGTGCATCAATCTTATTAAAGTTTTTATGGTTGCATGCTTTATAGAGATCAGTCTTCTTGATCCACGTGTCCAGTGTTGTTTAGTATGATCTAGATGTTATGTGGCCTGGAAAACAGTATTGCTTACTGTTGTTTGAGCAGCAGCACCTATACGTTTCAGAACTTGTCTCTGACGAGCAATTTGGAGAAGGCTGGCTGGTTAACCCCAGGCACTTTGAGTTTTCTCTCGCAAAAGTGATAACCCAAACCAGCAATCCTCATCAATTAACCCAAAACAGGAATCCTCATCAATTCTCTTAGTTCCGATTATTCCTGATCAAGGGTCTCCTGGTATTTGGCAGGGTCTCACCTACTGTGCAGCAATGGCTTATTTGAAAGGTGTCAAACAGAAGAGGTTAGCTAGGGAGGGGTTTTTGGCAGGCATGGCCATGAGTTTTTGTCATATGCAGCAGGGTGGTAGGTTGAGACTGGGGAGAACCCTTTGGAGATTTTCCAGATGTCTTGCCATGTGCTTTCTGTATAATTTGTTTAGCCTCTTTCAAGTGAAGCAAGTTGACCTAAGAACTGTGGATTATACCAGTCCTTGGCTTGTTATCTTTGTGGTTTTTTGTCTTGCTAAGAGATGTTCTGGCTAGGTATTGGTAATTTGTGTGCTGTCCTGGCTGTGGATGTCTCTGAATTCCATGTGTATTTTTGTTTATATTTGGGAAGCACTGACCTGGTTTTGTGGATTGGAAAAGTAGGTCTTGCTTCTAGGACTTCCAGTAACAAGTGCGTATGTTTACTGTGTTAGATTTCACGTGGCAGACTTAGAACTTACATTTTCAACAGGTTGAAGATTGAATTGAATGCCATGTTTGCTTGTTGGCAAGATACAAAATGCAGTTAGCAAATACAACTATTCTTGACCATCTCAAAGAACTTTAGTTTCTTAAGGATTTTTTTCTGCTGCCATTTGACAAAATTTTTTAGCCACAGGAACTTTTGCTCCCGGTTCCTTTTTTTTCCTGATTCAGTCTTTTTTCTGTTCCCGATGATACCCACAGTTCCCTTTTCATAGCTACTTAAACCTGCATTTATGCATACAACCATCATGACTGAACAGCCTATTTGAAGAGGGGCAGTGTATGATGTGAATTGTTCCAGATTCCACGTATGAGTTGGCTGAATTTATGCTGGTGTCTCCCAAAACACAGCTTCAAGTGCCTGATTCCTGTGTGGATGTGGAGGGAGTGACGTCTCTCCCACTCTAAGTGAGGAGTAGATTCAGCATCACTTGATGAAGCTGAACAGCCACAAGTCTGTGTGACCTGATGACACACATCCCAGGGATGGGGGAACTGACTGATGTTGTTGCCAAGCCACTCTCCATCATATTTGAAAAATCGTGGCTATCAGGCAAAATCCTCAGCGACTGGAAAAAGGGAAACATCACTCCCATTTTTTAAAAGGGGAGAAAGGAGGATCTGGGGAGCTACAGGGTAGTGAGTCTCATTCTTGCATCTCCTGTGTTTAGCATTTGTCCCCTTCTGGCATCTCCTTTCTGCATCCTCTTGTGTGTGTCTCCTTTTGGCTTTTGCCTCCCATTCCTAAATATTGTTTTCCTGGTTCCTTTTGGTATACAGTGGGTTGATTTTTTTTCCATCCTGGAGCCAACTGGTACCAAATATGACTGGCACAGGCCAGTCCCTGACCACCACCTACACTCAGTTGAGACTGTTAAGCAGATTCACAGAAGCTAAATTTCATTTATTTCATCCTGTTAAAGCCTAGTATTTAGGTAGCTCTGAGTAATTAAAGCTAATAAAATCTTAGGAGCAGAGACTTGGCTGAGTTTACACTCTAAATCTGGATTTATCTCTATGCAGGTTTTTCATATATCTGTGTAATAGCTAATAATACCCTCCCTTCTATTTGGTAGGAATGCAAGAAAAAAATACATGGCAAATTGAAATGAATGCGTGTTGGGGTATGGATTATAAGCATGGAATCATTTAACTTCTTATATTAATTTTAACTATTTCTGTTAATTGCTATTATTATACTTTAGGACCAACTTCTTAGTACTGTTTGCATGGATAGCAGCAAGCTCTACTGAAGTTCTTGATGAAATCTATTTGCTTTTAAGGTTTGATTTGTGGTAGTTGATGAATTTACTAAAAAGGATTCAAGTAGCATCCTGGAAAAAAAAAAGGTGTGATACTGGAACACTGTCAGAGGAACCTTGAAATTGAATTACAGCTTTAATATTCAAACTGGGGCATGTATTGTTATTTGTAGTATATGTAAAATGACTTTTATAGATGAAATTTAAAATCGGTGGCGCAGAATAGGGTTTATAGTGCATGGTCTTTAAGAAGAACAAGGAAAGATCTTTGATGTAGAGCATGTAGCAGAAAGATGCATATTTATTAAATAAAGGAATTTTTAAATGGGGATATAGTAAAACAAAAGGTTGTTCTTGCTGATGTGTTAGTCAGATTATAGTATTCATTGCCAAAAATAAATGCCAAGTGTTTCTCTGTGCTTAAGTATTTATTAAATAAGTATTATATAGATTTACTAAAAAAATTAAAATTGTAAAAGATTTGTTTTATAAAACAATGTGAGAGCCTTTTCAAATCTTAGTGCTTGGGGCTCTCATTTCTAGGAGTCTGATTCTTTGTGCAGCGCTGTCAGTATCACCTGTGTTTCTAGCAAGGTGCTGTGCTTTCTTTCCATCCCTGGCATTCTGTCTGAGTTGCCAGACTTGGCCAGTTAAGCCTTTTTCTCTCTGACTTAGATGTGTGAATTGCAGAGACCGTAGGAAATCTGTGTAGTATTCCTTAGGACTCGGGGGACACAGACATGCGAGCAGAAGCAAGTGTCTGGAGAGGCACTGCATGAAGTGGCAGCTTGCTGGCTCCATCCTGCTCTGTCTGGTTCCTGTTCTGTAACCCACTGCATGCATTGCATCACCCCAGACCATTAAGCTTCATATATGTAGTGAGAATGTTCAGAGTTCTGTGTTGTTCAAATATAACCTAAAAATGCCTTGCTTAGTTGTCTTATTTAAGACAAAAAATAAACCAGAACCTCCCTTCCCTCTTGCATCAGTCCTGCCAGAGACTGCCACTTAGTGTCACTGCAAGGGCATGTCTGGAAGAGGATACAGGGAAAACCACCTGCTATATTGTCATATATATATTGTTTCCTGGACTCTCATTTCCCAGAAATGTTTCATGGCATTTTCTCTTTGTGTTTTTTCCTTTGGCATTTTCATGGCATTTTTTCCTTGGGTCTTTTTGACAGTATTCTTTATTCATCATTTCCTTACTTAACACGTTGTTTATACTGGTTTTGGTACTCATTTTAAATAACTTGATTTGTCACAGTAAGCCTAATGCTTACTTCTGCATTGCCATTGAAGAGTGGTGACAGCAGAGGCTGAAAAGCAGTAACAGGCCTTGCTTCACTCTGCATCAATGCTGAAAACAGCACCACAGCTGCTTAGGAGCATTATGAACTCTGGCCTTCCAGGGACTGATTCAAGACAGTCATCCCAGCAGAAGGGATTTACTTGAATTGCAAGGGATAGAATATTGTAACCAGCAAGCCTCTTTCATTCAAAGGGGAAAATTCTTAATCCTTTAATAAAAATCCTTGGCAGTTTACCAGGAAAAGTCAGATTTTTTTTTTTTCCCCCACTACTCAGATTACATCAAAAACTTGGTTGTGGGATGGGTGTGTAGGCAGAGGGAGAAATGTGCTTTTGAAGATAGAACCCAAATAATCAGAAAAACAGTGCAGTTGTTTTCTACATACTTCTGGTATTTTGCATTTTTCACTTCTAGTGGTAAGAATAAGATAAATGTTCTTCCTGAATTACTTAATCTTCTATTCAACCTAAAATGTCATGAGAAACCTTCTTAAAGAACAATCATGATATATTAAATACACTTCTCACTGTCTTGCTCAGGGATATCAAACTGGCTTGCTGGGCAGTTACATCCATCTTAATTTCTATTACTTGATAAGTATATTTGGGGGTTTGCACATTACAGTGGAGTTAAAAGGTATTCTTAAAACACTGTTTTGTTTTGTTATCCGCAACCATTTCCCAGGAGCCATTTATGAACTTTACCTTTGGATAGGGCTTAGCTATTGGACATGAATTTGTTACTAGTTGGTGTTCATAGGAAATGGGGAGGAAGAGAAATGAGAAGTATTTTCTCATTCTTTTTAAGATCCCTGTTGTTGAAATCCACTTTGAATGATTTGTGCTGGCTCTTGCTTCTAATGTTCTCTGACTGTAGTTACAAGTAAAATAATAATCAGTCTTTTACCATTCATCACAAATCTAGCATAGCACCATGGTGAATGAACAGTTGGCCTTATTAGCACTAATTTGTTATGATCAAAGTTGTAGTCCAATTTCAAATTACTACAAACTTGATGAATTCATTTGCAGAAACAGCTGAAACTTTGATTATATTCGAGGCTATAGTAAGTAGGGCAAACACAAAGAAGAGCGGTAGTGCTGCCAAGAAGATTTTTGGTCTATGCAAGTGTATGCAATGAAGGTGACATCATTGTTTCTAACATATGCAATTATAACTTCAAAAATTTAAGACTATTCTGAAGTAATCTCTACAGTTTTGTCTTTTTTTTTTAAGAGTGGTTTGTCTCCCTTTGTCACAATTACCTTTCTGTGGTGATGAACACAAAATGACAACCATAAATAACTATTATGGAAGACATTAATTAGCACTTCTCTAACTTGAGAAGCTTGAGACTGCCCCAGCTTACCTGCTCCTTCTCAAATAATTACTCTGTCAATACACAGTTAATAGAATCCTACCTCATCCCCTTTTAGTAATTAGTTTAGTTTTTCCTACCAAACTTTTATTTTGAAATTTGCTAAAAGTATATTTTGCAGACTTGAAAAGAAACTCCTATTTTACTGTATACTGTTTACTGTAGCATGTTTTTTAATAATAATAATAATACCTGGGATTTTTTTTTCACAGTATGGCACACCTAGGTCCATGTTAAAACATGAAACTGAGTAATGGGATTTAGATTTGAATATTTTTAGTGAAAATTTTTTAGGCTTAGTACATGTAAGAGACAACAATTACGAAAGCTGGCGAGGTAATTTTGAAGTAGCATGGGGAGAGTGTGTGGGGGCAGTATTATACCATAAGAAAGAAATAAGGAGTCTTTATTTATACTTGAGACCTTTAGATTTTTTTTTTTTTAATAACTTGTTTTCTTTTCTCCTTCTGACATTCATTTTGCTGAGAGCTGCCTGTGTCTGAACTTTATGACAGTAACAAGTAGCTGGAACATATTGCAAAACAGAAAACTGAGAGTTTTTCCATGGTGTCTTTTCCTTGACTTTGTTAGGTAAATTCAAGCCAATGGTAATAGAGTTCATTTCAACATGTTCCTACTTTTAGCTACTATATTTTTCAAAATGTTTGTGACGTTACTTGCATCTGAGCTTTGCATACCGTCTTGTCTTATCTTGTCAAAAGTACCCAGCAAGCAAACCCCTCTGATTTGTATGTGCTAAGTGCATAGATTTACTGCTGCAGTTTGAACATTTTTAAATTAAAACATATTGCTTGTTCCAAATGTATTGATTTACACATCTCTTTGTCAATATTAAGTAGAGCAACTTTTCCAATAAGTTAAAAAACATCTGGCAAGACAGGTTACGTTTAGTGGATTGGCTGAAGTTTATATTTCTGCATTTTACTTGTTTGTGTGTTCTTGCTCTTTTGCCCTTTATTCTCAATCACTGTTACAGGTATTTGTAATGTCCCTTAACTGAGAAGAAATGCTGCCAGTTGCATTCATACAAAGTTGCAGTCATTTAAATGTGACCCTTCTTAGGTTTTCTCTCTGAGTTTTCAACTCCTAACAAGTGCTTAAATACAAAAGTTCTGCCTGAGGTTAGGGGTTTTTTTAATGCCTAAAAGATCCTAACATGGGCTTCAAAGCTCCTAATCTTAATGGTGGTGTAATAGTAGTGAATTGTCAGAATTACTGTTTTTACTGTAAGTGCTCTTCAGTACGATGTTTCAGTTGCATCTTTTTTGAGAAGGCAGTGTAATCACCTCTTTGTCCACTTCTAGTCATCAGCCAGCTGCTTATGCAATAGTCATTTGTTTTTAGAGTATGTGTAGGAGTTACCAATGCAAACAGTCTTACTGCTGCTGTCTCATCTCAGTTCTCTTGCACCTGAATGTTAAACTACTCATTTGTCCTAAGTAAGCAAATCAACAAGTGTGTAGTAGTTGATAGGCTACAGGGGCATCTTCTGACTTACTTCATTAAAACTTTTGACCATTTCTCTGTCTGCTCAGCCTTTTCTGCTGATTGCTGATCTGAGAAGCAGCTGAGATATAAAGCTGGACAATAACATCTAGTGGGCATAAGCTTGCCAGTGGAACATCAGTCTGCTGCAGATCAAGAAAACATTATAAATTTGAGTGGTTTTTTGTCTGTAGACTGAGGTCACACTTAAGTTCATAAAAATCTTTCCAAATGCCAGTTAGAACCTCCTGGGGACTGACCAGTTCCCTAAAAGCTGTTGTGATGGTTTTTAAGTACTGACATTCCAGTTGCTTGACCTCTAGAAGGTCACAAAAAGATTCTTTTGAGGAGTGATGGGTGCTGGAAAAGAAATTAGAAGTAATTTTCTTCTCACTTTTAAAAGGTCAAAATTCTCTCTCAGTGTGGTCTAGCTAGTGTATATATGTTAAACATGCATGTAATTCTGAAAGTAAATATCTATTTTAATATGGTACTAAGTTTTGAATACTTGCAGCAAGTTGAAAGAATGGATTATGGTAACAGATGGCTTGTTTAAGTGGAAATCATAGATTAGGGAAGAAAAGGAAAATTGTAGTAACATTTTCATGTACTGTTAAAAAATTTCATTTGAATGACACTGGGCAGCCACGTTGTAGAGACACTTCTGGAAGTCGGGTATATAGTTTCTGTGTTTAGGGATAAGTTGAGAGTGATTGCCAGAGCCTCATAGCAGTGGAACATGTGGGGTCCATGCTGTGATGTCTGTGATGTTTCCTCTGTACCAAGACAAAAAAAAAAAAAAGCTTGTCCAGATCTGCTGTATATCAGTAGAGTTAATACAAGTTAGGAAAAAAAATTCAACAACTTTCTTTGTCTCTCTAAATGATATTACTTTGAACTTCTAGGTGTCTTATCTTAGATTTTCTATTGTGATTGAAATGTACATCTAGATTTGTATAACCTCTGTTGTTGATGATACATTCTGTGGAGTTGGTAGCTCTGTTTTTCCAGTGTAATAAATCTGTTTTGTCAAGAAGAGGGAGAGAGGTGTGTTATCCATTGTCATTCTCTAGTGGAAAGCCAATTTTTTATTGTCTTTTTTTACCTGGGTTTTCTATGGAAGTGATGTGAGCTGTCATCACTTTTCTTTCTTCCTTCTTGCCTCATTCCAATATCTTCAGGAAATTCCAAGTTAATTTGACAATCCACTTAAATTTGACAGTCATTCTGATGTAAATGATTATTAAATACCTCAAGTTTTGTGAAAAGATGTAGCCAGCTTAAGTGGCAAACCTAAATTTATTAACTCCCTTGAGGAAAGGCTTTTGGCATAAACTTAGTTATTAGCATGAGAGAAACCCATGTGGGAGTAACCTTATAAAAGCTTCAACATTTGATCAGTGTTTGTGCCTTTGTTAGACCTCAAAGTCACTTAAATGTCAGATGTAACGCTATAAGAAACCAGGTAGAATTGCTTGATTTTTTTTTTCCCCCCATTTTGCTTTATCTCCCTTCAGAATGCATCTTGAACAGGTAGACATAGTTAGAATAGAAACTTAGAAGCACTGATTTTATTGATTTGCTTGCCAGGTTTTTTATGTTTAGTAATTAGTATCCTCTGTTATCCTTAATTAATTTAGACAATGTTATTTATATTTCAGTTAATTATACTCAAAGCTTTTTTCCAACAGAAATCATGCTGATTTTTAATTTTTTTTTGTGTCTAGATCTATGGCTGTCGTGACCTCTGAGACTTACCTTAACTTTTGTCTGAATATTCTAAAAATGTTGTGTTTTCCTATTTTAATAGTGCCTAAGGTTAAATTTCCCTGAGGTACTGGTAAAAGATAATGCCAAGAAAAGTCTTGGCAAATTTCCAAGAAGGGCAGGTCCCTTGAGTTCCAAGAATGATGGGTCAAGGTGGAAGCAGACATTTGCTTTCTGGTAGCCCAGAATAAGAATTGGGTCTCTGCTACGTTTAGTCAAGTGAAGCACGAGCAGAAATGACAGCAGACTGATTTTTTTGAATTTGAACTGTCTGTAAAGCACATTTACATCCAAGAGCACCATAAACTATTGAATAAAATTAAATAATTACTGTGCATACATCTTCATGCTATCTTTTTTTATTCACCACTTGGAATTTTAGTCTCTAGAAGTTCGGTGATTTCATTCCTTCCAATTTTCTCTTACGTTGTACTATGTCAGCTGCCAATCTTGATGGTTTTTTGGCCCAAATAAGCAAACTGATTAATACAATGCTACTAAGTTGCTTGAATATGGTAAGTTTCGTCCTTTGGTTTATATAGAGACAGAGTTCATGGTTCAGTACTTCTGATTGTGGAGGAAAATGTAACTTGTATGTTGTAGAAGTGTAATTCTGCAGGAATTTAACACTTTTGCTGGAAATAAATGTTTTGTATTATTTAAAAATAATGACATTCAGAGATAATAAGGGTTTTATTCAGAAGAGAATTTTACACAGTCTATCTGGGGGGTTTTTTTCCTATATTTTTCAGTGTTATTAGCATCCTCAGGAAGAATTGCAAACAATTAAAATTTATATTACCTTTGCACAGCTTCAGTACCCTTCATTCACACTGATTGACTTATGTTCTTTATATTACACTAAAGAAATTGAGTGTTTGGGGAATCTAGACCACTGGAGGAAATTGTTTGCTGAGTTTTTGTGTAATGTTTGTTCCATGTAGAAATACACCCTTTCATGTGTGTCTGTGTTTAAAAAAGAAATTATTGGGGATTGTAGCCAATGCTAAAGCCAGATTGCAGCCTGATAGATGTATCAGCCAAAATAAATAATCAGTAAGAATTTCAGGTCTGCCCTTTTTCCCTTTACTTGGAGTATTTAAAAAGATTTACAAAATAGCTGTGAAGTTAGCTTCTTAAATGTCAAAAGTCCACTGACTTCATGAAGACTGCTTCATTTAACTGAGAAATTTTTATGGTTTAATTTATTACATTGAAACAGTTCTTAAGAACTAAGAAAAATACCTCTAACATAATTTAATTGCATTACTTCGTGGCATTCAGATAATTGAGGTTGAAGTGAGTTGTCAAGTTAATGTCATGTCAAACTCTTGCCTTAGTGGAGTCCAATACTGTATCTGGGGTTTGGCCTGTTTTTGTGATTGGCTGGAAGGCTGATGTATATAACTGCTACTTCAGGACATGATTAGAGTTACAATACTGTATTCTGTATAGTATATTCCTTTCCAATCTGAGGGGTTTTTAAGACTTTCTG
>VZTE01002930.1:650154-714080 GCA_013397775.1 Eulacestoma nigropectus
CGGGGGGGGGGGGGGGATGGAACAGCAATGCTAGCTGTATGCTCTGTCATCTGCTTAATCCTTATCCCCTTCACATTGTCAATACTCATCTAATTCCACTTTAACAACAGTAATTGGCTGATGGAGTAGCAGATATAGATTTATTTTCCTGATGACTCCTTGACTTTTTTCCTCTGGTAATACTAATAGAATTCCAAATCCTTACTGGTGTGATCATGTCATGAGTAGGTCAACAGTCATGTCAAGGTCCTATTGGAAACTTCATAGCCAACATCTTAATTTAGACTTAGCTATCTTTTTCTCTTGTATGTGCAATTGTAAGCAATTCTTTCAAGTATCACACTGATTCCATTATAACACAATTCGTTTGATGCAAAGGGAGGCAGTTCTGCATGTGAATTGTTTACTGAATGGTAGTGGTTCACACAAGCTCAGTAAGCCTCTTCCAGGTGTGATGCATTATTTGAATTATATGGGAAGCTTGAAGGAAACAAAATATTGCTTGTTTGTTTTCAAAGTTATTTCAGTCCTTCAGTTAATGAGAATTGAAATGGATACTGTGGCTTTCTAATATTTAAGGAAAACATGTCTGAAAATTTGAAACGTCAGGTCTCTGGGGTAGCTGAGTTGATCCAGTGTTTTCCTGCCACTGGAGGACAAAAGCTTACTTCATTTCTTGCTGTCTTTAATTCTGTCCTAGCTCTTAACCTACCTGCTGTAGGCCATGTGATTCTTGTCCTACATTTTGCCAGAGCTCTGAAGTATAGCTGATTTCTGAGTTGCCTTGATCCACCAAAGCAGCGGTAAAAAACCAGACTTTTCTTTAGAGGTTAACTTTGTCATCATCTTAGTGAGCTGGAAGTGATCTGGAGAAGGGGAGAAACATCATTTCTGACATGTGAATGTGAAGCTGGCAGCAAGATGGAAAAAAGGTGTGCAGGACAGCCCCTTTTAGCAGTAATGAGTTTTTTAGGACAAACTGTTTCCTGGTGGGATTTTACCTTTAGTTTTTAAATATGTGAGTAAGAATTGAGAAATAAGGCTTTGTCTTTCCTATTACCTGAAGCTTCCTATTTATTTTTGGCACCAGTATGTATCCAGTCAGGAAATGGGAGGTATGCTGTATTACCTTTCCTGGACTTGAAGTAATATTGCAGAAGTTTTGGGGATTGACTTGAGTAAGAACAGAAGCAGTAGAGTGCATATACTCAAGCTGTCAGAAAGACCTGTAACAACTGATTAAACACCTTTTGTCTCTTAAAGCATGTCAGACTTAATTGAGTGGTTAAGAACCAGTTTTGGCAGAGACTTAATCTCACTTAGTCTTTTGGCTAACTGAGTAGTACTCAATATTGAAAGGGTGCATGCAGTCTCTTGATAGAGATTTATGCACTTGACCAAGTGCTTAAATTTTACAGGGAAACATTTAAATTCAAGTGCTTTGGTAGTCCTACATCAGAAGCAATGCCTATCTTGGGAATTACCACTATTAAATCAGCAAGGAATATTAACCAGAGTCTACAGCCTGGCTTGACTGCCTTATCAAAGCTGCTCTTTTTATTCTCTGTCCAAAACCTTCACTCTGTAAAGCTGTTGACCAATTATAGGGAACTCAGCCATTAACACTGTCTCTGTTTAGTGTATTAGCTGGCCTCTTAATGTTTCTGTATGAGTGATAGGTATGGGAAGGTCCCAAAATGATGACATTTTCTAAGAACTTGGTCTAATATATGAAATGTGCTTATGAAATATTCCTTTAGTGTAAAAAAACAACAGACTCTGAAAAAACAACAGATAGGCTTTGCTGTAGATAAAAATGTGTATTATTTTTTGAATTCTTGATTATATTGATTTGCTGCTTCTGGGAAGAAAACCCAGAAAGCATAAATATAGTAATCTACACTTAACTACACTTTTTTTTTAAGTTTTCCACTGATCTGTAACTGAAGAAAAACCCAGTAGTTTAGGATGTTAATCTGTAGTTTTAGAAACATGAATTGCCTCATTGTCTAAATTCATAATAAGAGTTGTAGAGTTATGCTAAATTCTTGTATTGAAATATTTTCATTTCATAATGTTGTATGTGTAATAACATATATGATTAATGCATGAGCAAGTGGAACTCCAAAATTTTTTGGAAATATTGTCAAGTGCCACATCATTGCTCTGTTTTCTTTTTAATATACATTCAACTCCCTTGTTCAATTAATTGCATCCAGCCAGTTGTCAGAGGGACAAGAGAATGTAACTGGGGCTTCAGTAAAGTGACCAAATATGTCTTTGATGCATATCATTTATTTGTATTTCCTCGTGGCTAGTAAGTAAGAAATTAATATTTTTAAAAGTTAAACTTTATTTTCCCTTAAACTGAACATCCTTCTGTCAGTATGTTCTATGAAACTATTTAATAGGCATGAAGTTCTTTAAAAATTTATTATGAAATATAGTTTAAAATTAGTAATGCCAGTAGTGTAAAAGATTTGAAAACTTATAATATTTAATATAAACTTATTTATAATGTCATTCTTAAGAGAAATGTTTTCTTGGGTTCTTTTCCCTAATATATATTAGGTTTTCTTTTGGTTAAGCTTGTTGGCTTCTACATTTTATTTCCATCTTTCTTGTTCAGGGTAAAATAGGTTAAGTCAGCAGCATAGGAATTGGTTCTTTAAAGAATTTGAAACATTCTTCTATTGTAATCTCCCCCTACCAGCACCCTGAAGGTTAACAATTTATTCAGTATCCTAAGAAGTTAAATAGAACAGCCACACTGGCTTAAAACAGCTTGCAGTCCCTAAAGGAGGGGAGGGTAAGAGGATGCACATCCTTAGTTGATCCTGCTCTTTTCCGTCTAGTGAAGTAGTTGGATCATTTCACTGAAATTTCTCAACTTGAATTTGTCCACTTGCTTGCACCATCGCATCCCACTTCTCAGCATTTGAGTGGGTTGAGTCATTTCACTAAAAAAAAGAATTGAAAATTACAAAGCAAAGCTAGACCTAGCATAGTTTATAAAAGATAGCAAAGACATTGGCAGATTTCATTGTTACTATTGTAATTGGGATTTATCAGTCATTTCTAACATGTTTATAACTTGGAATTTTTGTTCCTTGTGGACTTAAGTCTCACATACTTATACTTGTTTTCTGTTTCTCACAAAGTAATAGGTACTTTCCAGATATAAAACCACTGTTCCTGCCACAAGGAGATAAAAATATACATGCAAAGGAGATTGAGGGAAATAGTATAGCAGGTTATGTGACTGTTGGCTGGTAAATAAGAATAAGCTGTTCTGTTGGGGTTTTTAATTAACTTGTCAGTATAAATCAGCTGGATTTCCCATGGGCAGCATGGCAGATGAGGGCCTTCCAAAGGGAATTAACTGGAGGAAGGGTGAAAGCTGTACAGATGTATTTGTGAAAAATACTCTGTGCACAAGAGACAGGAAGAAGTCAGAGAACTGCTAATGCTAGAAGCATTTAAAAAAGCAGTAAAAAATTGTGGAATCTGGTTTCTCTAACAAGGGAGGAGGAGATGGCATGAAATAAAATGGATAAAAATATCTGAGTGGCATGAAAAATGATGGAAGGCTTGAATTAGATTTCTTGATACTGGTGGTAGAATTCAACTAATACTGCAGTCTTCAGATCTGAAACCTGAACTTTTTTCTAAGATAAGAGTAGCAGGCAAGGAAGGAAGACTGGGCTGTCGGTATCACTGCTAGTCACAGTTTTGTAGGGTTATTAAAAGCTTTTGGAAACAGGAACAAGAAACAGGTGATTTGGGGTTTGTTTTGTTGTTTTGGTACTATATTAGTGTTCAACTGATGCTGAGACGTCAGGATGAGGTTTCAGGAAAGGAGTTGGAATCTGTGTTAGATGAAAGCTAACAGCTGGAAGATGAGCACCTGAGACCCATCAACACGGATGTTCTGTGCAGCAGAACCTCAGCTTGCTCTGTTTTTCAGGTTGCAGAGCTGAACGTCCTCCAGCATGCAGGCCTAGCTTGATGTAAAAGCAGCAGATACTTGGAGTACTTCTCCATTTTATTACACTGCAACAAAAAGTAGCTGAAGCACTGTTCGGAGAGAATTTTGAATGTGTCATTGAAATTACCCCCCATTTCAATCAGACAGAGCACAGGACCAGTCATGGGAAGACAGCGTTTCTCCAAGGCTTTCTGCCTTTGAGGAAGTTCAAGGACAATGGGTGTATAGAGTTCTTTGTCACAGAGAAGTCCAGATTGTTGTATAATGTGCACAGCCATGCTTTATCAACGGCATTGGAGATGATGTCCAACAGTAGTGGAGGAGCTGGTTCTGGGGAAGTTGTTTCATGTGGTCTAACTCTTCAGAATTCAGCTCTGGAACCTCAACTCTTAAGCACTTGATAGGCAGTGGGATTCTAAGAGTGACCCATAGCACTGTATGTTTCAGCGATTTCCTTTCTGTGTCACCATTCTAACCCAAACAAACTTGCCCCTGTTGGTTTGGGCTCTACATTGCTCTATACAAGTAGATAGTAATGATATAAAATACAACCCTTGTACATTTGAAACAATGCTATTTGGTTTACATGTTAAGATACCAGCATGACCAGTTTCACTTTACATGTATTTTTCAGTTATCCTGTTAAAAGAAACCTAAGTTTTTCTGAAGCTGAGACTTGCAGTCAAGTGAGTTTAGGAGCTCACTTATTTGCTTGCTTAAACCTGAATTTGGTATTTCCTTCATCAATCTCTTTATGTGCTTTCATACTGTCACAATATTATTCTGATTTCAAGCCTGATTTTTATGGTGGTGTAATTAACAGACAGAGTATGTGATATAAGAAAAGACATCTACTGGTTTTGACACTGAGAATTAATTATGAAATAAAAGACAGATTTGTGCTCAGGCTAGCATTAGCCTAGCAGTTCAAAATATAAGCAGTCACCTTGGAATCATGTAACAAAAAGTGACACCCTTTCTTTTACTATAGGCTAAATATATCTTGTGAACTTTAGTTAGATAAATCATCTGTGTGTCAGTTCTATTTGTTATTCTATTTAATTAATTTGGAAAATAGTAGTTGCTTTCCTTTGACAAGCAGAGAGTTCATGTTTGTTAAATACTTTAAAAAATGGTTATGCTTTTTGTAGTGGTTTAGATTATTATCAGAGAGGTTGTTCATTCTTACTAGAAAAAGGTGACATTCAGCATATCATTGGTAGCCAGTTTAAATGAAGTTTCAAAAGACTACCTATAATACCGTTTTTCAACCCCTTTAATTAGTTTTTGCATGGAATACTTGGCACAAAGTGCTGGCATCGTCTTTTATTCTTGTTCCCTGCAAGTGAACACAATTTGGATGCTTTTAATGCAACTTTCCTTATTTTATGGCAACAAAGACTCCTCCAAATATCTCATGCTGGTTAATGCAGAAAAAACATTGTGTTAGTCTGTTAATCTTGAGCACACAAAGAACCACTGGAGGGTAAGAGGAGGGCATCTGTTGGATAAGCTTTCAATATGATGGGAATGATAACAGACCTACGACTGGTGCAAAAACCAGCTAATCTTTTACAGTATGTGATTAAAACCAGTGCATATCTTCTCAAAATTTGTTTATTGATGCAGAGGGGAATAGTAGACAAAGAAGGACCTTACTTTTGAGAAACCTGGCCGTTCCAAGCTGCTACAATTTGTACTGGTTGCAGTAACCATTCAGGTTTTTAGGCCTATATGTTCTGGGTGGGTTATTTTTGTGATGGATTGTCACTGTGATGGACGATCCTCTACTACCTCCTCTATGTATTTGTCAGTACAGTTGTAGTTGTAGTAGGTTTTAGGCTTTTATAGTAAGAATTCTTGGGAAGATCAAGAAGTTATAAATCATCTTAGAGTTTTGCATAACTAATGAAAAAGCTTCTTTCATTACAATGAAGGCATGGTTATGAGGAAGAAAATGATGCTGAGAAATCGGCTTTGGAAATCTGTAATTAATTTCTTCATTTCCTTCTGAATAACAGGACAGAAGGCCCTTTGTGCATTTTCTAGTTCCAGTGTAATTGGCATTCTGATGCAGATTGGACCTTTCTTTAAAAGACAGGGATTTTCAAAGATTTAGAGAAGACTTCAAACTATTCATGTTGCTTTCATAAAAGGGTTTAGCAATTGTGTCCCTTATAAAGATGATTAGCAATTGAAGTATTTACAAAATGGCATGTAATAGTATGTAAACACCTTCCTAGGCCACGAAGTATGGCAATTTTCAGACGTTTATGCAACCTTCTGCTTAGTTGGCAGGGAAGCCACCAGCAGGTGATTGTTGATTATTCTCCAGGCTTACAGAAACCACGTATAGAGCTAACTGATTGCTGCCAGGAAGGGTGTTCCTAGGTTTTGTACATGAGTGTTTAGCACATGCACTAAGGAGCTCTTCAGAGCTTTATTTGAATGCTCTCTTCCAATAGGTTGGCAATAGTTTAGGTGAGTCTAGAAATTAGGTTAGTGCACATCCACATTTGTGGGAAGTTAGTTCTGGCCCATAATCCCTTCTTAAATGCCATTTAAGAAGTTGCATGCATTAAAAAAAATTCCAGTGTGTACATGTTTTCTGAACAGTAGCCAAAGACAGACATGACAATCTGGGTTGAAGTGTTTGGGTCTCAGTTTTGTGCACAAGCTTGTTATATTTAAAACACTTCCATTTAGCAATGTGTAACATTTTAGCTACCAGTGCTGCTGAAGTTTCGTTTGGACTGAACAGGTACATGTGAATTCATATATTTTTCATAAAACGAAGGGAACTGGTGCTTCTGGTGTCAACTACAGTAATGAAATGAACACGTAAAGGAATCAGGTCCTTGCTCATTAAATTCAAAAGCACCTGCTATATTATTATTTGGCTGTAAACCAAAAAAAGAATGGTTTAGTTAAAGCTGACGGGAGGGGGGAATCACTTAATCAAATTTATACAGCTTTCAGAAAGTTACTGGAACTAAAGTAGTTGGTGATGTAATGTATGAAGTCAAAGAGTATTTTGCTATGCTGGAGAAAACTAATGGAAACATTCACTTGGGGTAAGACAAATGGTATTAAATGAGAAAACACACCATGAATTGCAAATGGAGCTGAGTTAATTTGTTGCTACAGTAGTGTTGCCCTACTGTTAAATGAAGGCTGTGTAATTATCTTGCTGGCAGAGATAATGTCAAAACCTCATTTCTCCTTACATGCCTCATTTTTACATGAGGGCTAATTGAGCTGCAAGGTGACAACTGATTATATATAGCTATCATCAGGTCCTCTTGCTCAATTTGCAAATAATGTTATCTTTTTTAAGTGATGATTTTTATCACATGTCAAATTAAGGCATTAAAAAAACTTTTTAAAGCTATTTTAGTAATTTGTAGCATTGCATTTCTGTCACCATTTTATTTATATTTTTCAGTATTAATTAATTCTTCCTCGAAGATTCTTGACATCCATTTACTTACTGTCCCTTTATTTAAAGCAGAGAGACGTGCTAGTTACTTTTTCATGCCTCTTGATGATCATGAATGAAAGGGCACTTCATAATCCCAATTAGATTAAGTTTTCTTAAACTTTTCTGTTGTGTTTTCTTGTTTATTGGAAATGCTGCTGAATAATTGTTGTTAATAAATTTCAGACGTAACAAATGTCTTTTCCTTATGCCCTAAGAAGCCCAACAATATTGTGTCAAATAGCAGCACCATTGCCTGTCTAGACACAAAGTCACAGAGTGTGTCAGGTTGGAAGAGACCACAGTGGGTCGTCTGGTTCAACCTCCCTGCTTAAGCAGGATCATCCTGGAGCACATTGTGCAGGATTGTGTCCATCTGGTTCTTGAATATCTCCAGTGAGAGAGACTCCACAGTCTCTCTGGGCAATCTGTTCCAGTGCTCAGTCACCCACTGTAAAGAAGTTCTTCTTCATATTCAGGTGGAACTTGCTGTGCATCAGTTTCTGCCTGGTGCCTCCTGTCCTATGGCTTGGAACTATCGACAAGAGCCTGGCTCCATCCTCTTGGCAGCCTCACTTCAGATACTGACAGAGAGTGATGAGATCCCCTCTCAGTCATCTCTTCTTGAGGCTGAACAGGCCCAGCTCCTTCAGCCTTTCCTTTCAAGAGAGAAGCTCCAGTCCCTTAATCAGCTTCATAGCTGATTTAAGGACTCACTCCATGCTTGTCTTGTACCACGGAGCCCAGAGCTGAACACAGCATTCCAGGCCTCATCAGGGCTGAGTAGAGGTTCAGGATTACCTCCTTCTACCTGCTTGCAATGTTCTTCCTAATGCACCCCAGGACACCATTGGCCTTCTTGGAGACAGGCACTGCTGGCTCAGGGACAGCTTGTTGTCCTCCAGGACCCCCAGGTCCTTCTCCTCAGAGCTGCTTTCCAGCAGGTCGGTCCCCAACCTGTTCTGGTGCCTGGGGTTATTCCTCCCCAGGTGCAGGACTATAAGGATGATACGAGAGACAATGTCAAGAGCCTTGAGGTCAAGGTACACAATACCCACTGCTCTCCCCTCATCCATACAGGTAGTTTTCGTTGTAGAAGGCAATCAGATTGGTCAAGCTTCATGATGGTCAAGGGGCCACTTCACTTTGTCAACGCTGAACTAAAGCCTAATGTCATTTGCTGTGATGTTTTTTTCTCGGTCTGTTTAGTCTCTGCTTTACCTGTAGGTGCAGTGCAGTCTCTTTCCAAGTTCTTAAAGTTTTTTAACTCTAGCTACATTCACAAGAACTAAAATGGAAACAGTTAATTTTGCATTCTACAAACATAAAGGAGCCAACCTGCATTTCCATGTTCTTGACCAACAGTGCTGAGCTACAGAAGCAGTTTGAAACGAGCCTTAAGATCATGCTTGGAAAAAGAGAACTGCCAAAATCTGGTGCTAATGCTTAAAAATAAACCATTTTTGCTACCCTTCATAAACTTCTTACGTTTTTTGGAAATACTGTTCATAAAGTATATATGACATATCTGAAAAATAGGTGAGTCTGAAATGATCTTACTATATTTGCTCACTTTCCCCTTGCACATACAACTTGTATTGAAGTGGGACCTGGAAAGTTTGATATCCTTATAATGACTGTCTTGTGTTTCAGAGTAGTCAGACTCCTACCAGGGCTTTGTTTGTAGTCTGAATAGTATTTAAGAATGAATTTAAAACAAGAAAACATTTTCATTTGTAAAATGTAAAAATAGGCTCAGTTTGTGTTGCATTAAATACATCTCAAAAATAAATCATTGTAATTTCTAACTGATTGAAGCTCAGCAATGTGCGACTTTCTAATTGCTAAAGCCCTATACTTACTCAGGATTCTCAGATCTTTTATTAAACTTAAATACGTGGGTTTATATTTTAAGTAAATATACTTCTTCATTGGACATGAAGTTCAGCCATGACTTGGCTTTTAAACAAGGGACATAATTATGCAAAACTATCTAAAGTCTTTTATTTTACTGTATACTAGGCAGTAAGAGAATAAAACTTTGCTTTGAGATGAAAAAAATATTTTCTTATACTGACACTCTCTTCCAGATTATTTGTGTCTTGTAGGGTAGGAAAGATACCCTTTTTTATTGGAAACCTTATGACTGAGACCTTAAATCATTTTACTTTATTAGATCATTCTGCATTTGGAAATTAAATGATGCTGTTTAAAAAAAGAAATTACTCCAAGACAGTTCTGTCTCTTGCTTGTCTGACATCAGGGGAAGGGAGGAAAAAAAATCAGAGAGCTTCTCCTGGATGAAAGGAGTTACTTGAAAGTGAAATGTGCAAATCCATCAGTGATATTTTAATAATGCTGGGTCATGTTGAGTTCTGAATAATTTAATCATTTGGTGTATGTTTGCACTTCTGTATGAGACTTTGTTGGAAAATACCTTTTTAATGACTGACTTGAATCCTGAACTATTTTTTTAATAACCTCAGTGTTCATGTGATAGTTTTATAAATCTGAGTGTATAGTAAATTTATACTTATTAAATTCTTCATAAATATAGCGCAGTTCTCCCTCATGCAGTATAGCTATCATAGGAACTGAAGGGTACTGCTGGTCTAACAATAGCAGAAAAGTTAGGTTTTTATGGGGTTTAGGCAACATATGTAACGATTTACCAAGTCAGAATGACATTTTATTTTATTTTTTTGAAAGTTGCGCCTTTTGAATGACTTCTAGGTAGAAATATTTTTGCTCTGTTTATGTAGTACTTACTGTCAGGTTCTGGTTAACTCCCTTTACTCATGACCTTCAGCCCAGTTTAAGCCTGAAAAAATTTTTTGGTTTTTCCCTTCACCAGGCCACTTGACTAAAAGCTTGAATTTTTCCCTCCTGCCTTAAATGACTGCCTGTAATGAACAGTAGAAGCATTACTCTTGATTTCCATATATTGAGTTCTAGGGGGTTTAAAATCTTGTGGACATTAGAAAAATTGTCAGGTTTTCTTAATAATATATCCATGATCGCTAATAGAAAATAAATCCATGCTTCATAAGGTTTTCACTTTGGATAAAAGGCAATTGTTTTAATAATGGAAAAGGAGTATTGAGAGTATTATAATAAAAACAGAAAATATTTTAGACAGCATTTGTCTACTTGAATATTTACCAATACTGAAGAAAACATCAGCAGTGAGTAACCAGTTTCCCCTTTTAAAATATTTATGTAATGAGAAACCTGTGGTGAAAGTATGTGATTCTTTGCATGGCATTATTTTCTTAAGCCACTTACTTTTTGTTTGCTTAACATTAGCACATTGCTCATTATGTTCTTTGTAGCCTGTCTGAAAAGTACACTCCTACTGTACTTAAGATAAAATTATTTTTTTACAGATACATAAAGTAAATATTAGTTTACAAATACAGAAGAGTTCCAGCACTGACTCACTGGATTCTGAAGCGGGTGTAAAGTTTGGCTATGCTGTTGTAGAATTAGAGCTTCAAGGATGCTCTGAGGCACGTGTATTCCATATTCACAAACTAAGTCTGACGTTCCAAAGCATCCAAGATAGTTCCTAATGTGCCAGGAGTAACATTGGTGGTATTTTCTGCAGGTGCTTGTGGGGACTTGCAGAGCTCTGAGGGTGTGAGGCTGCCCTCGCTTGTGACCTCATAATTTCCAGAAGCAGGTGGAGGTGGCAATTATAGCTATGGCCACTATCTTGAACCTTCTGTAGTAGGTGATGAATTGTAAATGGCTAGACCCGGTGCACAACAATAAACTCAAATAAATCTTCAATGTGTAATAATGACAAGACTGAAAGACTGGCAGTTATAACAAGGCTGCTGTTGTCACCCACTTTACTGTAGCCTTGATATCCATCATTATCAGCTGGAGCTAGCTCAAGAGTCGGACAAGAAGGCCTGAAGAAGAATGAGTTGTTTGCGGTGAAGCGTCCAGTAGGTCCCATCTGGCAGAGAGTAAATGGGATTTTTTTGCCTGTTCACTGGGCCAGAGCTGTCCATCATTTCGGGCAGATATCTGATCACTTCATGCTGTGGGACAATATGGCTTTGTGCTGTTTGGTACAGCAATGGCAATTAAAATAACTAAATTTTTCATTTATTTCAAGCTTTTCTTTTGTGTTAGCCGAAGGTGATCCTAAGAAGGGATCTTTCCATTTGCAGAGCTTTTTATTTCTTTGATTCAGGAAGTCACGTGAGACCAGTCAATGCCAAGTTACTGAAAACTCAAAGGTGGTAATGCAAAAAGATTTAGAAATACATGCACAATGGACTTTTTTGTCTGTTTTCACAGTCACATGCTTTAGAGTACCTGAAAATACCAAACTAGAACACAGAAACTGGCAGAAATGCAAACTCATCTTAAATGCTTGTACGGAAGTAGCAGGGTTGCTTAGCCCCTGGCAAGTTTCTTGTAATTACTATAAATCCTAATTGTCTTAATGCATCTTAACTTGATACTTTTCTCTGGTAAGTACAACTCTGCTGGGTTTACATCACATGTGTAGCTTTCAAATGAATTTATCAGACAAGCATGAAGGATTATTCCCAAAAATGTTGTACACAAGAAATAAAATGTGAAAACTGAATACTGCTTAGTTTAACATGGCAGCTTATCTAATATTCATTTGATCTTTAGACTTTTCAATCAGATCATAGGATTAATCAACATAACATGTTAATCAGCGAATCCCAGATTGATTCTCCCTGCCTTAGAGGTGTAACACATCTTCAACAGAAGACAATTGAGTTTATTGAATATTAATTTATGAAGTCAATATAATTGCACTTTGTAAATTTGTTTTGTACTTTTGTTTTAAGATACTTAGTTGCATGAAAAAAAGCCCATCATATGTCATAATTTTAAAATGAAGGTGATTTTACTAGAGGTTAAAATTTTATAGTATCTAGATTTCACGCTGCTTAACAGCAGTTTGTTCTGTAAAGCTGTCTTATTTTGCATTCAGGGTAGTTCTTACAAAGCTTAATCCTGGTTTTAAAAGATTCAGAGTTGTGAAGTGATGCATTATAGATATGTAGAGTCAGGTGTTCTTTTAATTTTAAAAGTATTAAGTGCGATGGGAAAGTGTTATTCAAGCTTGTATGTTTTTTGTTTATATTTCAGAAGTCTTATATTTTATACATCCCCAGCTGCGTGATAGTGGTTATTTTACAAACATTTTAATGTCTGTGATGATTAAAAGTCTATAATGCAGGTTCAGTAACTGATGTCCAGGCCAACTGACATACCATCATTCATTTTTTCTTTATTTCATAATAAATCTTGAAGCCTGAAGGCATTAGACCCATGCAGATCTCTCTGCATTTTAGTGTCTTGACAGAATAACAACTTCCAAATTTGAAGTAGTGGCATATTGTAGTCCATCTCTATAGACTCAGCTCAAAACAGCGGTAGCCACATGAAAATATATTTCAAGAACACTGTTTTCTCATATTGGAATTTAGGCAATTTGTTTTCAGTCAGAGAGCTGTTTCTAACCTATTTTTGGAGCCCCTCTGTGGCCTGACCATACGTTCTAACATAATTTATGGTGGCACTGTAACATATGGACTTTTCATCATTGTCCAGCTGAAATCCTCTGTTGGACATGGATGCAACCCCATACACAGGCTCCCAAGGCAGGTATTTTAGAGTACTATTTCGTTTTGTGTAAGCTGAATGCATCACTGTGTCTAGCATGGTGTCAGGGTTGTTTCACGCTTTTTCTTTTTAGCAGTAGTAAGAATATTTCTTGTGTGTATTTTATCTACAAATTGTCAATTAAATTTGGAATTTTTAGCAAATAAGCTAATTCCTGGTGAGTGTAAGTGTCATAGACCCTAAAACTTCAGGTTCTCATTGGGCAGGGCAATACAGAAATAGAAAGCAAAGACAGTCCTAGACGCAGGGAGCTTTGCAGTTTTAAATACCCAAAACAGTAGAAGCAGGAAGCAAAAATATTAACTCCAAATACTGATACCTTGTGACTGAAACAATATTGTTTTTGTAATGGGGGTGGGTTTTTTCTATTGCTTTTTGGATGGGAAAGCATGAATTAAAGGAGGAAAGACAGTAAGGCACTGGTGTGGGAAAAACAAAGAAAGGACAGTAAAAGAGAATGGCAAGATTTTGGAGAGAGGTCACAGAATATAAATAAATTGAAAGACAGCAGGGAAGTTGTTGAGTGTTTTTGCTTTTCTTCCCTGTAGGAACTCATACAGCTGATATTAAGACTTAACAGTAACTAGGAACCGTGAAGTGATATAAATACTAATAGTAAAGTAATACTTATTATTGTTGTCTAATCGTCACCTTTTCAAAATTGTTAAGATCTTTCTCCATATACCTGTGCTTCTGAAAGTCTGTATCCAACCAGAGAGAAGAACTGAGATTAAAAATAACTTCTATTTGCAGAAGGGTAATGCTCTTAATTCCCTATTTTTTTTTTCTTAGTGTCTTCTTTGTTTTCCATACCTAATAAATCTTAATTGTGGTAATTAGAAGATGAAGTATGGGGAGTTTTTATCAACAGTGTGTCTCAAAAAGATGAGTTTATTTTTCTTTTGACTAATGATAGACCCATTTACCAAGAAGATATCAAGCCAGAGATGTCAGCACCTACAAACTACACTTCAGTAAATACTTTGCTGGCTTCTGCTTGCTACAGAAAAATAGATATAATTTTTTTAAAAAATAATTTCTTCTATTCTCTAGTGTCATATTCAGTGCATGTATTGATCATTCGGCATTTCAATGCCGGGCCAAAAAGAAATCACACACAGGAATGCACAGAATTAGCAAATGTACAGGTATGACTGAAACCCGGTTTTTCGTACTGAGCTTAGACGTTTGAGTCAGGATTATAGGCAAGTTCTTTCTCTTGCTGTTGATGTGTCACCAAGAATGGAAAGTAGGACCTGTGGGCAAGAACCAAAGCAAGCAAAGATGTAAACTGTTGCTTGAACTCTTAGATTTCCCTTCTTGAAGTACTTCAGGGGTTATTTCCAATCACTCTGTTATAATGTGCGAATCTGCACACAGGACTGTTTGTACATTTATATACATAAATTTGTACTGAATTTATCCTTGGTAAAAGTAATATGTTTTTATAAATACTACAGTTTTTATACTAATTCAAGAATTGGAAAGGGTCTGTGTAGCTGCAGAAGATCTGGCTTATGATCATGGGGGTGTGAAAATTTGTGATAGGAAGATATTCCCAAGTTCTTTTCCAACTAAACTTTAAGCACACTTCATATCAAATTTGAGAAATAAAAGTGGTCTGGATTAATGCCTTTAAAGGAGTTGCAAGCTTTCCTATAGCTACTGTTCTGATAACCCTGCACTTTTTTGTTATCTGGCTAGGCTTTCTTTTTAAAAAAATGAAACAAAAAAACCCAAAAGCCTACAAACAGAAAAAGCACCTCTAAAATACTGTAATTAATTTGTCGTCAGAGCACTGAACTGTAGCACTGTTTATTAATTGAATCAGTGAGTGTATTTAGTTTGTGGTGAAGTTGTCGTGTTAACACAGTGGAGTTGAGATACTGCAGTGATGGATTTGAAAACCTGTGTGTAAAGTGTCACGATTCTCAGGATCAGCCCAATACTGGTGGTTATAGTAATGTGTTTATCACCTGTTGTACTAGAATGATGTTTATTCTCTCTTCTACAGCTGCAGTTACCTGGCTTTTTACGCAGCTGGTCTTTTATTGTGTAAAGAATTAGTACAAGAAAACCTTACAAATTCATAGTTTTGTTCATAGAAACCTATTGTGTACCAAAAGTTGCAGTGGAAGCAGAAGTCTTTTTAGTCTGTTCTTGGTTGTACAAGATACACACTTAAACACTTAAATACTGTCAAGCTTGTAGCAATTACCTCAGTTTTTTTCAACTCCTCCCTGCTTGATCATCATACTGTAAAAAAAAAAAAATTGCTCAGGGTTTTGAAATGTGATAACCATCATACCAATCCAAGAATTTTCAAACAGATGTACTCTTGCTTTGTTTGTTTACTTTGTTCTGGTGGTATTTGTCTCTAGAAAGCTAATAATTCTAACCAAAGAATATATAGAAAGAGTTATGATAGTACCTCATTTGGCCAAATTTGTACAGATGTATTGCAGCTCAACTTAGTTTTCTTTAATATGGTAGAGCAATATCTCTACACTGGGAACTGACTTGAAAATCTAAGCTAGTTTTATTATGAAGCTCAGACTCCTTACTCAGATATCATTGCTGATATTTTTAATTTCATGATTGCTCTGCCATTTCTACTATTTACATTTGCAGTTGTTTTATTCTGGAGAAAAAGCATCCCATCATTTAAATCTGTGATACGAGCTGATTATTTGGATGTAATCCACAAGATAAATTCTGAAAGACTCTGGAATCTCTTAAAATGGTCGTTCATCATTTCAAGGAAAATTTTTAGAAAGCCTGTGTAATTACAGGATAATTGTATAATTGCACATCTTAATTATTATATTTCTTACTTAACAAGTTATATATATTTGCACTAATTATGCTACCAAAATGTTTAATTGCTAAATTATAGTTGCATGTGGGGGAGACTCTAATCTGCCAGCTGAAAACAAGTTTGTAGCTTGTATTCTGTAAGCACAGTTTTGTTAAAAATAAATACATCCTACAAAAAAAAAGATTGTGTACTATTGTGATGTTCTCAGGTTGAACAGAAATAACAAAATGATTGTCTGAGAGAAATAGTCATGATGATATAGCTGAAGACAGAACAGGGATATACCAGCAGATGGAACAGTAGAAAGAATTTAGTATGCAGAATTGGTGTTTAATTATTTTAACAAAGAACAAAGAAAACGAGTTTTTACAACAAGACGTTGTCCATAGCTGCTGCCTATACCCGCATCACACAGTCCTTCACTCTCACCTCTAGTATTTCAGTATCCCATCTGGACTGTCATTATTTTATTTTATTTTTTTAATATATATGGCACTCTCTTATTTAATCACTGTGGAGAATGCTCCCAGCCTTTGTCATATCAGTCAATAGTGAGTGTCAGCTTTGACTTAGCTTTCTTTCTAAATCATGTTATTTGGCTGTCTTGCTAAAGAAACAACCTTTTTTTTTCTGTCTTTCTACACAATTTTAATCTTTTGCTCAGGCTCTCATCTTTCTGTATTTTCTGTTACAGTTTCTTGTCTAGCCTTGACAAAATCATTTTTGCCTGTTTATATCCATTTAGAATGTGGTGACAGAGATGGTTTTCTTAGCTGAATGTCTTTCCAGTATTATCCTTCTACTGCCTTCCCTTTCCCAATTCTTTTTTTTCCAAATTTAAGGTGCTTTTCTTTTTCATAAGATCCTTTCAGGTTTGTTTATTGCAGGCAACACTCCAGTATAGAAAGGTTTCTGAGTTTAAAATGTAGTTTAAGATTCATACCTTGCTTTTAAAGCTTTTATATGGGTTTGTTTCTTTTGTTGTTCTCTTCTCAGTTGTGCCGTGTAGCTCAATGTACGAGGTACTAAGACTATAATTTCATTTTCCTGTATTTTTTTCATCAGTTACCTCTAATAATGAATGTAATCAGACACCTTAAAGCAAAACCAGTTCCTCCGATATGATGATATATCAGTCATACTTCCTCATATTGTCACTTTACTTTCAGTTTCAAAATAAAACAGTCAGTTCTTGGGTGTTTTTCTATAAAGCTGAAAAACCTCCATCGTTGCAGTCTCCATCTGCATTTTGCCACATGGTCCATGATATTATCCTAGAAAAGTTGTTTTTTGCATATCTAAATCTACCTTCTTGAAATCCTGAATTTATTGCGTTAATAGAGGTTAAAAGTTACGTGGTTTCTTACTGTCTTTGAAGCCCTGTATGTGATTCTTTCCCTCTGTTTTCTTCACACTGAGCCACCAATATGGTGCAATATGGTGTGTGAGGAAGCTGTGATACGAGGCACCAAAGTCCTTTCACCACCATTCGTTCAGTCAGTGTGTTCCCTGAGCACAAAATGGGTCAGGTTGGAAGAGACCACAGTGGGTCATCTGGTCCAACCTCCCTGTTCAAGGAGGGTCATCCTAGAATGATGTCCTCTTCATGAATTTATCAGTTGTTCCATAGCACACAGCTTCCACTGCTTTTTATGAGAAACAACGGTGAGAGGCTGGAGAAAGCCCTCATGGGGGTAGTTTTACAAATGTCAGTCCGTACCCTTGAACAGGGTTTTGATAAACTGGTATTTTCCCAGGAGGGGAGATGGGAGTTCAACAAAATAATTCAGAGTTGCCAAAACCCAGCAGCCTCTTTCAAAAGGACAGCTTTAGAGCTGTGAAAGCTTGATTTGTCTGCACTTGCCACAGTTAGAATGCCTGCTAGTTGCTGTGACTTACTGGGATTTTTTCCCAGCTTTGCATTCTTAGCTTTTTGCTATTCAGTATCTTAATCAGACTCTTTGTGGAGTGCTGCTAGGAATATGGCTAAAAGATTCCCCATCTGTAATTATTTCTGAAGATGATAAGCTGTGATTTTAATCCATTGTATATACACTATGGGGTGTATTGATTTTTGACTAATGATAACTTTTAATAGACCTGTCATGGAGTATCAAGTCAGATTCTTTAGAGAATTCTTTAGGCTTAGCTGTACTTCATAACCTCTATATGATGCAGCAAGTGTAGTCACCCTAAAACAGCTGCGTTATCTGGGTTGATGAGACTTAAGACATTCTTCCAAGCATGTCAAGAGGATCACTGTCACAGCTCTGTTTGTTACCTAAGAGATGGTGTCTCACACCAAAACCAAACAATAAGCCTCACCTTTTTTTTTCCACAAGCACAATTTATTATCAGTAATGCTGTGTCTGATGGTGTGCTTGCTTAATTTGTTTAATTAACACCTAAGAGAATTTGGAGTTGGATAAAGAAGAGTTTTATTTTTTCCGGAGAGATGTGTATATGTTCTGTGAGAATAGGAGATTTCTGAGTAGGGGAAGTAAACAAATGATCGGTTTTATTTATCTCTCAGCTTCGCTAAATGGATGTAGACAAGTGATACGTCCTGGTAGTGAGATCCTTGGTCACAGTTTCCATGGATGAATTCTTGGTCCTTCCTGTACAGTCATTGCTGACAGCTGCTTAGTCTTAGCTTCTCTGAAAAAGTATTCTTCCTTCAGTTCCTAAACTGGAGCTTATTTTCACTCTACTTCATTATTGTATGTTTATGGAAGGTGTTCTCTGACACCAATTCGTAAATGTCTCAGTTTGTGAATACTATAAAGGAAGATGTTTTTACAGCTCCTAGGGGTTAGGTAGCTATCTGATTATTATCAAGAAAACTGTAAGGGACTTGAAAAAAAACCTACCGTTTTGTTCTTAAGTATTTCTTCTTATGACTGCTGACATTCTATTCTGTTTCTATGTTTGCATGTTCCAGTTTTCAACTGAAATATTTTTTGTCTAATAATAATCTTTTGTTCATAAGAAATACGGCATACTTTACATCTAAATACATACTTTCAGAAAAAGGAATCTTCCTTTTTAGAGAAAAGATACAAAGACATATATACACGCTTTGTGCACAAACATTTTAATTTCTTTTTTTTTTACAGTTAACTGAGGTAACATCGTAGTATATGAACCATAAAAATTTCAGTATATGAGATTGTTGTTAAATTCACAAGTTTTTATCAAGGCAATATTTTGTGGAGGATACAAATCTGAAATAGAATGTTAGAAAAACATTGGGAGACTCTTCAGATACATTGTGTTTTAATTTATAATGTATAATCTATACATACTGTATAAACTATATAAAGAATCAAGCAATCATGTCTTTCAGTGTTATCTATTGCCATCATTCCCCATGCATTGAGGCTCTCACTATAGCTATTACTATAAAACGTTCCCTAAGTACATAAAGGCTCTAATCGTTAAGATTTTTATTACCAGCCACACATACAGAGCTGCAAATTGCCTTGTTTCAGATTTATTATGTATTACTCTAGAAATTCTATAAAGATCAAAAGAACTGATTACAATGTTGACCTTTGCATTAACTCATCTGAATTTAAATTCAAGTGTTTGATTTGGGAAAATAAGTCCATTTATCATAGGTCTGCTACTGAGGGGATTGTGCAGCCCTGATTGGGAGTGCTGAGACCAAATTTATTTATTGAGCATGGGCTTGAAAATTGTTTGTAGGACAAGAGGAACAAAAGTTTGACCTGCCATTGTGTTGCACCCAGGGAACAATGTGGCAGTTGCCCTTTTCAAATATCTAGCAGTTTGTTTTTGCTGAAGAGCAAACAGATATTTATAGTTCAAATACATTTAACTACTTCAAAAAAGGAAGCCAATAAGCCTTTTCTCCTCATGAAATAATTAAATGTTAAATACAAATATTACAGTCTACCAATGTGGAAGAAGATGTGGCATTCTGGATCTTGGCATTTCCTTTTTTAAGTCCATTTGAAGTTTGCTGTCCTGGAAATATAAATATTTGTGAGCGTACATTTTAGAATTGACTCCTCAGCTAGTAGAAGGATGGTAGCTTTATCAATTAATTAATTGTAGCTCATTTAATGTGCATATCTATATCAGCTGAAAGGCCAGTCCCTTCAGGAAAGTAAATAAGTGAAAGAAATTGGAACTGACAGAGTTGGAAATGCTGTATCCACACAGAGTCTCTGTAGTAGGGTTCACTTCCTAGTGAATTGCTAAGAGTGGGGATTTTGTCAAGTAACTGCAACTTACGCTTTAAAATGTTGGAGTTGGCATTTTCGTGGGCTTAGTCTGAGGTATTAGTGTGTGAGAATGGAATTTACTACTTAAAGATATCTCCCCTCTGATGTGGAATAAACTTGTTATATTTAATGTAAACTTTAATTAATTAAATTCTGATAAAATGCAAGTCCTTATTTGTTCATCAGGTAGTGACAGCAGGTCTACAAACAGGGTGCCACGATGCACAAGGCTCTTTGTAAAACAAGATGTTTGTTGTTTGCATGCTTGCATTTTTACTCTAAAGCTGGTAAACGCACTGATTTAAATGCCACAGTGACAATGCCAGTACATTTATTTACCATCTATCTTGAATATTTTTTTTTTTTAGTTTAATCTTAAAAAAAATATGTATTGTAATCATTTATTTCATCAGAAAATGCCTTGGTTGAAACTTTGGTATGTTGGGAATTTGTTGATGTCCCACCTCTCTCCTCAAAGGATTCAGTTAAAAGAAGAGACAAGTGGAGATGAAATACCATTTCTGGTATGAAAAGAGGCTTGTCTTGACATGTGAGTTGCAACACTTCGGCCTAAAGTCAAAGGGTGGGTTTGAGAAAATAAAGTTAATGTTTGTTCCACTCCTAAAATAATACAGATCTATTTAAGATGCCTAACAAATTCTGCTTTAGGAAATTACTGTTCAATGGAGGCATTTTTATTTATGGATCTGAGTCATATGGCTGAGAAATTAAATACTCGTAGTGAAACTGCATTTTTTGTCTATTAGGAACAATCCAACTTTTAAATACGCGTACCGTACGTGAAATAAAAGTGGCACTGCTCCTTAGGCTTTCTAGGGCTTTCCATTTTCAAGTACTTTAAAGATTACCCAGCCTATTATTCTCTTACTGTGTGGCATCTTTAAAACATCATGTTTTGAACTTCAGGTTCGCTTCCAGGAGCCAAATTTGAGTGATGATTCAGTAACAGATGAGGACTGCTTTCATGCATGCAAAGGATTGTGAGTACATCCTGTCCTAACCAGCCTCAAGTTTTATGGGTTCTGAAGTCTAAAACTTCAGAACCCATAAAAACTCTAAAAACAATTGTGAGGGATATTGTCTCATCTCCAGTGTTTATTCTCTTCTAGACACCTAGTGAAAACCTAAGTGCTCTGTTAAAATAAATGGCTGCAGCTTTGGGGAAATTAGTGGGGTTTTTGTTTGGGATTTGCTAGGTCTTTTTAGTCTACTGCGCTGCTTGTTACCGGCACCATTGTCCATAGGTTTATGTTTTTGCTATGTGAGGAAGTGTATTCCAGAGTTGAAAGGGAAGAGCTCCATTGTATTAGGGGTAAGATTTCATTCTGCTCAAAAGTTGGTAGACATTTATTTAATGAGGATTCCTGAGGAACTGTACGAGCTTGAACTTTTAGGAACTTCTTTTCCAGAGTTGTTAAACTGGGCGGAAATGGGAAACTAAGGCTCAAGTGTCCAGTTTCTTTACTGAGGTCCCATATTTGTAATGCTTTACTTAATTTCATCAGTAGCAGTTTTGTAACTCAGCCATAGATCTCTCACATTATTTTACCTGGTTTAAAAAAATAAATATCTTTTAATAGAAACCAAAACCTTTTGAGAGGATGCAAAAAAGGATGTTTACTTCTGTGTTGATCAGAATCCTAAAGCACTTAAGTGAGAAAATATTATTCATACAGAGAAGACTATTCTTTTGGTATGAAGGCATTCCTTGGTTGACTCTGTAAGGTGGAAGGAGAACAGACCCTGAAATGTGTGGGGTTTAAAAGTGGCTCCTTTATTTAAACTTCAGTAATTTCCAAGCATAATTTGAAAAAACTATGTTGCTACAGATACACCTACCGAGTCAAAACAGAATCCTTTGGTCCTCCAAAACCTTGGTCTTTTAAATTGTAAAATGTTAAGCCTGTTTACATGATGAAGAAAACATATTCCAGTTGCCTGAGGATGTTCTGGAAGGATGTCATGTCTCAGTCTTCATGTATCAAAGGTTTTTTCCCTGCTATTCTGTGTTTGTATGTTTGCCATTTGACTTCAAGCACTAAACCGCGGAGACATAATTCTTTCTAAATATTTTTAAATGGCAGAAATAGCACAAATATTCAGGTTTAACAAACCACAATGTTACATAATTCTTGAATCAATCCAGAGCACTGCATTGTGTTGTTTATTTATTTTGCCTTTCAGTAGATATGTTTTGCACGTAGTAAACTATGATCTTACCTAAAGATGAATGAAGCCTATTCAAAGAATTCCAAGGGCATAGAAGAATCTCACAATAGAAAAGAGGAATTTTTCATCACAGTAGAATGGTGCTATAATGCTGGACCATACAAAATTATCAGAAATAACTATCGAGATTTTAAGCTAAGATACAAATGGAAAATACACTCTTGCTAATTTAGCCACAACTTATCTCTTGAGTAGTTTTATATGAAAGCTTCTGTAGCTGATAGGCTTTCACTTTGAATCAATGAAAATAGTAGTATATTCCCCATATCTTACAGTAGAGGTAAGTAGGTATTTGGTTAGAGCAGAAGCTTCCAGAGGTGATCTCAGATCTGCAAGTAAAAGCAGGAAATAACTCTGAATTCCTGTAGTAGACTGAAGTCAAATATATTTCTGAAAAGGTTTCATGGGAATAGTCATTTACTCTGTTCTAGATATAAACTATTTAGCTGTGTAAGGAGATGAGGGAAATATTTTTAATGGTGTGTTTAAAAAGAAAACAAAGCATTTCTTTGTGTATTAAGTTAGATGAATGTGAAATTTTCAGGGTTCAGGACACTTCATGTCTGAACCTTGTTTAGTTGATGTTATGGATGATAAGCTAGGCAAAGGTTGTGTGCCTGCATCCCTCAATTTCAGAGCTGGAAAGATTTTTTAATTTTTTTTTTTCCTGAAGATTATTGTGTGTGAATGTTGGTTTTCCAGGAAGGTGTCTTGGACCATGTAACTAATGCCATATTTTCCTTCACCCCTCAGAACAGGCACTCCTTCAGTATGCACCATCTTTTGATGGGCAGATGACCTCTAATTTGGTAGTAAGATGTTTCATTCCTTATGAATATGAACGGCTTTGATAACTTCCAGAATTTTCTGTAAGTTTTCTTTTTTCCATTCAGTATTTTCCTCAGTACATAGCTATATGCTGGAAGAACTTGAAAACGTTCCCAAATATTTCATGGCACTTACAGCACCTTTTCAGTGAACATCTATTTCTTGCCAACAGCATTCTGCTTAATTACTATATCACCGTCTTTTTATTATTTTAAAAATAGTTTATAAAATGTCAAAGTTTATTTTGTTTTGTGCTACTTAAATATTTGTGGGTCATAATGCCAAATTCAAATGACTGTTTCCCTAAATTTTTCTTCTTGGCAACCTACACGATTTAATGCTATCGAGCATATGATACATACAACAGAGTTTTCTGCCAATATATACAATTTATTGAATGCTGCCGTCAAATGTAATTTCATAAGAGATTCAGCTAAAGTTGCGGATCTGCCTGGGCTTTTTCCCATGAATTGAGCTGTTTATAAATTCTTCTTAAAGTCAGGGTTCCTCTAACTCTTCGTAAGTGTTACAGTTTCCGGTTAACTTTGTGGAATGCAGTGTTTATGCTGTTGGTATCCAGTTAGTAAGTGAATAGATGAGCTTTATCTTGACCAGCAATTTTGATTTTTCTATGAGAAATCTGAGCATCTTATCTACAATTTGGAGCCTGCCATATTTTCTAGTGTTAAGCCTGCCTGTACACTAAAACAGGCTTAATAATGTGCCAACTTACCTCAATTCAGCCTCTATTCTGCTGTTGAAACTTTTAGGTGTTTGGTAGGAAATGGAATAATCTATCAACATAGTATTGCTTCAGTAGCTGAATTAAAGGTACTGATCCTGAAAGTTGCATTTAGTAAGCAAACATCACAGATATGCTTTGGTAGCAAAACAGATGAAAACCTAATAACTCACTTTAAAAATTTTGTACCACAACCAACTTGAATGGCAAGCAGTAGGTTCAGCAAGGCTCTGTGTTGGTGGTATTTACTCAGCCATCTTGGGGATGGGAGAGAACATGAATCTGATTATATTGACCTGATGTCTTTGAACTTTGAACGAAACAGAGAGATACAAAGAATTCCTCAAGCACCATTTATAAAGAGATAGTTATTGTTATCTTTCAACAGTCTATTAACTTTTTATCTTACTGAAGATTTCTGTGAAGGTGTGCTTTTCCAAATACTCTCATTTTTTATAGTAATATTTGCACATTAATTTCATTCTGGCTAATTTTCCCATTCCTTCCCTCCGAAACTAGTATCAAATATGTATTCCAGCATCCCATAGGAGAATGCTTGGTTTTGTGTACTGGTAGTAAAAATACTTCCCTTGACTGAAAGTGAAGTTTGCATCTTGGAGATCATCAGGTTATACCATGAATAGTCTATGAAAGCTTCTGGACATGTATAAATTTTAAGCTGCAGGACTGTCACTCATAAATAGCTGAACACAATGGACTTCCATCTCCCTGTCTTGGATGTTGTTTTGGTGAGTCATGTCATACTGTCACATGAGTTGTAAGTTTTAAGGACAATTTTTCTTTATTAGGGGCTAAGTTAGCTCTAGGTGTTTCTGTAATAACACACCCATAAAAATGTAAAATGTTGAGGTTTTGATCAAGATCTTGTCTGTGTCAAAGACCCTCTCCTTGGCTTCTTAGGATTTTTTTTCATCTGTTAATAACAGGGAAAATAATCCAACTCTTCAAGAGCAACTTAGGTTTTCTTTGGAGTTTTGCTAGGAGTTGCTGATAACCACAGGCCAGAATTTAATTATATATTATGTCTACTCTGAGGTGGATAGAAAGTCAGTCTTCTCCAGGACCTGGCAGAATGTGCTTTACAGCTTTGTGTCTGAAAAACAGTTCTGTTCTCTGTGCTCTGCAACATGTTAAACACTTGCAACAGAGAGCAAAATGTCTTTACTTGATCCTCTATATGATCAGGACGCAACAAACCACATACTCCTTTTGTTCTTATTTCTACAATGATGCTTTGTAAGTAGAAGATATGGTTTTGGTAGGAAAACATTTCCTGTACATGGTTTTATCAGGAATTTCAGAAGCCTAAGGCAACTAATGTGTTGCAGAGTGACCAAAACCTATTTTCATGGATCTGGCCAGAAAAGTAAAATTGATGCTACCGGAGTCATCGGGTAGAGTGAATTGTCTTTCCCCCATGTAATTTCCAGGAACAGAAGAGCCTGTAAATGAGAACAGTGCCCTGATTTCTGTCCTGCAACAGAGGCAGCCACTGTCCGCACTCACACAGACACACATCTAGGGAGTACTTAAACTCTGTTTTCTGTACATCGGTTTAAGTTTTCTAAGAGCAAAAGTTTTTCACATACTGAACACAACTTTCTGACAGAAACACTGTAAAGTTCCATTTACTTGACAGCACAAAACCAGCAATGCTATTTCATCTTGCCGGAGGAGGAGGTAGCAGATAGAAGCATTTCTATCCAGAAGATTCTGCTCCTGGAACACAGGCTTCCCTTCCTTTGTGAATTAATGTTTTGGGATAGTTATCATTGTAACGCATTACAAGTTGAAATCACCATAAGGAGCTCTAGGCTCTCTTAAGATCATACTGTGATGTTTTACATCATACAAGGCTTGATATCATACGAAGAGAACTTTGCAGCACTCTTACTGATAAGGAGGGATTTAAGGGTAAGATAATATAGTTTAGTTTTTGAATCGAAGTTGGTGATGACTTTGCACAATCCATTCATGAGCTTAGCAATCAGAAGGATACATCTTTGGGATGTGCATTATGTTAGAAATTAAGAAATGCAATTCAACCTTATTCAAGTGTTGATATCCTAGTGTGGCACTGCTGTTAAACCTAAAAAGCTTGAGAGTTTATTTTAAAATGTATGAGTGGAATTCCCACTTTTGATTTTTTTTTTCCTATTAGAACCTCCTTGTTTCCATTTCTTCTACAGTAGAAGTTGTGAATTATTTATGTTTGAAGACAAGGTGATGGAAAAGCTAGAGAATGTCTTGCTAAGAAAAATTATATTTATTGTAACATGTTTTAAAATGCATTTTATTTCTATGTTGTTTTGCTTGGGGAGAAAAGTTGAAAATATATCTTAAGCCTGAATTTAGCTTGACCTTAAAAACGCCCAGTGAAAAGTTGATTTCTGAGCTTCTGCATGCTTTTCCTGTTCATCTCTACTGGCATTTACAGTCTGAAGCAATGGTTATAGTTGTGTATTAGAAGTTCAGATGGCAGAAGAAGTGGCAAATACAGAAGGATTTCTAAAATCTGTTAGTCGTGTAAGCTTGTACTGTGAAACATTTGTGTACAGACCAGTTCAAAATAATGAGAAATGTCATCCACATACATACTGTCAACAGTGAAACTGTCCAAGTTTGTGTCTGAGACTCCTGTATAGCCTTTTTCCTGTTGTTTTGCCACTGTCATGAGCCCTTCTGGTGGGAATTTCACTTGAAATGAAGAAAAATTGTTTTGTGGCCACTAGTTATTTAAATGTTATCTAACCTAGAGAGCAAAAGATCGTGCTTTTATTTTAGCAGTTCAAATGTGTAAATTCCGTAACATCTGTTATTGATCAAGCTGCATGGATTTTGAAGGTTTCTTACTTTAAATCATAGCAAAGTGTAACCTTTTAATCCACAGTCTTCTGATGCCTGAACTATTTTCTTCATGTGGGATATTTTTCGGTACACTGCTATCACCATTCTCTTGTGCTCAGTCTTCCTGTCATCTCCTTCTCCTGTTAATAGCTCAGGTACTGTCTGGTTTTTGTTGTCCAGGCTGTAATATACCTTGGGAAAAACAAAAGGTAACAAGTTTTTCATGCAAATGAAACTTTAACAGTTCGAGACTTTAAAACCATGCAGGACTGTAGGTGTTACAATAGGAAACCATTTAGTGGCTGAGAGGAAGAGGAGAATTACCCTAGCAGATCTGTCAGAGGTTGGTAATCCTCACCTGTTTCTCAGTCACTGGAAGTACAGTAGTATGGAAAAGATGAGCTCTCACTGTTCTTCTGTTTGTTACAACTTGTTTTTCTGGAAGACTGTGGGCTTCAGTGCAAAGCAGGCAATGGGGCATTCTGTTTAATTGCAGTGGTTGGCCATTTGATTTTCATTTCATTTGTAAACCTAAAATCCCTTGTCTTTTTTGTAAATAAAGCGGCATTACTAGCAGGCTGCATTCTCGTCAGTATTTTTCGTTTCTTTTCTGATGATAGAATCTAACATTAATGTGTCTAAATATGTTTTTGAGTATATACATTAATGGAACTCATGTCAGCATGTTTAAAGTGAGTTTTAATGTGTAAGTAAAGTGGAAAGACTTTAAAACAAATTATTTGGCTCAAAGCTCCATTTATATGGTGTATGTTTCAAGCTAATAATCAGGGCTTACTGTGGGTCAGCATGTCATATCCCAGTGGTGTCTAGTGAGATGGAGGGTTATCTTCTATGTCAGCTAGATAACCCTGTGAACAATTTGGAGCAGTGGAGATAATGGGACTGAATTCTGAAATGAGGTGGAACTCTGAAATGGGGCAGAATTCAGAACAGGAGCTGGAAATATCAGGAAATACAGGGCTGCATGTGAGCACCGTGCGGCTGCTCGTGAAGGCAATCACCTTTTGGCATCCATAGTCACTTGTGTTTGACAATAATCCTTCTTGATAAGCTGCAATTAAAATGTGAGAGAATGGCAAATCACGTACATATTAAAAGAAAAGTGAAGAAAAAAAAAAAAACACTTCCTTGCTACTGGCCCTATTTTTATTTATCTAATTTATTTTTAATTTTGATACAGACATTGCGCAATAATGTAATAAGTATTTTTGTCATGTTTTGGACAGCTTTTCTTAAGGCCTGTTGTCCACAATTACTGTGGTTTTTAAAGAGAATTTACAGTTTATTCTCCTTTTTTTCTTCACAAAATATAATTTTTATGTACTTGGAGGAAATTGTAGGTCATCTTTGTGGCAATAGACACACTTTTGTACTTCAGGTTTGGTTTGGTTTTTTTTTTACTCTGTATTTTACTGATTTTAACTTCATATATAAGGAAAAAGCCAAATCTGTTTAACATTTATGAAGAGAATAGTTATGTAGTCTCTGGTTTCATACGTCTCAGATGATGCAGCAGGCTTTCTGTTTGTTCACCTAAATCAAACTATTGATACCACAATTCAAGTAATTCGCTATTCTTACAAAATATGTGACTTACATGAACAGGTTATACACTACTTGAGTTTCAGGTTTGTGTCCAGCTTTAAAGCTAGCACAGTACATCCTGCTGAATTCCACTGTCATTTTGGAAACTGGACTACTGTATATATCTATTTGCAGCATGTATTTGGATAAATCTCAGGAGCACTGCTATTAAAGGCATTTTTCCCGCTGTCTGTTGTATCCCTCATCTTGTGTTTGCCATTCGTTTTTAGCCACAGCCTAAATGAATAATTTAGCACTGACGAGTGTATTCTTTCTGTTGCGTTTCTTCCCACACTGGATAACCTCAGCTGTAACTCGGAGCAAGAGCTTGGTGACTCCTGTAGCCTTTGGTCAGCCAGTAGAGGCCACTCACAGCTTGCGACTGAAGCTGGGCGGCGACTTGAAACTGAGGGTTTTGTTGTGTGCTTGGAGTTTGAATCCACACCGAGCCAGCTCAGGCTGCCATGAACTGTCATTGTACAATTGGTACCTGCAAAGGGCTCTGCTAGGAGTAATTCCGCTCAGATATGTAAATGCATTTAATATTGATGTTTTTCTGTTTCCTCTAATAAGTCCCACTGCAGCAAGAATAAAAATCACCTTCCTTACTTTGAGCAGACTCAAAGCAAATGCTTTGATGACATCCTTTGTTGCTGGTACAATCTTTACTGTCATTATATTATATTACTTTAACAAAGTAAGGAAATACTGTTACAGATTGCTTGGGGAAGGGAAAGGAGGGTCTTGTTTAAATGTTTTTCCCGGTTTTCCCAAATGGAACCAGCATCTCCCAGATCAAGGCTAGTAGACTAATCACTGCTCTGCTACTTCCTCCTCCCTGTATTACTGTGTGGGTAACTTACTTATTGATGATAATTTTACAAGTTAAAACATTATTTCAGCATTTTAGATTATTCTGATCTAAAAAAGGTACAGTCCCAACACTACTGAAATCAAAATTGCATTGATTTAGTGAAGATTTCATCTAAGAATAAGTTTTATATCTAAACAGACAGCTAAAATATCATAATAAAGATTTTATATATATGTATTTATGCAGCAGATTATTGCAGCATTTAATTAGTAGCTCTGTTTCCCAAATAAGGTAAATCTGGTTTGATTAAAATGAAATTTGTTAAATACTAGCTATTTACAGAGTACTGAAGTAGCAAACTTCTGGCAATTGTTTTGTTTCACAGCTGCCCTGAAGATTTCCCCTTTCCTAATATAAAATATTGGAATAGTGGTGCTGTCTGGTGTGTTTTTGCAGTCAGGAGAATCTTACATTTGCCTTTTTACAAGGAGTTGATTTAATTTAAAAATAAAAACTAAGAATTTCTGGTTTATATTTTCTTCTTGAGACTTATAAGTCAGTCCATTTTTTGCAGTGTTGTGAGCTGCTGTTGGAGAAATCATGCCACATAGTGCTATTTCATATTAAATATTAGGAATCTTGGAAGAAACTCTCATAATGGCTTCCTTGCAGATGGGAGAATTACAGTTTTCAGTTTACCTGATGCTTTCTCCATAGACCAATCTTTTTTGTTACATTATGCACTAGTTTTATTTCCTCTAATAGCTCCTCCAGTGTTACTGTATTACAGACCTAAAGACAGCAGGAATGCACTAATATTTATTATTGCAGTGCATCATTAAAACTTAGTCTGCCTATTCTATAGTATGTAAAAACTGGTCCCTTTGACAAAGATTTAGGACAAAACATGGTGTGTGATATTTTATGTCAATGTTACAGTTTAAAACAAACAAAAAATGTTACACCCAGGCCACTCTCTTTTCAAAAAGTACCTTTTTAAAAAAAATTTGTATTTATTTAACTTCAACTTCAGGTTTTATCTTAAAAGTAGCAGAGAAAAACTGTGACATAGCAAAAGTTTACAAAGAAATTCCCTTCTTTGCTTTTATACATGGGATTTACATTTTCCATTTTTCTTGAAGTAACTGGATTCAATGGTAGAGTTTTCTTCTTTTGGTCTCTGATATCATGGTATTCCTTTTCCATCTGAATCATCATCCAATCATTCAACTGAAAGCTGTATATCAAGAGATAGAGGCAGTTTGATCAGTTGTGTGAAAAGAAATGTAGAGAAAACTCTTTACAGTGTGTGAAATCACTGGAGAGATTGGGGAGCTGGGACATATTCTGTCACGCCAAGAATCTTACTGATTCTTATTTTCTCTCTTTAATACATTAAGAGAAAACAGTAAAACATGTACAGGGAGGTGCCTGTTTGGTTTAGGATTGAAGTCCATGCCTTTTGACCTGTTTTTCTTACAGTTTTTTTTCTTTCCATAACACTTGCATGTATTTTGCAAGCAGAATGGCAATGATCCACTGATTTTTGCAACACTGTGTTAGTAAGAGGTTAATTTTAAAGAAATATGACTAGAGTAGCAAGAAACTGGTATAGAACTATTCTGCCAGTGAACCATGTCTTCATGGAGACTTTGTAGAGTTTGGCTGAGCATCACTTAAAGGTAATCTGTACATTAAAGAGATGCTTCTCTGGAATGGTCAGTTTGGGCCCGTCAGCAAGAGTGTGATTTCAGAGGGAATAAAAATGTAATGGTAGTGTCAAGCAAGGGTTATGGCAATGTTCCAGTAATGTATACTGTGAAAGTTATTTTTGTTTTCATAGTTTTCTGTATTGCTCCAAGCCAAATATGCATCTATATTTTTTTTACATATGTATTTTAAATCCAGAACTTTGTTACGTGCATGTACTTTCCAAGGTTCCTAGTGAAGAAGGGGTATTAAATGAGTAATACTAAATAGATGCTGAAAATAAATAGGTATTGCTCTTAATCAGTGCTATAAAATGTAGAGAATAGATTTTTCTCTATTTCTTCCCTTGATATAGTTTGATATAATTTCCTATAAATTGACAATTGCCAATCTGTGAATTATGAATTTGACATTGTCGTTCTGTAATTTGCAAAATCCTGTTCTCCAGGATTTGATTTTAGTTGCATTTCATTTTGGAAAACAACTTCTTTGCAGAAAATCCTGCCTGAGAAAATTGAATTTGCTATGGAACTTTTTAAGCTGTAGTGGATCATAGGAGTTAATTGATAGAGCAGAAAAAGGAACCTGCTCTTTCATTTAGGAAAGCAGCTAGCTTATTTGTGTAATTACGGTCCAGCAAAATTTTACTGAAATTTTACTGGTTTTGCCTGCTATGAATGTGCCATATTGTGATGACTAAGCTAAGCTTTCTAGTCAAATACTTTCATAATTATGTGGCTTTTTTAAGCACATCATAGACTCATTTAGATTAGAAAGGACCTATAAGAAAGATTGAGTCCAGCCATAAACTCGGCACTGCCAAATCCACCAAATCATAGCGAGGAAATAACATCCTGTAAAAAATGAGCTCAGTAATATCTTTTCATTGCACATGCTATGGAGTGCTTGGCATAAAATCTAATTCAAGAGGCAAAAATATCATTTTCAGTGTTTAAAAATTACTTAATCTGTGAGAAACTTACTTTTTCAGTAATGGAAAATATATCTGAGAAACAATTATGAATAGGGCGTAGTCTGTGTTCTTTCAAAAATATTATGCCGTAAGATAAACATGAATTATAAACAGGGAATGTATTTCCTCACTTGATTGTGTGGTAACATGGGGAAAAATAAGGGACAAGAAGTATGGATGAGTATGCATATTAGGGTTGTTTATAGTATTTAAAATATTAAGAAAATACTGAGTCTTGAACACATACATACTTGGGAGCTTTGTATCATAGGTGTCGGAAAAAATAATGATTTTCTTTGGGCTATTCAGTAACTGAACATTAAAATATATTTCAAATGAGAAGTAAGCAGAATTGTTAAGTAACAATGTAGCATATTTTTGATTCGTGTTAATGTGTTGTGGGTTTTCATTGGCCCACGGTAGTACCTTTTCTTTAAACTACAGCACATGTAAATTAAAATAGTACTATCATATATAATTAGAAGATGCATACATTGATCTGGTAAATTGTTTCTTTTTTATGAAATAATGTTCTCTACAGGCTCCAGTCTTGAACACCCCTTAGCCTGTTCATTTAAAGTGGCAGTGTTCAGGCACCCTGTGACTGAGCTGTGGACTCTTTGCTCCCTGTCCCTCAGTGGTGTGAGCCACTCAAACGGGGTGATGATCTCGCAGTATCCAGCGCTGGTGCAGCCTCCCCTCCAGTGCACTTCTGGGCCTCACAGTTACAGGGTTGTGTGACTTCTAGAAACACAGATTGTTAAATAGTCTGCTAAGTAGCTAAAAATCTACTAATAAAGCTTGAAAGATATTATTGGGAATTTCCTAGGCATTTTAATGTCTCATAGGAAGGAACTTCTGAAGTCAGAATTCTGTTCATGTTGTGTTTGCACAGTTTTAAGTGTGCAATGGCTTTTTTCCACAAAAGTTTATCCATCAAAAAATTTGAAAAAAATCTACTGTATTTATATTATTAGAAATCATCGTCTAACAGATGAACAGATAGATAACAGCTTTTTTTTGCATGAATATAGAATCTGAGCAGTTGAGAGGGTATTTGTTTTGATTTTAGTGTCCTGCAACCTTCTGTCTCTTTGGAGCCACAGATGCTCACTTCTGTGGACATTCAGCAGATCTTTGGAGATTTTTGTAACAGTGAGGTAGCAGAAGAACATGGGCAGTGGGTTTTGGTTTAGCTTTTTACACCCTGGGTAAGTTTTGCAAACAGGAATTAATTTGTATTAACATATTGGGAATCTTACAGTAATCAGCAGTGAGCTTTATGCAAAGGTCTGTATGTGTGTACCTTGTGAGTTTGGTTTTATAAATATTCTGTGGCTGTGTGGTAGCTGAAGCCATCTGGGTTGTGCAGGAGAAAGCTGAACGCTGTACTTTGTGATCAGTTGTAACTGTATTCCAAGCAAGTTCGTATTCTCATATAAATTGGTGGAAAAACATACTTCTGTGGTTTCTATATTATTTTAAAACTGGCAATTTATCAAGTGAATTTTCTTGAAATTTCCATGCTTATTAAATTTCAGATTATGTATTTTGAGTAAGCTGGAAACTTAAACTTGTTTCCATAAGTATGGCTGCAGGTAAACAACCAATTTTAGTCCAGAAAATAGCTTTTGCTTCTGTCAACATGTTGTTTATTTTCTCCCTGAGATAAAAAGTTCAGTTTTCTGATATTTGTACCAAGATAAAGTCTGTAAACAAGATTAATATAGTGTGGAAAAGGTTGTCAGCAGCCCTGGCAAAGGAAATAAGTTGCCTGTACACAGAACATACTGTAAACTGAATAAAAGTGTCAGGTCCACCATGAGATAATGTGATCATGAACCTCTAACAAAGCATGACATAGGCACAGTCGGCTTTTCTTATAGCCACAGTGTAGAAAATGGATTACTGTATTCCAGGGATACCCACTGGAATAGCATGAAAACCTCATTTTGAGATTAATGCAGGATATAACTCTCAAGAGCTGAGCTGCATGCTTACCTGTAAAGTAGCAGTTTAGTTATCAATCTTAAAATTTGGAAATTACATATTAAAATACTGACTTATGTTTCCATGTCTGTCTTTGTGAATGGCTATTTCTCAGTTTTATTGTTAGATGAACTATGACATTGAAACAGTAGCATTTGGTCAGTGTTTTATTATCATCCTGTGGCTGTGTAAGGCCTTGATCAGTCTAGTAAAACAGTAAATTCCAAAAGGGAATAAAGCAGTAGGTGATGTTCTCCCATGTAGCTGCTGTGATGTCTTCTACTATGATTTGTGTGTTTGCATAGATTTTTCAGAGGTAAGATATTACCAATTCTTCTTAATCCTCGTCAGCCAGAAAAGTGACAGCACTTTATTGTTTCTCAATTCAGCCTAGAGTGACATCATTCTTCAGGTCAAAGAAGCAGATTTTGGTCAAATACTTTAAGCACTTGGAGCTCTCAAATTATTCAGCAAGCACTCTTTGAAAGTCATCCAGACTTGGAGCTCTGACTGCCCTGCCTTTTCTCCATTACACCACCAGATTAATAGGGATATTTTCCCCTAAGAGTTGGGCTCATTGTTCTTCTAATAACGAGTAGGCTGCCTTTATCCATGGATCTCCAGCTTATGTACTTTTGGCAAGCCTGAGCCATGTAAATATATTACCATTGAGTTTTTGTGGTCTCCTGTCAAAACTGGCAGAACATCTGACTTCATTCCACCTCTGGTTATCTCCTGACTATAAAATTGTGCCCAAGGAACTGAAAATTTGTTCGTTCATTATTTCCATCAGGAAGAGTTTGCCTGCTGCTCTAATTCCTTGAGCATGTGTATCATGAGTTGTCTCTTAGTTGTCTTCTGCTTTTACCTATCTACACATGCACGTGAATTAAGCATTTTGCGAAAGTTAAAATAAAGCTGTTTGAGTGCATTCTTGAGCAATATCAGAATGATGTCATCAGCAAAAGTCTGCACATATTCTCATGCATTCTGAAGATCATTCTTCAATTGAGACTATCACGTATTTTAGGTTTCAGTATATATAAAGCACTAGGCAAGGACTACAGTACAGTGTGGTAAAAATTATTTTACCTTTGCTTTCTATCCCTTGTCAACCTGAATTTCAAATTTTCAACTTAAATCCCAATTTGTGTTGGGAGGCGTTTTTTCAATAAATTTATTACTGTATGAGCCATAAATAAGGACAGTATATTGCCAATGATTTTCAAAACATCTAATTTTCATTTTTTGGACGTAAAGTACTTCATGGACTTTACAGAAAAGTAGCTTAGGTCTTTGACATCTGTGTCTTTATGTCTGACATCCAATCAGAATTGCACATAAGGGATTTTGCTTAATCTCATATAGCACTTTCTGCACTCAGGCTTTACTTCAAAATTGCAGGTATTGCTAATTGCATTTACTGTATCTAGTATACTGTGTCTATTTTGTGTTTAATGTTTGTGATGTATTTTCTTAATAAGCAGTCATTTTGTGCCTATGCTGCCCCATTATTCAAAGACTTTTTTCCTTCATGTTTCCATTAGATAACTCCAGGACCAGGTGGTAGCAGGAAAACGGTTCACTTGTCCCAGGATTCTCTTCACCATGAGTGAGTATCAGTGATGGGAGTTAGAACTTTTTGTTATTGTTTGCTTTACAGTGGTACCTTTGTCCCAAAGCCACATTTTACAGCTGCACAAACATGTGGTGAGAGCCTCAGCTCAGTTACGTGATGGTCTTTATTTAATAAGTGTGTTTAAAATCCTTTTTATTTTATTTTTTGTTTCTTAAGGAAACATGAAATTCAGTGCTTTGTAAATGTGTTTTTATTAACTAAGTATCCTTTCCTAACATACAGACTTGTTTACAGCTGGATAGCAAACATGGGATGTATGAAAATACATAAGCATCACATCTTCGAGTTTTTTGTGTGATGTATCATGTGAGGAAGAAGTTTATCATAATTTTGACAAAAAGATACTGAATTCATTGTTTAAACACCTGTAAATAGGGAATATAATTCACTTGGTGTAGTTACTCTAGTGTGTCATTACTGTAAACTCTTATTTTCTTCAGCTGACAACACTTAACAGCATTATTTATTGGTTATATCTTTTGAATACTTAGAAGACTAAATTTTCCTTTATTTTTCAAATCAAAACTCTAAAACACAGACATACGTGATGAGGAAATAGTATAGTTGGAGATATGTGTTCTAACTGCTACTACATACGTCGTCCACAGTTTAAAACAAAACTTGCCAAAGCAGAGGTATTACAGACATCAGCTCCTCAGTACCAGCTGTTTTACACCACTAATCCACCTCTGTTTCATCTCATAACTTGATAATGTGTGTGTAAATTCAAGAGGTTGTGATTTCATAAGTTATTTCTGCGATTAAGTAATTCAACTGTTATTTTATGGGGTTTACTTCTGCTTATTTTATTAAAAGAAACAAGTAAATATTCTATAATTAGAGGAATGGACAGAAAGGTGAAAGTGTGATGTATCATTTTCCCATTAAAAAATGTCTTATTCTTTATGAAGGGGTTTTAATATCTAAATATGAGATGCGTTCAAATTACTTTGATGTGCTTTTCCACTAGAAATATGTTTTACTGATCATTTAGTCTGTAATCAACTGGTTTGCCATAATCCACAAGAGTTTATGTGGAGGATACCCCAGTTTGCTGCTTCTCCTTGAGCATTTGCTGTTGGCACAGGTCAGACACAAGACACTCTTCTATGTAGAATTCAAATCTATCCCATTGTATTTCTGATTTTCATCAGCCCCTGGATGTTTGTGACCTTATTTGTTCAATCACTTGCAAATGTGATGTTTTTACTTTTCATCCACTGCCAGCATCAAAGTTGTGTATACATGAAATCCCCCAGTTTTCACCAGATTTTGAACTATTGAGTACAGTTGATGAATGTTTTGTGTCAAAAATATATGGATGTCTACCTTGTCTGAAGGTATACTTTTGACTTTATTCCAACTTTTGACTTATTTCCAACTCCTTTTCCTTAATTACCTTAGAAGTAGAAAAAGCAATATGGTGGTTTTGGTGGCAGCTTGTCTTTTGTGCAAGAATGAGAGGGTTGACTGCTCATTGTCAAACTCAGACAAGATGAGTGACAAGAAGCCACAAAACTTTCAGATTTGTGACTTGAAAATAAAAGGGATTTAAACCAGACAATTCCATGGAATCTGAATCTTTTCAGTATACTAATTAAAGTAAAAATTGAAGTGTCATTATATGGCTGCTTGGGGGAGAAAATGGGACTGAATTGTATTGAATGGAACTGTTTCAGAAAAAGCATGGCTAGGTTAAGCTTGTAATCTTTGGTTACACTTCTAGAGGAATGTGCAGGCATAATAGCAGATAGTGGGATGCTCTTTTTTGTGTGATATTGCAATGGATGGAATTATTTTATCCTTTGACCAAAATCTATAGCTTGCTTACACAAATAGTATGTCGATACTACATGTAACCTGAGATCCCCCTTGTTGTGGGAAGTTTTTTTTTCTTTCTCCTTTTCCTTTTGGAAGTGTGCAAGTTTGCATGATGCTTGCCACTGCTCCATTCAGATGGTAATTCAGGTCTATATGACCACAGTGTGTATGTGAGCCAGTATTGTTATGCTTTCACTGCTGTTGAGGGAAGAGGCACATTGTGACATCCCTGTGTGTCAAAGTCTTATTCCGAATTTCCATCTCTATGAAGTAAGGCTGCCAATAGCCACAGTTTTGCAGTTGTATGGAGATACGAAGCCACTAGGTTTTCAGACTTGGCATTTCACTTTAGATTCAGACTGAGACCTCAGTTTGTGAAATAATACGTTAACAGCTATCAGATAGTCCAAACTACTTTTCAGCTATAATCATTATTAAGTACCACCTCAGTACTAAATATGGAATTACTTTAATTTATAGCATGTGCATTGCAGTATATTAAAATACCATCATTTAAGTATTATTTTAGCTTGTTTGACAAAATATAATTACCTATAAAGCCAGCAGCTACTCAGAAGTGAAATCTGTGACGCATCCTTTCAGAACTGTTACAAACTTAGAGAGTTCAATAAAAATACCCCATTAAAATAAAGCATAGCCAAAGGCTGTGTTTTCCTGGCAGGTAATAAAATACCCAAAAGCACGCACAGACTGGTCTTATGACAGCATGTGCTTTGTTAGTTATATTGTTAAACCTGTCTTTCCTTTTTCTCCCACAGTCACTGGTTTAGCCCTGGGGCTAGGAAGGAACATAGCCAGGTAAGAACTGCTTTGATCAAGAACAGTTTACTTGAGATGTATAAAGAACTTTAACTACCTCTACTCCAGAGGTAGTGGGCTAATATTTTAAGAAATTGTAAACAAAACAGGTGTAATTTCATATCTTCTTGTACGCAGACATATTAACAGCAGTGTATTTCCAAAATTCTCTTAATTAAAAATCTTTAATTAGTCACTTAATTTCACTTCAGTATTCTTGAGGTTTTAACGTTTAAATGAAAATTCTGATTTTTTTTTTTTTAATGATTTTGTCAATTGTGGTATCTCCGAATGTTACATTTCTCAAAATGCTGGAAAGCAAAACATTTTGCTCCCAAAATCAAGAAATACACAACCAGTTACACAAGTGGGGAGGCTTCTACAGGAAGATCTTCAATTCCATTTTTCTGCATTCCACTGGTTAATATGGAATTGCAGCAGTAAAAAAGGAGCTGTTAAATCTCCATCATGGTGCAGATATTGGTAAAAATACCATACTGGTTTGTCTGTTGAGCCTCTACAGTGCAGTCCCTGGGAGATCCAAGCCTAGAGATGTGGTTGCAGGAATGGGAAGCCATGTTCCCTATTTGACTAGCAGCATGGTACTTAGTTCTTTAGCTTGCCTTCATACATGGAGAAATACTTGTCTTTGTGGATGGTAGTGTGGTCTAAACAGAGCATACTGTCCAGGACTATGAAACGTGAAAATAGATCTGCTCTCTTTCCATAGATGTATAGTTAACTTCAACTGTTCAGTAAAAGTAGCTGAATATATCATTAATGCATTGAAGTTTAACACAAACTTTCCATTTTTTTAAGTTGGAAAAAATTGATGTAACAGTTGATTCCATTAGATCTGTGCCAGTTTGCTGGTACTTTTGCAAATGTGAATAGATTTGAAACATCAAAAGGAAAAAAATCTGAAGAGTCTTTGGAAGGTTCATTTTAGGATGATCCATCGTGAACACTTGTTGCTCCAGTAAGTCATAGTTTAAATCTTTCCTGTTCCCTCCCCTTTCTTTTGAACTCCAGAGCCAGCAATACTGCTTACCCAAAACTGCCAGAGTGGATAAAACACAGCAGTTTAGCTGTAAATTGTGAGATTCCAGCATGTTACAATAAGCTGACTGACAATTAACCTCTAAATAGACAGCTTTATATAATTCACATTTAACTCTCATTATTTTGAAATAGTGTAAGAAAGGTCTAAAAAATAGGTTGCTGTGAGTTTGATAAATTAATCAATTTTTCTCTGATAATAGTAGATTTGAGTTAATTTTGTATTTTACGTGGGTTTTTTCATCTTTTGTAAGAGCTGTATTTCCAGAGCTTATCTGAAGTTAACTGAATTTGTAATTTACAGATTACTAAAGAATGGTGAAGTAAAGCTAATGTCACAAATTATAGATGTTACTGGTACGTAATGAGTCTCAGCTTTTTTTTAAGACAGAAGAAGAAAAGAAATGAGTGTGATGATGTAATGTAATTTTGACAACCAATAAAATTCTCACTAAATTTATTTATATAGTAAACTATTTTACTGCATCTGAGAACTAGATAGTTGAAATTACAAGAAGCATTTCTTGTACAAGAGGGAAGCTGTAGAGAGTTGAGGAAAAATTGTTCAATTTTTCAGACTGGTGGCATTTTTTGGAGTCCATACTCATCTACAACAATAAGGGTTGGTGGGCCAAGTCTTAAAGTTGGTCATTTCCTAATCTCCACAGGATTTTTAAGTGTCTTTGCTGTGAATATTAGGTCCATTTACCTCTCCTTTGTTTCTGAACAGTCTTTCATTCTGTTTTTTCTTCAATATATGAGAAGCTTCAAGCAACATCTGTGGGGGTTTTATACTGTCCAGTTTTAATTTCTTTAGTATAGCATTCTCATGGTTGTTTTTTACTGTTAGTGCACCTTGACTTGTCTGACAAACTTCATAATGCTGGAACTGGAATTTTGAGTGTTGGAGATAACCTGAATGAAAAGTCTTCCTTTATTTGTCTAAAAATAAAAATAAATCACAGCTTGTTTCAGAAGCTGAACCACCATTTCAGTTAAACAAATCCTTCGCTATTCCTACTTCCTCACTATTACAGGAAGCTTTAATACTGTGCTTTTGTTGATTCTGCAACTTGCAAATTACTAAAGCTCCTGGGGCTTAGAAGAGTTTATAACTGTTTCGTAACTGTTTAGATAAAAGTGCTAACCTGAACAGTTTTTTGTAAATTAAGTGTCCTCCAACAGTTCTAATTATACAATTTCAAAAATTTAAATTGAAATTGTGAAAATTATAAAATTTTACAGATAATTTAAATGTGAAATTGTGAATTGCATGGCTTTCTAATATGCTTTGAAAATGCTTTAATTCTTACATTTTCAATTATTTAGGCATTTTAAATTGATGGATATATATATTTACATATTAGCTACTATTGTAAAATTCTCTTAATGTCCATCTCAAAGTCATGGGTGAAAACTATTGACAGTTACTCAAGAGAGGAAATAAATGCATTGTCAGGATAAAAATTCTAAAAAGCAGATAAAGGCACTGTTTGTGAGACTCTTCTGAACATGTTTTTTTTTAACAGCTTCAACTCCTGCGAGACAACCGCTCGGAGAGGGGACACAAGAAGAACAGCTCTGTAAAAACAGCCAGCAGGTAAGTTAATGTGGCAGCTGCCTTTAGTACACTTTATGAATTAGTTGATTTCTCAAATGTTTATATAAAACTTACACTGTTCTTTTGGGATATTTTCAAAGATCTTCTGGGTTTATTTGTAACTTCTTTTGAATGGTGTAATACTTTGCCTTATAAATATTAGACCTTTTTTGGTGACTATATGCAACTGCACTTACTGAACTTAATCTCTTTAGAACATCAGAATTAAATGGATGCCAAAGTAAGGTTTGTGCTTCTGGCATGTAAGTTAAGTGCTGGAAACATATAAAATTATATTATGCCTATCTGAAATCAAGAAGATAACTCAAATACTATACCATTTAAATTGTTCTTATATTTTGACAATAAACATTTCATTGTGGAGACTTAATAAAAACAAATCTAATTCTATTCTCCATCTTCTTTCCTTCCCCTCAAAAGACAAAAAATTCAAGACTGAACTTACTGATACAGGAGTCTGTTTCTAGAGGGGTTTTTTTTTTATGTACAAGTCACCTGCTGAATCTATTCTACCAAATAATTATTTTAATTTTAGCATTTCTTCAAATGAGAAACTACAGAAATGCTTCTCATGCTATGCACAACACCTTACACAATTTCTGTGTTGTTCTGTAAAGATGGCAATGTGCTATGAAATTAGTTTCTTCAAAAAGTTGTAATAAATTTATATCATCGTGTGGTTCTATGGTACCACTTGAGACAATTGTCTGTCAGTCAGTTGATTTTTAGTATATATGCAATCACTCAGACCAAAGATTTTAATATTCTTAGGTGCTTGCCTTGCTGATTACCTGGAAAGGGAGACCAATTTTTTTTTTTTTAATATGCATATTAAGTATTAATCTATTTCATTGTATACAAGTTCTGGTTACATGCTGTCAAACATAGGTTACAGAAGTGTCAGTCATTCATCTATAGAAATTTTGATTACCGTTGTCTATCAAACGTTTTGTATTAAAATTCTGAAAATTTCTGCTTAGATTTTCTGGCAAGCGCACTTGTTAAATGATATTTTCACTCCAAATTTTAGAATAAGTTAACTTTAGATAGAATTTTCACCATAAATGCACTCTTATTAGCAGCCTGCTTACACGAAACTGAGAGTATAAAGTGGGTATAACGTGAACAGTCAGAAACAGATTATATTCAGAGTTCTTTTAGGATCTTTTTTATGCCGTAGCAAAGTAAAACAGAGTTTGAGGAATTTAGAATCATGTATTTGTTATCCTTACTGTCGCTGTTGTACCCAGGATGGTGAGAAACAACACAATCAAGATCCGGAGAAAATGGCTAATTTAATTAATTATAAATTGGTTTATATAACTTGATTCCCAAGAGTAGCATTGTACTATTGGTCCCTTGGTCAACCACCTCCTAGAATGGTTGGTGGAGGCTATTCAACACCCATTTTAAAATATTTTCCTCAGTGTACCATAACAACACTAACTGAACAACAGCAGGTGCAAAGATAAAGAATTAGTTTACAAAAACCCGTAGCAATGTTTTGCATAGTTTTTGTGAGAGACACGGAGTTCTCACAGAATGCTGCAGAAAGCTGAAAAATCCCTCCATTAAAGCTTTTCAGTGTCCACACCTGACCAGTGAAGCTCTTGGAAACTATTACCTGCGCAAGCAGTTAGAATAGAGATTTGTAAAATGGCATTAAATACATAAAGTGATCTTCAACCTCTCTTCACGTCCAGTCAACAGTACCTTAATAGACTCTTATCCCAATAAACGTGGTAGTTTTGTGTAGAAGTAATAGGTGGCAAATCCAAGACTGAAGATTAGCATTTTCCAAAAAACATCCGTATTGTTAAAGTAGCGCTTATGTAAACTATTATTACAATGTATTACAATGTACATAAAGCCACAGTCCAGATTCATCCAAATAAGTCAGGTTATTTCAAAATAATTACTTGTGCTCTTTCAGAAAACTACCATTCTCTCTGTCTAACATAGAAACTCAAAGTGACTTTAAAAAAAAAAAATTCAAACGACTACAGAAATCGTGTTTTTAATAGGCCATCTGCTGTCTTAGGATATGAAAGCATACAGTCTTGTTTACATTATATATATTAAACGTATACGGACACTTCCAGCTACTTCAGATGAGCAATCCCTTAAAAAGAGGCATACAAAAAGTGGTGGCTGTGACCATAAATTGTCTTACTCTTTGTTGCTAAATGCAGTGAGAGAACAGCAGCAGTGGACAAGTTTTGGACATTCTATAAAAATATTGTACTTATCCAGAATACAGCTCTTCTTATTGCAAGACTGAGTTTTTGTGGGTCTTTTTTTAATATACTTTTCAGATAACTGCATTTCTTGTTCATTTGCCATTCTGGAAGACCTTTTTTTTGTTTTTCTTATGTGTATTGAGATGTGTACACACATTTTTCTATGCTTGCCTTGAATTTTCTTACCCCTTTTGGATGACTGAACACAGTTCTTGTCTCAGCATGTAGACAATATGTAAGTACCCTTATTACATTAGATCAGTGACTTGTGGAATAATGTACTCTGTAAAAACATCAGAAAGGTGTGGAGCTCTAAGCGTGGCAGTGGTCTGCAGCTGTCTCATTGTGGTGGAATCATATTATCTGGGATGAGCTTCACTGTACTGGGTTTAATGTCTTAGGTTTCTTCTGTCAAAATTAATGATAATTATCTAATCCTGTACAAGCTATCATGAACTTTTGCTAGTGCCAAGATAATCAGATTGTAGAGAACTGTTGACATGGCTACTGATGGACCAGATGTGGGGGACAGTCCTGCTCCACAAAACTTAGAACCTGAATAGATTAAATTACACTGATACAGTTCAATATATCTATTTATGCTACCTATACAGGTAAGATTTAGTCTTCAAATATGTAGTTTTCCCATTCATTATTTAAACTATTAACAATACTAAAAAAGACTCGTAAAAGCTGCATTTCTGTCTCCTGTAGAGCCTTGAAAAAGTTCTCTGTTTACATTATCTCTCTGCATTAGGGTGGGAACAGTCTCCTCTCCAAATCAGCTACACTGCTTAAAGGATAGATAATTCTTCCAGCTCCTTGTTTTCACCCCTGTTCTTTCACCAGTAGAGGTTTTTTGTCTGAATTTTTTAATATGCTTTGGGCAAAACCAGCCTGGTTAGCTCAACTCACCTATTTAAATTAAATTGGCTGATTTTGTACAAACCATATTAAGGCGTGCTCACATGATTTCTTCCTCCAGCAGAGCTGTGGAGATGATAATCTCCAGCAGATGTGTGATAACAAATAGCTTGGGATAGTAATGTCTTCATCTGGCGCAGTTGTTAGCAGACCAAATGTCTGTCTGTAGCCCGAGGCAGTGGGCAAACATGATTGAGTTACGGGGAGCTAACAAGTTGCTGCTTGGCAGCTGAACTGCCGGAGCTGATCATGGGCTCTTTGCCTGCTCCCCTAATGAGGTAAAATACGTTTTCTTAAGTCACTTCCTTAAAATTTTACAGAAGAAGCGTTTTACCTAAAGGAGATTCCTTATGGCTGAGAGATTGCTTTGATCAACAGTGGGGACAGTGTTGCAGGATATTTTGCTGAACTGCTGTAACATGATTTTGAACATGTGATTGCGTTGTTAACTATGTGGGGGGACCTCCATCACACAACCATCTCCCTGTCTTTAAATACAGAATGTACTTATCCTCACAGCACCATTATGAAGAGGGGAAGTACTTTTATCCTCATTTGACAGAATAACCAGAATACTTAACCAATTTAGTATTTTGCTTTTGGTCATACAGTCAATGCTGTAACTAGGTAATTTATGCTGTAATCTAGAAGCAAGAGAATTGCGGGTTGGGAAAACAGTGGACTCTGAATAAGTTACTCTCGTGTAATTATTTTCTTTACATAGAGGTCTTGTGTCATATTTCTTTTGTAGTGTGCTCCTGTTAGGTACCATGAGTTATTTCATCTATGTATTTATTTTTTCCTACTGTATTACAACTATAATTTGATACATGCCTGAATTGGGAAACTGAAAGGTAAATAGCGCCCAAGTTTTTACCACTTAGTAATTTTTTTGGTTGAGTCTTGATAATTCTGTGTTGGCTTTCTACATGCCCATGTTCCCCCAGAGATGTCTAAAAGAGGAAAAAAAAATCTACTTTTAGTTCCTATGCGGTTCATTCCTGGCTTGAAAGAAGACTAAGTCATACTCACAAAACTGGTTTCAAGGTGGAGTAGAATTTTACATGTCAGGTTTCAGCTACCTAACTGAGGCTGTGTTAAGAATTTGATCAATGTAGCAGCAGCTTAGCATGAGCTAGTTAGCCAGTTCTTGTGGCTGCAAAGTAGACCATGGCTTGAGGTTGAGGTAGAGTACCTTGATATTTCTTTAAAAATCAGCCGGATGTCCCTACTTGGCCTTTACTATAGTGTGACAGGAGTACTGTGTGCCAGTCCTCCAGTGATCGCCTGAGCTGGCCAGAAGTCTTTGAAGTCTTTTCCTGCCATGGTGAAGAACACAGGCTGAATGAAATTCCTCATGTTTTTTGCAACTCTCACTTTCCCTTCTTTCACTAGCTGTTTTCAGTCCAGTTTAAATTTGTGCCTTGTGCTGATACAAGAGGGTTACTCTCACGTCTTTTCACTTCTTCTGAATTCTCTGTGAATTAGTATTTAAAGAAAGCTTGTAAGAGATAAAATGGCACTAAACCTGAGGAGAGCTTTTCAAAAGTGTGTCATTGTTTTGGTTAAAATTGCAACTTTCTGTCTTTCCCAGTTTTAAAGGATAAACCCTATTTATGCATTTGTACAGCACTTGTTCATTTTCATCTGATGATACAGAACATGGTACTTTTTTTACACAGATGTGACAAATAACATTACAGCTGCTCTTTATTTGATCTTATAAAGAGACAAAGATGTGCAAGAATTCTGCTTGCCCCCTGTTTCCCATCGTGTCATCTGTTGTTTGGGAAAGAGTCCTAATTTGCAACAGATACAAAACTATTTGTCGAGGTGCAGGTTTGCCAAAAATAAATGAAACCATTAATTACTACATTTTTTGAGCAGCTGTTAATGAATTGGGATAAGAAAACTGTATATTAGACTACTGGTTAATTACAAGAACTGTAATTGTTTAATGTGGCTTTTGTGGAATGAAATTACAATACCAGAGGAGGTAAATTCAGCCAGTTTTTGAAAATTATACACAAACACGTGCACATACTTACACTGCAGAAAAGCAAAGGAATGCATAGCTGTTTTATTAGGTGATTTGCTTCTGCCATCACATGAACACATGTTCTCAACAAAAATACTTTGAAATAAAGTCATATTTAAACATGCCTTTTAATTCAAGTGTAAAATTATTAAAGGTAGTAAGTTAATGTCTTGTAACCCCAGAGCTAATAATGCAGGAGATTCAGATACAACATTAAAATCCAAATGTGTTTACATCATTAGAAATTAACAACTAAGCAGTTTTATCTCCTCTTTGGAGTGCCATGAAGCAGTAACTGTGCTGTTATGATTGCTGCTTAATAATATTTGCAGTTCCAGATTAAATTATGTGAATGTTTGAGGACACATTGCTTCCCTCCCTTGCTGTCACCCTCAGGGACAACATTATTCCATCAGTTTGGTATTTTTCTTCTCTGGAAAGGATAAAAGATGGTGCTGTTTTGGGAGACGGCAGTTCCTGATTGAGTTTTCTGTACCATGGCCTTATTTGTAAGGTGCTGGAAGGATTTTCACTTGGGAGAGGAGGACAGGGCGATGACAGTTTAATTGTTATTTCAGAATGTAGCCAGTGTGTGATGCTTAATTTTATGGAAATCTTTGAGCCTCAGTAGTGTTTCATGGATAGATTTAAAGTATCTATTGAATAAATGGCCATTAATCACCTAATGTCTTTAAAGTGTTGCCTTTTAACTCGACTTCCATAATGAGAACTTTTGCAAAAATAGAAGAAATTCTGAACTATGCTCTGTTATAAAAATATGTTTTTCCATTAATTCCATCTGAGTAATTTCTTTGGCATCTTTAGTGCAAAATTGGGTGCAAAACCACAAGCTGAATTAGTTGTTCTTGCACTAGAATCTAATATACTTTATAATAAGGTACATAAACAAGCTGCTAAATGATACTGAAAATTCATCATTTAAAATGGAATTCCAGTTACACGAGAGTATGCTAACTAACAAAAAGTTATTTTTTCCTGATTTTAAAAACATGTATAGTAAAGAAATCAGATAACCTTTAGAAATTACGTACCTCTGGATCCTCCTGCTGTGCTGTCTGGATTGAATTTTTCTCCTGAATGAACTGATAGCAAATTTCTCACTTTGAAGTAACCAAATTTTAGCACATGGTATGCTTGTTTCTCACATTCAGCTGCATTAGATACTCTGTCTTGCTCTCTTTTTACACAGGTTTGTGCTCCACAGCTCAAACTTTGCTTGTCTCATCTTACCTGTTAAAATACTAGTGGCATAAGGATAGAGTTAATTTGTGCTTCTGAGGTCTGAAGACCCCTCCTGCTTTGTAAGGTCTGAGGAGGAGCTGTGTACAGGGTCTTGCACTGTCGTTCCACAAACGGTTTAACCTGTGGCTAAGCAGCACTGCAGTCAAGGAGGTTGTTCTGCGCTCTGGTTTTCCACCACTCCTTTGTCCCATTGTCTCCCCCACCATGAGAAATTTGGTTTTGTCTCTCTGTTTCACCACAAAGGCACACAAAAGCTGTATATCATAGGAATGGAGATGAATAGGTGTGCATGAAGGAAGGGTGGGTTTCCTCTTTCTGGTTTTATTGCACATTAAATCGTGCGATTTTTACATTAGGTTCCTACTAATCTCAAAGGGATCCCTGAATCTCATATGTGTAAATCAGTATCCCCTGGTGCACGTTCACTAAAATTCTGAGGCATAGGCACACTGTCTTCTATTCAGACTGGGATTTTGTGTAAGGAGAGAAAGAGTTTAGAAGAAAATTTGAATAGTTCCTTTCAAATTACATAAAATTTTCATGTTTGTCCTCCATTTTTGATCCATATTTGGATTTTTAGTGTTGCTTCTTATTCCTTACCTGTTTTAAAATATTTTGAACACAACACTAATGTTTGCAATAATTTAACCTAACTCTGTGTGACTGTAATCCAGAACTTTAAGATGTGGTTTTTAAAATATTTTTGACAAAATACATTTGTCCCATACTGAGTTTATTTAGTGAATATCATACTTGGTAAACGAATATGTATCCAGAAATACCCGGAAGAAATAATGTAGCTGAGTACACTATCCAGTCCTTCCATTAAAGTATCTGTTCAAATCTGCTTACTGCTCGAGTCATAAAGATATTTTCTAAAACACTTCAGAGCTGGATTGAGGCCCATATCTCTCAAATAGCAACAATGTTGTTGCAAGATGAAGAAGAAACCAAAGAATATTTGCTTTAGAATTTGTGAAACAATGTTGTCCTGTAACAGAATGACATTCTATTACTGCGACCTCTTTTCAAACTACATTTCACTATTGCACAAATATGAGCTTTTTTTTTATCGTGTATTGCTTGACACAAAACAATAACGGACCTTGCCATCAAAAATATTTGGAAATATTCTAAATGAATATGAAATTTATGTTCTGAGTTAGTTTAAATATTAATTTCCTGTATTGAAAATGTGAAATCCTGTCATTTGTTGAAGAAAACGGAAAGTTTTTTGCTATCTAATTTTTGACAGAAGTGTATTTTTTGGGTTTATTTCCTCAGTGTTCCTTGGTGACTTGTTTGTACACCAAGATATTGGTTTGGATTTGCCTTTGTGTAATTCATATACTTTTGATCAATTCCAACTCATGCCCAATTATATTACACTAAATTAACATAATTCAACAGATGTTGATATTTAAATGTTTTCTGGCATTCACATCTTGGACAGCTGTCTTAGAGCTTGGGGAAAAGGCAAACATTTAGAGTTAAATGCTGAACATATGCTTAAATTACTAATTAGAACCAAGAAAAAACAATGCGTTATCCTTTCTGAGGGCAGTAGGCCTCTACTACAGAATTATTTTTGTAGGGTCTTTTTTCATAAATAAAGTGCATAAGTGACTTGAGTATGGGTGTCAAAACATATGTAGTGATGCAGGTTTTTATTTTCCATCGTGCGCTAAAATTATGCCAGTGTGAAGTTGAATGTGTCGATTTGCAGTGTTCAGATAAATTTTGGACAACTACTGTGTCTGAATGGCAAAAGTGCTGCTAAAGATAACAGAAGGGAGTGTGTTAGGATCTAGTATTTATTAGGTGATGAGGTAATCTGATGGGCCAGGGAAAGATTGTATTCTAGTCATAATAGGATTGCACTAGGACCTTCAATAATACAGGTATGTCACCCTTATGCTTGAAGTTATGTTGTGAACAGATTGGATTCTGTGAAAGGAGTTTGATAGAGTTGCATGGGTTTATCACATCTTTTTAAGGTGTAATAAAAGGGAAATAAAGTGCATAGCTCTTCTGGTTAGTGTAATGGTTTTCACACTTGCAGAGGTAGGTGAAGCAATCTATTATATAGATGATGTCATTCTTTAGACAAGTTTGAAGAAAAGGTTTACTGTTTGTAAAGGATGAGGAGGAATCATGCATGGAACTGATTTCATGTTATCTGAGAAAAGTGACACGAAAGCAAAAGAAGGCATGTGCCTTCTTTAGAATGGACAGGAAGCCATCCCTCTCTAACTACCCATGGGGCACATGCATTACTGTACTTGCTACCCTTCTCTGGTTGTTCAAGTAGACACCAGGAACTGCATTCATGTTTTGACAAGCTGTGTACCACAAAGGAAAGAAGATATCTTTCCTTACAAAATTCCTTAGCCGTTGTTTTTCATATATTTTTCCTCAGAAAAAAACGTGCCTTGCATATTTCAGTGTAATATTAGGAAATCATCATGCATCTTGTCTGTGGTTGTATTGATACACATGCCAGAGGCAAAGATTAAGTATTAGTTATACCTAGATAATACAGAATGGTCTTCCCAAATTTACAGCCCCAGTTGCTTAGTATGTATATTCGGAGTGATACCTTTTAATGCAATCCATGCTTCTGGAGACTCAATCAAATGGAAATGTAGAACTTTATGTTTGTCTTAATTTAATTAGCTATTAGTGTTATGAGATGTTTAGAAAGACATATATAGTAGCGTTTTAATGATGTTTACCTCTACACTTATCATAAACTGTTCCATTGACTCCGATGCTCTTGAAGCCATTGTCTGTCACCTGTGGTAATTTAGGAATGTACAGTAAGAGTTAAAAGTTCCTCCAAACTCCCTTATTTAAGCAGCACTAATGGATGTGTTCCACTGGCCACCAGATACAGCAGTGTCTGCGTTTTAAACCGTGTAAAAACAAGATAGGCTGTACTACAGGTCCATTCTGTGTAAGGAGAATCATTTATGTGATATTTTTGTGTAAAAGGTACTTAAATAATGAGAGGTTTGCTCAGAGTATTTTTTGATTTTTATGAAGTTGAGCTATTCTACACATTCCATTTTTTTAATCATTTTATTGGCTTGTTTCCCTGTTCCACAATTGAGTTCTGTTTTTTCTATCTTTAACTGCTGCTGTGAACATTGCTTCACACTCTCCCTGCTCCATTTCAGTTTGTAAGAAATTGCCCAGTAATTTCAAGCTTAAAGTGAGTTGTCGTCCCTACTGCATTCTCTCTACAATCATATCCATATGAATAGCTATTTTTTATCCATGTTTTAAGACTGGGAACTGACAGTTTCAGTTAGATTTCCCCTTCAAAACAATTCTCTCAAGTCCCTTCTAAAACACAAACCAGTTACCTTTTGTCTTTTTGTGGTGTCTTGTGAAAGAAGTTCACTTAAAAACTTTCATCAAGCCTCTCCATTAGCTGAAGCATTCAGTGCTGATAAACTTGCAGAGTTCTACAGCCATCTGCAGGAATGCACTGATACTGTGGCAGAACGGGGTGTCACTGTTTACTGTGTGTTTCTTCCTCAGGTGAGAGATGTTAATTGCAATGTAATGGATAGGCAAGTATTGATCATTACCGATTCATCTAATTATGGAATAGGAATCAGTCTTCTTGAAAACATTATTACGTCATGATAATATGCTGCATCAGATTTTCCAAGTTAGTGTTCAGAAATTTGATAAATATTGTTAAACAAAAAACACTCCTTCACATCTGCCTTCATTAGTAAATTTTGTTTTGTTTTTTTACACTTGGGATGATAGTGAGTGCAGAAGCAGGTAATAAACCAGAGAGCTAGAACACATGTTCAGGGGTATCTGCTGTCCTACAGCCATTTTATTGTGTTGTTCTCAGTGACTGGTGAACTTTCAACTCTGATAGTAGCAAGGGTGATACTACCAGTGATAGAGTGAAGAACCCCACTGGGTCCTCAGTTGCTCAGAAGGTGGATTGCATTTAAAGCAGCTCAGCTGTAGGTTCCCCCACAGAACAAGATGTTTATTTGGAGAATGTAACCACATGGTCCATGGACTGCAGAGGTCAGGGTAGATAAAAATCTGACATGTCCTGTTACAAATGTCTTGGAGAGGTGAATGTGTGTAACTGCTGAAAAGGCATTCATCAAAAATATTTGCCTGTGGAGCTGTGAAAATTACAGAAAAAGAGATTGTGTTGTGTAGGCACAGATATAAGTGTTTGGGGAGCTTAAAGAGACAATTCTAGGCATGTTACCATAGTAAGGGCAATTACCTTGAGAAAAAGAAATGATAAAGAGACTGCAACTATTTAAGGAGGAAATAGCAAAATTTCCGTCAGAGGCAATGTATCACAAAAATGTGTAGATGCTTGTGAATTGCTTTGCATGTCATTACTTCTATAAAAGTGTTTTCTGTATCAAATCTGTGGGGTTTATTTATAGGATTTAATAACTAAACTTTGTGGGGTTTATTTATTATTTCAATAGCTTTTTTGTTATTTTTGTTATTGCTGCCTTCCCACTCTGTCTTCGTTTTTGAGGCTCTTATTTACCATGTAGAAAGGAGAATCTAAACACTGTGTGTAAGATGAAAAATGAATAAAAATTGACAGCAGCTTTTCCAGTGTTTTGTTTAATATGTTGAGGCATGACACAACAACAACAACAAAAATTCTTGGCATGCTAGTGTAAGTTCACACCAGCCTGGCTTTTGCAGCCCTCTTATTTCCCTCTGCCACAACTTTGCCGCTGCTATGACACTTGCAGGCCTGCTCGGCCGTGGTGCAGCTGATGCCCTGTCCATGCTCATATTTTTCTTATTGACAGTGAGTGTTCTTGCCAAACGCCAGGGACCATAGTCACATCTGTTTCTCTCCCAAGCTTGTCTGAGGCTGCTTGGGAACACTTTTTATCCAGAGGGCAGCTTTAACTAGGCCTAATACTCTGAAAAGCCTCTATTTGTAAATGCATACAATGAGGCGACAAGTTCCTGTTGTCTTTCCTTAAAAATTATTCCATTTGACACTGCTTGCTCCAGTCCCTGTCACCAGCACGTCAAAAGCCAGGTTTTCAGGCAAGGTGGTCTTAACAAGTTTTATTTTTTCCCTAATAAAATGCCTAGCTTCCCTCTAGAGCACTATTTATAAATAATAGCTGGAAGCAAGCTAGGGGTAAGTAGAGAGAAGACAGGCAAATAGCTTTCTTCCTTTCTGTAATCCACGCTTTTCTGATTTAATGCTAAGAAACATAATGCTGAACTTAGCCTGATTGAGGGTCAGAGTTCTCCCTACTTCATAATACCCCCGTTACAGGCATTTCAAAATGTACTGTGCAGCTTCACAACTATGCTTCTTTTTGTCTAACCTGCCAGTTCCAGAGCAGTAATAGTTCTTGTCTGATCTTCTCTAAATAAATAAATAAATAAGAGCTTTTTGTTTTGCTGTGATTTACACTAGCAGAGTATATCAAATATTAAGCCCTGGCGAAGGCAAGTGCTGCTTCACAATCGCGAGTTGGCTGAACATTTGATGGTAGTGGCCGTAAAACTGGGTTTGACAAAGCTTAATTGGTGCTCCAGCATATTGTTATTTATTTGTGGTGTAGGGAATTTTTGACGACAACAAAGAAATACCCACTCTCACCTTGGCTGGTGACGGGGTTGTTGTGATCGGCAAAGGCAAATGATTCATTTATGCTGAAGGAACAAGGCTGCCTTTCAGACGTTCATTGATTTTGAATTAAAAAGTAACTGCTGTGTTCTACATGAAGGGTGACAACAATAACAAAGTAGTCCTTACTTAGTGTTATTTCTTGCAACTCCATTCCCTGTGCCTGGAGGAAAAGTGGGGAGACCCCCATACAATAATCTTACAGATCAATAATCTAGATATCTCAATGTAGTGTAACAGATAATCAATTCTGGTAAAATAACTCAAACACTGCTCACTGTTACTGCTGTGGCTCAGGTCTTTAGGTTCAATTGCCTGACTTTATTAATTTTTATCTTTCATCCTACTTGTATTCCTGGAGACTTTCTCCCTTTTTCATTCAGAAAACAAGTGTTTCACACTGTAGAACGTATAATTTATCACACAACTTATTCTGCATGGTTGATACCAGCATTAAATATGGATCTGTTGGTGATCAAACATCTCAGATATCTTTTCTCTAATAATTGTTTCCTCATATTGTATTTAAATACTCATTTTCTTTATCATACAATTGGCTATAAAAGGGTTACACTTCGTGATTTCTTTCTAAATTCAGAACTGAAAATTATTATCTTGTTAATTGACTAGTTCAGCTGTGTTGAGTTTCTGGATATTAAAATAGGATAAAATTTCATCTTGGAATTGCAAGGAAAACATGTCTTAAAGGAAAAAAGTGTTGAAATAAGGACTCATTAGGTGAAGCTAGAGTGCACGTCTGTGAAACATAAGTTTCTTGGAATATTTTATTATTTAAATACAAGCACTGTGGTACTTGTTAATCTACTGTATCTTTTTAGAAAAAATATGCAGAAGATTGTACATTGTCATCTTATTCATCAAGGCATTGTTGTCACTCTTTTACATTATTGAGCAGATCTGAGGTCTCTCAACAGTATATGACCATTTGTTATTCATTTAGAAGCAGCCCAGCTTTAAAAAGTTTATAGATGCAGTAAAGGGTAAGTCATATATCCACACTGAAACCAGATCCCATGAGTGACAGAGTGTTGCTATGCTGCACTAGATTGTCAGATGCAATTTTCAGCTTGTAATTTTATCAAAATTCACTACACTTATGTGGCAACAAACACAGTTCTCAGTAACATTTATAGAGACATACTAAAATTGTGCAGTTCAGAAATTACTGCATTTTTCCCCCTTCTGTTTTAGTTCTTCGAAAAAAAAAAAATGTCAGCAACATAAATTCAATTCTGCAGGCATTGTACATTACTTTAAGAAAAATAATAACTGTAATTGTCCTTTGAGATTCTATTCCAAAAGTCAACACTTGAAAGTTCCAAATTTACCATTTTCTGTGGTATCTGACTTCTAATAGCTGGCTTTAATGCAATAGCATTTGCTTGTTTGCCATCCTCTGCAGCTCCATCAATTTTCCAGTGTCCAAGTGCAAGCTCATAATTGTTCAAGGAGCCTGCCAGATACTGTGCTTCCATGGTATTCTCACAACTTGCCAGTGAATTAGAAGAGGATAAATTGTTATGCTACAAGTTTATTTCACGCACCTTTGAAGAGTTTACTGTTTCATGTTTTCTCATTCATTCTTCATCTTACCTTAAAAAAAATTGATAATATTTTCCATGTAATAAATGCTGCTCTGACAGTCAAGCATTACCAGCCAATTGATAACCCACAAACAGCATTGTGATCTCTTTAGATAATTAATCTTAGCTATTTTCCTGTCAGGAGCAACAGTGTTTTTGTTTTATGTTGAGCTAGAAAGATTGCCGGTTTTGAAAATTAAAAAGCATTCCCTTTATATTTATATTTATTCATTCCAGTAACAATTTATGATGCTGCATTTAGATACTGAGCGCTTGTCAACAAACATAATTATGTTTCGATATAAACAAGATTGGTGGCTTGACTGTGCAGCTTCATCTTGGTTGAGAATGTTTTGATATAGGTTCAGATTATACAAGCTGTGTATTTATGTGGCAGTTTTCTTCCTTTGTTAATAGTTTTCTCCTATAATTACTTGCAGGCAAACCAGTGTACATTTAGGATCATTGTGCATGGGAGACATCAAGCGGAGAAGGAAAGCTGCTCCCCTGCCAGGACCCACAGGTAACCAATTTTCCTGGGACAGAGCACAAACCACAAGATGTTAAATCTCTAAATACAAAGCAGTAGGTCAGTGACCTGGGGAAAAGCTTGATAAATTCAGTAACTTTCCATATAACTTCAGATTTGTTCCATCCTTATTTATTAATAAAGATTAAGAAATAAATAGGCTCTCTCCGTTCTCTTGCAAACATTGCCAATTTCCAGTCCTTTGTAGCACAGCACTTCTTTAAAGACAATGTATCTTTTTTCATATACTGAGACAGCAAAGATTACTGCTTATGTCTTCAAGCATTACAAGGAAGAAGACCTGAGGCATCTTTTTTCCTGCATATGAATGCTCTAAATATCCTGCACAATAAAGTTAGGATGTGAATTCTTGGGTAAACAATCGAAAACATGGTGATAAGGCTGTGGAGCACAGCTTTAAAATTAGTGCTGTAGATTAAACAGGAAGCACTTGCAAGCACATTTCTGAAAGATTTTTACAGATGCAAGGTCACAACCATTGGATGCATTTTGCTGATGTCACAGCTGTGAAATGACTTTTTCAATACTTAGCAGTGATTTATAGGACTTTCATCAGTTTGTTGTATTAATTATATATGTGCATACTGGATGGATTTGGTTGTATGTGTGAGCCTTTATATATATTTCTAATATAGAAATCTGGATTGCATGTCCTAGTCATGCATAAATTACTGCAGCAACATTTGCAACACACAGAATTCTTCAAATATATTTTAAGTAGATATCTTTAGAGAAGCCTAATACTTGTATTCCAACTGAATTCCCCCTCCTGAAACTTCTTTGTTTCAAACCTCAGTGGCAGAAACAGACCAGGAATAATATTAAGAATGTTATAAAAGCACCTTAGTGGCAGCAGTATGAAAAAAAGAGAATCTATGGGTCAGCTTCTAAGACTCTGAACATATGTGAACTGAGAAAGAAAAATACTTAATGGCTGAAGAGAGAATAATGTAATTATTTCTACAAGGTGATTTTCACTTCACAACTTTCAAGTACTAGAGGATGTCATTTTGTACTGAGAGGTTATCAAGTATCGTGAAATTAATTTTATTATTCACTTTACCTTGGGCTTTCAGCATTCAGAATTTTATTTTACAAGGTTGCTCCTCTGCGTAACTTTGCAAAGCCAATATTTTGATACTAAGGCAAATATGTGGTCATTCAATGTTATGTGTCCATGTACTCACAGTTTTAGGGATTGTTTTGCCCCAAAGTTTGCCTTTTTATGAAGAGCGACAGAGAATAATGGTGGATAAAGGGATCATATGAGGTACCTTTTAACTACTGTGCCTCTTTTTCTTTTCAAGTTCAAGGTAATCTTTTTGATTTTGTTCTGATCAAGAGGATTGAGAAATTTTTTTGTGGTCTTATGAAAGTTTTTTTCTACATTTCATCCTTGTGAGTTTTTAAGCAAATAGAAACTTTGGTAAACATTGAATAAGCTTGTACATATGAATAGGTAATGTATAGCATTCTAGAGATTATTACAGTTTTCTCAACGGCTAACCTTCCTACAGCTAAATTATTGTTTATCTGTCACAGGCCTTCGTTTTTGTCAGTGTTTCATATGATTTTATGAAAGAAACAGAGTTTTCTTTTAGAATGAACATACATTTGGAAATTTGTATTAAAATAAGAGATCGCATATTTGATTGTTCTTCTTTCAGTAGTTTTCGTTAGCTAAGATATAGGAATAGAAGGACTCGATTTTATGTAGAAGAATTTGTGAACTTCTATTTGAGAGAGAATAAGAACAGAAGGCGTTCACATGAACAGAAGTTGGAAATGAAAAAAGCATTCTCCTAATAATTGTTTGTATTTAATATCATAGTGAAACCTGAAAGGCTGTCTGTAAATGACTCATTTACTGCAAGTATTTTCTTTATATGGGCTGCAAATTTGCCAAGTTTCACCTAATATGAGCCAGTGTGTTGATAACAGTATTTTCTAAATTCTAATCTGCATTTGAAAAAAAATACATTGATAAACTAATTCCTGTAAAAATCTGCACAGTGTTGAAAATGGTCATTTATACCTTTAGGTTCAGTAGTAGTGATGAGAATGACTGATGACCCTAACAAGGTATCGAAATATTTTCCCTGGGTGTGAGTCTCGCAAGGGTAGCACCTGCTACTTTCAGGCACCTTACAAAGCCACAGACTTCTGTAGCAAGCAGTGTGATTGGTTAAACATTTATTAATTGTGACAAGAACACCCAATTTATTTCAGTACTCCAGCTTATTTACTGCTCTTTCACCTTTGTATTTTGTATTGAAAAAGTAAAATGAATATTGATAGAGTTAGATATTGATTTCTAAATTTATAGCCCGTTCTCAGTCTGCAGTCAAAGTCACATACCGATAGGTTTGTGTGTATTAGTAACAAGGGATGTAGCTTTACTTGTACAGCATTGTGAAACTATTGAAGCAAGAAAGTTTGAGCAGCACAGAGCATTTTATAGTTTCAAAAATGTCATTTGTAAAGGTGAAGAAAAGATGTGTTGAAAAGCAGTGAAGAAAATTGCATATAATATAGGCATGGATGGTTAGGAACTGACAGTACTGATACAGGAGTGCCATATTTTGTCTTTTTTGCTAAGACAAATTTTCTGTTTTGTGGATGTTTCATATATGCCATCTGTGTATTACTGAACATAGATAGTTAATCAACTAAAAACTGATACTAATAAAAATTGTTCACTTCCTACAATTTAAGAATTAGGTGTTGTACATTTTAAATACTCTTTTGCATTACTTCTTCCATGAAACCAATATTATTCCAGTGATTCTGTTCACATGTGGGATCAGGTCATTCTCAATGACCTTCTGCCCCCTCTGACTACCTGAGTGGTAGAGCTATTTCATATGACACCCTGACATATTTCACTGCAGCAACACAGTTGGCTCTGAAGTTTGTATAAGAACCTCTTAGACAAACTCATCCATTGTCATGGAAATAGCCCTACCAAAACTGGGTCCAGCTGAATGAAAATAGTAACAGAATAGCAACAACAACAAAAGTTTATGCTAGAGAAAGAAGAACATTCTTTGCAAGGTACTGTTACTACTTGAAATACAAGCACTGGGAACATTTGCAGTAATTTCAGTCTTAGATTATCTAGTTTAAGTCTCATATCAAACCAGTAGGTGCTACTATATTGTAGATGCCGTATACTGAGTATGCTTTTATCCCAGATCCTTTCCAATTGATTCTTCTTCTGTACAAGATTTTTGGTTTATATCATTTCCTGTTAAATCACTGAGATCTTCTAGATTTTTTTTTTAAATAACAAACCTCTAAGTCTTAAATGTTGGGAAAAAAATCATCAAATTCTGCTTCACATCTCATATTTGTATGCCTTGTAAATAGCCATTTATTTTTATTTCAAAACAATCTTTTTACTCTGGTGTTACATGGTGTGGTTTACAGTGTGGAGCAGTGTTGAAAACCTGCAAAAAACAATTATTAAAAAAGAAAGCTATTTTATACTTAAAATGTAGAAAATGTGTGTATAAAATAGATAAATTACTATGCATGTTATGGGCACTTTAATACTTACCTTTTGCAAAAACAAATTTCAGATGTCATATTCTTTATCTAGTTGGCATGTTGCATGCACATGCTACACTTCAGGCTGGTCCTGATTGAAATGACCAAGTTAAAAGTCTTCTTTTAAAGAATGTGTTTTAATGAAAAATATGACAGTTTCTTAATTACAGCAGAAATACTGAGCACTGCTGTAATGCCATCATGACTCACTTTAACAAGGTAATCAAAAGGGTACATGTTTTCATTCCTTTTTAAAAATTGCCAATGGAACAGCTAAGCAAACTATTTTGCTGATGCTTAATATATCAGTGATTAAAAATCAGACCTGAATATCTGCAGAACCAAAATGATGATTTGAAAAAGATTGTGATTACAGTGTGATAACAGAGGTGGCTGAGGCTGAGTTTGTGGTGAAGGTCAATTTAGTCCAATAGTTTCAGAGGAAAGGTAAACTTTTGGGTACTTGGATGAACTGACCATAAATTTCCAAAACTCTAGACAAACTATTATAAGCCTACTTTCTTTTTAGCTTGATTCACCGCTTTTCTGTCTACCAAATGTACAACTCTTTAGGCAGAAATTCCTTGTTACAGGGCAGTACAACCTTGGCATGTTGTGAATACTTTCCCTTATTGCATTGCACCATTTCTTATCCTTGGTCTGCCAAAGTCCTTCCTGGCATACACTTCATGCCTGCTTGGTTGCCCAGCCCATGGATGCTTGTTTTTCTTTGGTTGGTATCTGCAGCAGGTTAAATTTTAGGGACTTCTTTCTGTTTCTTTGTTTCTTCTACCTTATTGTCTCACTAAACTAAAAATTAAAAGATAGCAGAGTGCCATCCAGTATTGGAAGCTGCTGTGCTTTCAGAGCAAAAGGCTTTTTGTGTTGCGCTTGAGGTGGCTGGTTCAGGCAAGGCATCTTGCATATAAGCACCAGAGTTCAGAAAGTTCAGTAACAAACTTCAGAAGACCTGCAATTCAACCAGAACGAGCTTGTCCTGGAAAATTGCTGATGGATTTCTTGTGATCTAGAGAGAAGACAATGTTCTACAGGCTGTACACACAGCCACTGTAAAGTCAAGAAGAAACGTTCAGATTGATAGAAGATGACTGTACCTGTCTTTTCTATGTGCTGTTGTCTTCTGAAATATGTAAGCTTCAAAAACAATTCCCCAAATTACTCTGGGAGTCTTTCTTAAGAAAGCTGTTTCTGGTTCCAGAAACCATTCAAATTGCCTCTACTAGGAGCTGAACTTCACAGTCCTTATGGGTCCCTTCCAACTTGAGATATTCTGTGATTCCATGGATTTTTTGGACTTCACTTTCAAGAACCATAAACCAGCTTAACAGAGAATATAAACAATGAGAGCACCCTTAATATGGTGGAAATTTTGGGAAAAAAAGGCTGAACCAAGCATTATTTTCAAGTTTCAAAGATATGTTTCATTAAACGGTTGTACACTTGAGGACTAGCTTTGAGTGAAGCAGAGATGTCAGTAGGGAGACTCATCCTCAAGGTCAGTTACGTGCTCTGGAAGTTCTGCACGTTCTCTGCCAGATATCATAATAAAGTGGTTCCCCACAGAGAGGAGCTACCTCCTTTTTGTGTGCAGTTTGTTAGAACCATCACCTTTCCTCAGATGGGCAGATGGATGTCCTGTAGTTTTCCTAGAACTCAACCAATAGAAGTACCACCTGATATTTCTGTCAGTCTGTTTTAGGTTGGGAATACCAAAGGATTTTTGTTAGAACACAGATGGCTTGGCAGTTAAAATGTGTAATTTTTCCTCAGTCAACATAACTTCTTATCCCAGTTCTCCACAACAAGCTCTCAGTTGATGGTGGCTAGTTTTTCTTTCTCCTGAGGGAATAGGGAGCACTGCTGCAAACAGTCCCTGGTATAGATTTGCAAAAACCACTTTTTTTTAAAGGTTTTTCAACGTATGATTCACTTTTTGAATAAGGAAGGAGGTCTGTGCATAAACTGGATAGCTTTATGCGGAAGGTTTTGACACTTTGGAGGAATGAAAATACCTGTTTAACATGTGAGAAAATCAAATTCATTGATCAGATTTCCAGTGCAGGCAAGTTTGGATTCCTGTCTTTCTGTAAAAGCTTTGCAATTGGTGGAAAAATTCCTGATAAAATCTGTTGTACATACTCTGGATGTCATGAAGAAAATTTTTTCTTCGGATTTCCACTGGATTTCTTTCTAAGGCTGCACATCTTTTTATAAAAGTGAGGGAATGCTTTTCAGATGGGATCCATTTTACTGAATTTTGAGGGGTTTAAACAGAACTTTGGAATGTCCCCCAGTGAGAATGCTTCTTCCAAAGTGCTGTCCAGTGACAGTATTTCTGTCATCAAAGACAAGGCGTAAAACAAAGACCTTCTTTGGACTCAAGTGAAAAGACAGGCTTGGGTATTCAAGAGATTCCCCTTACAGAGGGATAAATGGCAGTCTAAAAATACAAGCTCTTCCAACCAATTTTTTGGCAGCAAAGACTGAATGGGCATGAAGTTTTACTCCACACACAGTGTAATTCAATAAAGAATGGAAGGAGAAGAGCACCTGCAAATCCAATTCCAAGTGTTTCTGGATAACCAGTTGTACCTAAAATTCAGTGTCACAATCTTCATTGGTGTGTGAATTTATGTTTATGTATTCAGAGGAGTTGAAAATAGATTTAAGTCTACAGTCTGTGCCTTAAGATAGGGTGTGTTTACCCAGGCCACATTTAATACCCCTTGAGATGGAGTAGTAGGAATGAAACTGTGGCAGTGCAGACATCAACCAAACTCTGCTGTAGATATGGGATAAATACAGAGGCTTCCAGCACCTGCTTAAGTCATAGTTATGTCCTCTCTGCTATTCTTATCTCTCTGTTAGCTAGAAAAAAATTAAATGCAAGCAGACTCAGCTGAATATAGTAATTCTAAGGTTATTCTTTAGACAGTCTTCGCTCAGTGTGAGGGATGTGTAAAAGTCTGGTGAAATAATGCAGTCTCAAATATTAGCTAAATAATTTTCATAGCATTCTCATAGCTGAGTTGGTTTAGTTTTGGTTTGGTGTTTTGTGGGTTTTTTATAGATATACAGCCATAGTGTACTGAATTTTGAAAACCACTGCAGGTACTGAGTTTTAAAATCACCATACAGCTGTTGGCTGTGCTTCTGAAGCTGTGTCTGTGCAATTACCCAAAACAATTTTAAGAACATAAACATCTAGGCAGTCTGATTCCCATTTTGCTGGTTAGAGCTGGCATAAAAAGATAGACTACAGCAATGTATTATTCTGATTACTCCTTCTGTATAAGGACCAGTCCCTACTGTTCTGAGCTCATCTGTCTGGTGAGGAGTCAGAAAAGAAAAAGAGTAGATGAAATATTAAATGCTTTCAGAAAATGAGGGGGAAAGTGCATCAGCTTTTAAAGAGAAGCAGCATGTATCATTTCTGCTTCCATTGGCTGTTTATCCAACATCAATACAACACTTTAGGAGCCAAATTACTAAACAAGCTGCCAATTAGGCTTGCAGTCAGCTGGATAGATTAGTGGCTAAGAGAGGCAGATACAAGATTTTCATCTCTTGAGCCAATTACGCAAGTGAATTACCATCCACAATGCTCCTTGGAAGATTTGAGGTAGAAAGACTGACTCTGCTGTGATAGACATAAGTGAGATCCAGGGTAGGGGGTAAGGGTTAGCAGGCCATGTATTGCAAAAATTACCCAAGCAAAAAGAGATCCTTCTAGGAAAGGATTTAAAGGATTTAAGGCTGCTGGGAGCGATAGAAAAGGAAATAATAGTTGTGGTATGCTCTGCGAAGGCATTGCTGTTCTGCTCACAAGTCTTAATCATATAAAAGAAAGATGAAAGGGCAAGACTATATTTATGTACAGTGTCATTTTCTCAGAACTGTTTAAAACCCCGTTTTCTTAACATCAGAAATAGTTCGGTGGCCAGAGATGAAATTACTTCACTATGCCTTCATTTGTTTCTTACAGCTTGAGGGGGTTGAGACGGAAAAAAAGAAGCACAACAAAAACTGCACACATTTTCTTAAATAGGGGTTATCTGAGAGCTTGATCCTAGGTGTATTCTGGTTTTATTCAGCCCAATATAAGCCAAACATGCTTGATGTTAGTCTTATCCAGCAGTTGGACCATACAAATAAATATTGTCACAATTGTGGTTTATGAGGTCACAGGTCCTTTATTATTCTATAATAAATTATATCTTCAATGGTGAGCTTTGAATTTGTAGAAGCATTTTGCAAATAAAATGGGTCTGTCAGGTCAAAACTGTTCATAGGCTCATTTGTTTCCTGCTGACAATGTTGTACACTGGTGTAGCATTGTTTCTTAAATATGAAGCAAATTTAAAAGCTGAACTTTTGCAAGCTGCTGTATCCAAAAATGATTAAACAGATGTGGAGCCTGCAGCAGCATTAGACCTCTGATCTGATTTTAGCTTACAGATGGAATTAAATTAATTCATGGCAATCACTGTAAAATCAAGGGTATGGCACTGAATGCTAGTATACTGTTTAACCAGGACATACCTGTCTCAACAGCTGTTAAGAAAAAATTACATACCTTTATTTTTCACTGAAACCTGCCTTTAATGCCATCATAAATATCTTAGCAAAATTAAACAAATGTGATGAGTTTTTTGCTTTCCCCTTCCCAGTTTTGTCACTTACTACTCATAGATTTCATATTCCATGTATGTGAGGTCATATGCATAAAACATGTAGACCTTGAAGTGTCGCTATTCTTAAACACAAAGATTTGAGGATTGGCCTTTTTTTCTTTCAGCTGGCAGTATTGCAGAGAGAAGGAACATAAGTTGAGGGTATTTTACAGTGCTGTCATTTCAAACAAGCTACTGTACCTTGATGTTTGCTCCTCCCTCATATAATGGCACCCACTTCTACGTGCAGACTACTCATCTGGTAGATCAGAAACCAGTTGTTAGGGTTGCTAAAAACATTTTCAGTCTGTAGAAAAAAAGGGTATTTCACAGGAGATTCCTACAAATTATTAGTGCAGAGACATTCTCGTAACTCCTGGAACCCCAGGAAACCTCATACAGCAATAAATTTACAAAAATGTATCCCCACTTTTTTTTTTTTTTTTTT